>SJYO01035280.1:415909-743950 GCA_006410555.1 Capra ibex
GAATAAATGACGTCGATTCTGAAACAAAACCCCTTGAAGGAATAGTTGAATCTTAGGCAAAACAGGGTTCCAGACAAGGAAAACCCCTTAGTCTCTTTGTAGGAACACACGTTCGTTACAAGAAAAGGGTACCCTTGTTTGTCCTAAGAATCGACTTGTAGAGCAAACGTTCTTACAAGTCGAGTCCAGCTCTCAGAGCAAACGTTCGTGAAGAGTTGGAAGGAATTTGGATCAAGGGATGTGACCCGTCTTGTAGAGCAAACGTTCTTACAAGTCGGGACCAACTCTCAGAGCAAACGTTCGTGCAGAGTTGGAAGAAATATGGAACAAGGGATGTAGAGGGGGAAAGAAAAGAACATCTACGACTTATTCGCGAACTTATGCGTTTCGAAAAAGGAAGTTAACAAAGGGAAAAACGGTCGCGGCCATCTGATATTTTCGTTATTTTGTATTTCGTTGTTAATTGTTTCATAAGTGTTTCCTACAACAATTGTTACATCTATGTACGGGATTTCCTAATTCCAACAGATTAGGAAGAACTTCTGAAAAGTCATATAGTCTTGGTTCTTATAGTCCGTCCCAGAATGATTTTCAACTGTTATATCAAACAAGGTTAAAGTATTAAAGTCGTCAATTTAAGACCACAGGGTGATTTCTGGAAAAATGGAAAAGGGTTAGGAGTGAGTATAATTTCCCTTGTCCCCAATGTGTATCCACTCTACTCAAGGTTAGTGTAAAATTGTGTGAGAAACATCGATTGTGTCAGTGAACTAGAGGATTGGTCCTTTGACACACAACATTTAAATTATGTAGTCATCGGTTAACTCGCAGGTTTAGTACGACAACAACGGCGTTATTTACTCGTAGAAATACGGTAAGGGACTGTTTTAGTCGTCAGACATACGGAACTACGTTTCGTTCTGGACGATGTCAACGACAACGACAATGACTTCGGTGCCGCCCTTAACTACGCTACTGTCACGGTTCGTAAGAAGCCCTAGCTACCTCTTCTCACACGTGTCGCAAGTGTTCTACTCGCTGTCGTTTTCTCGGGCTGGTGCCGGCTCACTCTGAGCGTCCGTTGGTCTCAGTCGGGCACGAAAGTGTCACTGGCTTCTCGCTAATGACCTTACCTGGTAGAACAAAAATGGTAAAAGGGTGGTCCTTGCTAAATATGTAACTCAGTTCAATGTTAGTCTTTACATATTGATCTGCTCCCAGTACTAGGGACGTTACAAAAGAGTCGAAGAACTCAGTCGAAGAAGTTGACAGGGGTACAGCCACCTGGACGGAGAGAACAGCGTTTCCACTTTCAGGAGACGTAACTGTCAAGGACTTTGACCGCGTGCTAACCCAGCGAGTAGGACGTTGAAGTGGTTAGAGTTACCTTGGGTCTAGGACCTTAATAAGTGTCTTTATTTTCGTATGGGAGCGGGGTTCTTCACTTCATGACGACCTTGGGTAGGGAAATAGAGTAGAAATATGGTATGGACCCTTACAAGTTTCGAAAAACAGAAGAAAAGACTTAACGGTTTTACGACAAGACGACCTCATTAGAATGAAAAATGGGTCTGTAAGTTTTTCAATTCTCAATTATCACAAAATAAATTATGTAGGGAACCACTATAGTGTGGAAAGAGGGGGAAAGAATAAAAAAATTACATAAAAGCTTCTCAGACTAATCGAGAAAATTAATATCGAACAGGAACTGATAATATTCCTTATGGTTTTCACACGGATTATACTATAACAAAATTTTTAACTCTGTTAAATCTCCTAACTATACGCCCTCGTAATAGTCAAAAATTAAAATATCCATACGGGTATTATCGTTTTGTTTTATCATTTATTCATTATTGTCTTAGACGGAAAAAACTTGAATTTCGACATCAGGTAACTTTTACTCTTATTCATAGATATCATACTACTTGTATAAAAACAAATGACTTACTTCTTTATTTTTGTTGTAGGTAAACGGTCTAAACCAATCTAACATCAGAAGACCCTAAATGAGGTCCTCCCCGTTTCCCGTTTTATTTACCACGTGTATACCTTGTTCTTGCTTGTTACGCAACTCGAACAAAAGCACAATTGCTTATTCAAAAAACATTGGGAAATCTTAATCATACTACATTCGTTACAAAAACACAACGTCTGACATTTCCTATTTCATTCCGTAAATATAAACGTAAAAGAACTCTATTACCAGGCCCCTCTCTTCTTACTCGAGCTTATACTCATTTTTTCTGCCAATCAAGCGGATTAATTATTAACAACTTGGACTTTTTTATTAAATAATTATAATCAAAAATTTCAATAGTCATCTCACCGAAATCCTTCTATTTATGTACTTTTCTGACGTATAAATCTTAGTCTTTGTTATAATTATCCTTATAGTTTTTTTAGAACATTACGGTTTGTTTACCGGGTTTCAAGTCGTCCGACGTGTCTTCTTTTCCTTACACCTTGTTGAAATCTTCATCATAGTCAGATTATCGGTCGTCATAAAAATAACCGTAGACATTTTTATCAAAAAAAAAGTTGACCTTATAATCTATATCCTCTAAATGTTTGGTAACTACATACAGCTTCCTTTAGATAGTAAAATCTAACTCCTATAACTAATCTTTTTCAGGGACTTATTCTACATTCTCGATAGACGGTTAAAAATAATTTGGCATTCGTTAATCTTTAAACCCACCTTCATTCAACTCATTATTAACAAACTCCCAGTGAAAATTAATTGACTCATTATACCGGAACTGGAAAGTTTTATTCCTTTCGTTAAAATAGGTATATTCATCATTCGAAAAAACATATCAATAACCCATTTTTATGGGTGAGTTAGTTGGGACGTCTAACTCGTTATTGAAATCATCCTCTTATCCCTCATACCTTGTGATACTTTATATATCCAACTAGAACAACATCTATTCATTCTTTGGGAAATAAATTGGTAACGAGATGTTTCACATTAAAAAGAAAACGAACTCTTCATTCTCTAGATCCTGACAATTCTCGTCATAGTGGGAGATTTCATCTTTTATTTACTGCATTAACTACACATCCTTAGGGATTGTACCCTGCATTGGTCAATTATAGTGGGTTTTCGAAAACTTTTAGTAATTCTCAAAAATTTAATAGAGCAGATTAAACCTGAAAAACTCCAAAATAAAAAACAGCAAGGTTTTATCGTGGATTTATACTTTATCCTTTAAATCAAACTTAAAAAAATCCTCGTTAAACTTCTAATTTTAGTGAATTCCGAAAAAAATGTACTTATTTTTTACATAGAGCAAGAAAAAATGATCCTCGACGGTTATCTTCTAGTAGATATATTACTATCTCTTCTGTTAATCTTTTAACAACAGAGTGTCATTATTCTCGTGCTAATTGTTTGAGGACTGTTTCACATCCCGATAATTAGTAAAAAACTCCGTTGTGACAGATAACTATTGCAAAATGTCCGACGGGTACTAATATGTGACCTTATCATTTTCGTTTAAATAAAAATAGAAAATAAACGTTTCCTTATAATTTTTTTGTTAGAAAATTTAGATTTTGGTAGTTTCTGGTTAGGACACCTTAGTTTCGTCCTCTTCCCTCTGGACTAACGTTTCGAGGGTATCCAAAATATGTAAACAATTGACGGGAATTTAGTCAGTTGTAAAAAGTAAATGGTCTAAAAAAAAATTACTGTTTTTGTCCTCTTAAGATTCCTCTGCATCTTCCAAGTTATACCGGTCTAACTTCGACAAGAAAATGATTAACAAGATTTCGGAGCTCGAAGTGAAAACCTTCGCCGGTGACGAGTTGGGTAAATCCCTATAGTCAATTGGTAAAATTACCCTCTCGAGCTCCTTAGACTCGTCACCGATGTTCAAAAGGCTGCTCTACCACTCGCAACAAAGATTTCTTTTGTTTTCTAGAGAAGGGGTCTATAATTATCCATATAATTGTTACATTTTTCTTTATCTATGAAAAAAAAATAATCTGTTAACCGTACTGTTTCCAACTCGCGAAAAAGTGTGTAGACGATAACTAGAATTCGGACAATTTTGTTCTCCTTAAAAAAAAAAAAAATCAGTAATCCGGTAACGACCTCTCTTTATTGGCTTTGTAAACGAGAACATAGGTGATTAGAAAGTTTGACAAATGGAAATTATTAGTCACTGTAATTTCCTGCTCTCAGTAATTATTCGTAAAAGATTTTATATAAAAAAGGGCATGAAAATTTTGGTAACTGAAAAAAAAAAAAATGGAGTCGGAACAACCGTCGATGGTCTTTATCCCTACGCATTCCACCACNTTTGTTCTCCTTAAAAAAAAAAAAAATCAGTAATCCGGTAACGACCTCTCTTTATTGGCTTTGTAAACGAGAACATAGGTGATTAGAAAGTTTGACAAATGGAAATTATTAGTCACTGTAATTTCCTGATCTCAGTAATTATTCGTAAAAGATTTTATATAAAAAAGGGCATGAAAATTTTGGTAACTGAAAAAAAAAAAAAATGGAGTCGGAACAGCCGTCGATGGTCTTTATCCCTACGCATTCCACCACGTCTTCCCAATTGTCGGAACCTTCAAACAAAAAATAAATTATTTTGGAAAATTTTCCGTCGTCAGTAACGGAGATGTCTTAGACTTAGAAGGGGTCTTGAGTGTAGAAATAGACTGAGTCACCTACTTAAAAATGATAATAGACGTCCAAACCCACCTCCGGCTCCACTTCGGGGGAGGAGTTCTATTGTACTCCGCCGGAGTGACAGTCATCGGTAATTAAAATTTCGGACGCAATATCGCGATGTATCTCAGATGTCGGAATTTCCTTAGTGTAAAGGAAAAACTACAACGGAAGAATTGAGAAAAACGTGGTGAAAAGTAAAAAAATTTAAATCGACATGAAAACAAACTATAACTTTGGTTATTGTTACAACGAGATATTCTGTCTTATTGAGTGAGTTCGCCGCTCATCTGTAAAATTAAAAATATCTTACGTCCTCGGGGAATTGGTCAAGATATATAACACTGAAATTTCTACCCCTTAAAGGGTATCAAAAAAAAAAAGAGAGAGAGAAAAGAGACAAGAAAAAGAGAATAAAAAGAAAAAAAGCTTTCAGGGGGAAAATCGCAAAGCGAGGTCCCACGAGAGGGAAAGCCTAAAAAAAAAAAAAAGAAAAAAAGCTTTCAGGGGGAAAGTCGGAAAACGAGGTCCCACAAATGGGAAAACCTAAAAATAAGAAAAGAGAAAAAGAGATAAAAGGCTTTCAGGGGGAAAATCGGAAAACGGGGCCCCACGAATGGGAAAGCCAAGGCAGCTCGGGGTGCAACCCGCGGTCTACGGCCGCTGCCTTACTTTGTGGTTGTGACGTCTCACCAAATTTAGAAATATAAAAATTGTGAACGAAGAATGTCGACGAAATAAAATATAGGGAACGTGTTGTTGGATGTCCCGTTCGACGGTTCGTGATACTAAGTCTCTGATATGTCACGCGTCCGCGTCCCGCTCTATTGGAAATGGAACCGAATAAATGACGTCGATTTTGAAACAAAACCCCTTGAAGGAATAGTTGAATCTTAGGCAAAACAGGGTTCCAGACAAGGAAAACCCCTTAGTCTCTTTGTAGGAACACACGTTCGTTACAAGAAAAGGGTACCCTTGTTTGTCCTAAGAATCGACTTGTAGAGCAAACGTTCTTACAAGTCGAGTCCAGCTCTCAGAGCAAACGTTCGTGAAGAGTTGGAAGGAATTTGGATCAAGGGATGTGACCCGTCTTGTAGAGCAAACGTTCTTACAAGTCGGGACCAACTCTCAGAGCAAACGTTCGTGAAGAGTTGGAAGAAATTTGGATCAAGGGATGTGACCCGTCTTGTAGAGCAAACGTTTGTACAAGTCGGGACCAACTCTCAGAGCAAACGTTCGTGCAGAGTTGGAAGAAATATGGAACAAGGGATGTTCAAGGTTAATTACATAAGGAAAATAACCTAGTTTTAACCCCCTAATCTTAACTGTTCTGATATGTATATGTGATGGTACAGTTACACGGTTAAGTCAAGTGAACGAGTCCGTACAGGCTGAGAAACGTTGGGTTACTTGGTGTCGTACGTTCCGGAGGGACAGGTAGTGGTTGAGGGCCTCAGGTGGGTTTGTGTACAAGTAATCCAGCCACTATGGTAGGTTGGAAGAGTAGGAGATAACAGGGGAAGAGGAGGACGGGAGTTAGAAAGGGTCGTAGTCCCAGAAAAGTTTCCTCAGTCCCGAAGTGTAGTCCACCGGTTTCATAACCTCAAAGTCGAAGTTTTAGTCAGGATGGTTACTTGTGGGTCCTGAATAGAGGAAATCCTACCTGTCCAACCTAGAAGAACCTCAGGTTCCCTGAGAGTTCTCAGAAGAGGTTGTGGTGTCAAGTTTTCGTAGTTAAGAAACCACGAGTCAAAAGAAATATGAGGTTGAGAGTGTAGGTATGTACTGGTGGCCTTTTTAGTATCGGAACCGATCAGTCTGGAACAACTGTTTCATTACAGAGACGAAAAATTATACGATAGATCCAACCAGTATTGAAAGGAAGGTTCCTCATTCGTAGAAAATTAAAGTACCGACGTTAGTGGTAGACGTCACTAAAATCTCGGGTCTTTTTATTTCAGACTGTGACAAAGGGGTAGATAAACGGTACTTCACTACCTGGTCTACGGTACTAGAATCAAAAGACTTACAACTCGAAATTCGGTTGAAAAAGCGAAAGGAGAAAGTGAAAGTAGTTCTCCGAGAAATCAGGAAGAAGTGAAAGACGGTATTGCCACCACAGTAGACGTATAGACTCCAATGACTATAAAGAAGACCGTTAGAACTAAGGTCGAACACGAAGGAGGTCGGGTCACAAAGAGTACTATATGAGACGTATATTCAATTTATTCGTTCCACTGTTATATGTTAGAACTACATGAGGAAAAGGACAAACCTTGGTCAGACAACAAGGTACAGGTCGAAATTGACAACGAAGGACTGGACGTATATCCAAAGAGTTCTCCGTCTAGTCCACCAGACCACAAGGATAGAGAAAGTCTTAAAAGGTGTCAAATAACACTAGGTAGGTGTGTCAGTTTCCGAAACCGTATCAGTTATTTCGTCTTTATTTACAGAAATACCTTAAGAAAACGAAAAAGGTACTAGGTCGCCTACAACCGTTAAACTAGAGACCAAGGAGACGGAAACGATTTTGGTCGAACTTGTAGACGTTCAAGTACCAAGTACATAACGACTTCGGACCGAACCTCTTAAAACTTCGCAATGAAATGATCGTACACTCTACTCACGTTAACACGTCATTAAACTTATAAGAAACCGTAACGGAAAGAAACCCTGACCTTACTTTTGACTGGAAAAGGTCAGGACACCGGTGACGACTCAAAAGGTTTAAACGACCATATAACTCACGTCGTGAAAGTATCTCAGTAGAAGGTCCTAAACTTTATCGAGGTGACCTTAAGGTAGTGGAGGTGATCGAAACAAACGTCACTACAACGGATTCCAGGTGAACTGAAGTGAAAGGTCCTACAGACCGAGATCCACTCACTAGTGTGATAACACAAATAGACCCAGTACTTATAGAGAAAACATATCAAGAAGACACATAAGAACAGTGGACGAGAATTATAGAAGACGAAGACAATCCAGGTATGGTAAAGACAGGAAATAACTCGGGTAGAAACGTACTTTACAAGGGAACCATAGAGATTAAAAGAACTTCTCTAGCGATCAGAAAGGATAAGATAACAAAAGGAGATAACGAAATGTAACTAGCGACTCCTTCCGAAAACATAGAGAGGAACGATAAGAAACCTTTAAACGTAAGTTTACCCATATAGAAAGGAAAAGAGGAAACGAAAAGTGATGGGAAGAAAAGTGTCGATAAATATTCCGGAGGAGCCTGTCACATATGAAAATATATAGAAAGTGTCTATCTATCGATCACCCTTGGATGATATCGTTCCTCGTGTCGAGTCACAAGACACTACTGGGTCTACCTACCCTACCCTCACCCCAGGTTCCTCTCCTATATACATATGTATGTCGACTAAGTGTGACAACATGTCGTCTTTGATTGTGTTATAATACTTCGTCGATATAGGGTTAAAAATTTTGTCACTGGAGAAGGACTGAAGGAAAGTCTTAGGTATATACATCAATTTAGTGTTTCTTATTCAAAGTAGGTAGAAGGTATATACTAGGGATAAATTTATCGATAAATCGATAAACTCAATGTGTTCTGACACCAGGTATACTAGTCTGACCAATTAAAAGACACTAACACTAAAAGTCAGATAGACGAGAAACTACCTCTTCCTGTTCTCCGAATACCTTCGAAGGACTACCCTCTCTGACGACGACGACGACGACGACGACGACGACTCAAAGAAGTCAGCACAGGCTGAGAAACGCTGGGGTACTTAGCGTGGTGCGGTCCGGAGGGACAGGTAGTGGTTGAGGACCTCAAGTGAGTCTGAGTGCAAGTAGCTCAGTCACTACGGTAGGTCGGTAAAGTAGGATCCAGCAGGGGAAGAGAAGGACGGGGGTTAGGGAGGGTCGTAGTTTCAGAAAAGGTTACTCAGTTGAGAAGTGTAGTCCACCGGTTTCATGACCGTAAAGTCGAAGTCGTAGTAAGGAAGGTTTCTTTAGGGTCCCAACTAGAAGTCTTTCCTAACCAACCTAGAGGAACATCAGGTTCCCTGAGAGTTCTCAGAAGAGGTCGTGGTGTGAAGTTTTCGTAGTTAAGAAGCCGCGAGTCGGAAAAAGTATCAGGTTAAGAGTGTAGGTATGTACTGGTGACCTTTTTGGTGTCGGAACTGATCTACCTGGAATCAACCGTTTCATTACAGAGACGATAACTTATACGATAGATCCAACCAGTTTTGAAAAGAAGGTTCCTCATTCGCAGAAAATTAAAGTACCGACATTAGTGGTAGACGTCACTAAAACCTCGGGTTCTTTTATTTCAGACTGTGACAAAGGTGACAAAGGGGTAGATAAAGGGTACTTCACTACCCTGGCCTACGGTACTAGAAGCAAAAGACTTACAACTCGAAATTCGGTTGAAAAAGTGAGAGGAGAAAGTGAAAGTAGTTCTCCGAAAAATCAAGGAGAAGTGAAAGACGGTATTCCCACCACAGTAGACGTATAGACTCCAATAACTATAAAGAGGGCCGTTAGAACTAAGGTCGAACACAAAGAAGGTCGGGTCGCAAAGAGTACTACATGAGACGTATATTCAATTTATTCGTTCCACTGTTATATGTAGGAACTGCATCAGGAAAAGGATAAACTTTGGTCAGACAACAAGGTACAGGTCAAGATTGACAACGAAGAACTGAACGTATGTCTAAAGAGTTCTCCGTCCAGTCCAGTAGAGAAAGGCTTAAAAGGTGTCAAATAACACTAGGTGTGTCAGTTTCCGAAACCGTAACAGTTATTTCGTCTTTATCTGCAAAAAGACTTTGAGAGAACGAAAAAGGTACTAGGTCGTCTACAACCGTTAAACTAGAGACCAAGGAGACGGAAAAGATTTTGGTCAAACTTGTAGTCCTTCAAGTACCAAGTGCATAACGACTTCGGACCGAACCTCTTAAAACTCGTAATGTGATGATCGTATACTCTACTCACGTTAACACACCATCAAACTCGTAAGAAACCGTAACGGAAAGAAACCCTAACCTTACTTTTGACTGGAAAAGGTCAGGACACCGGTGACGACTCAAAAGGTTTAAACGACCGTATAACTCAAGTCGTGAAAGTGTCGTAGATAGTCCTAAAGTTTTCCAGGGTACGTGTGTGACGATACGAGTCACGGGAGTTCGAACGTCGGCCGGTGACAGTTGGGTGTGGAGGTCACCTCTGAGGACCTGCGAGTACCCGTTTAGACCCAGTCGGGAAACACCCCAGTGACGAGGAAAGAGGACCCAGGACCACGTGTGTTCCAAGACAAACACGGGAGGTTGTCAGACAAAGGGTCAGGACACATTCAAGACTGTCGAGATACCACCCCAATTACTTGGAGTCGGACCAATTCCCGAATACGGTATGGGTCCAGATGATGTGGGTCTCGGGAAGGGGACGTCGTCACGTGACGACTGTGTGTGGAGGTATCCTCTGTGAGTTTGTGTCAAGACAGAGTCAGAGATACCCCAGAGACCCAGGACCACACGTGTTCCATACAAACTTGGGAGACTCGTAGAGGTTCTACCTGTCCAGTACCACCTCTCAAGACTGTTTTACAACAGGTGACCTCTTCCCTTACCGTTTGGTGAAGTCATAAGAACGGAACTCTTGGGATACTTGTCATACTTTTCCGTTTGTCTATTCTGTAACTTTCTACTTGAGGGGTCCATTCATCCAAGGGTTATCCGATGACCTCTAAGTCAAGTCAAGTCAAATCAAGTCAGCGAGTCAGCACAGGCTGAGAAACGCTGGGGTACTTAGCGTCGTGTGGTCCGGAGGACAGGTAGTGGTTGAGGACCTCAAGTGGGTCCAAGTGTAGGTAGCTCAGTCACTACGGTAGGTCGGTAGAGTAGGAGACAACAGGTGAAGAGGGGGACGGGGGTTAGGGAGAGTCGTAGTTTTAGAAAAGGTTACTCAGTTGAGAAGTGTACTCCACCGGTTTCATGACCTCAACGTCGAAGTCGTAGTAAGGAAGGTTTCATTAGGGTCCCGACTAGAGGAATTTTACGTGAATCACCTCTTTGTTGAGGTCTTTTTTATTTCTCTGTCTCGGTTTCTTTTTTGTTGTGGGTCAACACCCACACTGACCTTCACCTTGATTTCAGGCACGACATTTCTCGTTAAACGTATCCTTGGACCTTACAATCCAGGTACTTTGTTCCGTTTAACCTTTACTAGTTTGTCCTCTACCGTTCTCACTTATAACTGTAAAATCTTTAGTCACTTGATTTTACCTGACCTTACCCACTTAAATTGAGTTGAGTAGTTTCAAGTAGAAAGTCACAGGATAGAAAAACGGAAAAGTATGACAAGTACCCCAAGAGTTCCGTTCTTTTGACTTCACCAAACGGTAAGGGAAGAAGTCACCTGGTACAAAACAGTCTTAAGAGGTGGTACTGGACAGGTAGGACCTCTACGATCTCCCAAGTTTGTATAGAACACGTGTGGTCCTGGGTCTCTGGGGTGTCTCTGACTCTGTCTTAACACAAACTCACAGAGGACACCTCCATGCCCAGTCGTCACGTGACGACTACTGGTAATATAGATGATGACACCCGTCCTTGGGGAATCTTCTTCACCTCATCGGTAGTATCAGTTGTTTTCTCAGGTTTTGCTTCACGAACCTACGTCAGACTTTTTGCTGTCTTACTAGAGACAAGCAAAGGTTCCGTTTGGCAAGTTATAGTGTCATTAGGTTAAGATACGGGACTGGTCATTACGACTTCTTCAACTTCAACTTCCCAAGATACTTCTGGATGTTCTGGAAGATCTTGATTGTGGGTTTTGTCTACAGGAAAAGTAATATCCCCTGACCTTACGTTTTCATCATTCAGTTCTTTGTGGACCTCATTGTCCGTTTAAACCGGAACCTTATACCTTACTTCGTCCCGTTCCCGATTATCTTAAAACGGTTCTCTCGTCTAACTAGTATCGTTGGTGAGAGAAGGTTTTTGTGTTCTCTTCTGAGACGTGTACCTGTAGTGGTCTACCAGTTGTGACTTTAGTCTAACTAATATAAGAAACGTCGGTTTCTACCTCTTCGAGATATGTCAGTCGTTTTTGTTCTGACCCTCGACTGACACCGAGTCTAGTACTTGAGGAATAACGGTTTAAGTCTGAATTTAACTTCTTTCATCCCTTTTTATGATCTGGTAAGTATATACTGGATTTAGTTTAGGAAATGTCATCTTCACTGTTTATCTAAACTATCTGTCTCCCGGACTTCTTGACACCTACTTCCAAGTACTGTAACAAGTCCTACTACTTCTGGTAGAGGTTCAATTTTTTTTTTTTTACGATTTCTGTTTTACCAACGGACTCCACCGGAATGTTTATCGAGTCTTCTCTTCTCCTCGATTTAAGTTTCCTCTTTTCCTTTCCATATTGGTAAAATTACGTCTCAAGGTTTCTTATCGTTCCTCTCTATTCTTTCGGAAGGAGTCACCAGTTACATTTCTTTATCTCCTTTTGTTATCTTACCGATTCTGATCTCTTAGGAAGTTCTTTTAATATCTATGGTTTCTTTGTAAAGTACGTTTATATCAGTGTTATTTCCTGTCGTTACCATCCCTGGATTGTCTTCGTCTTCTATAATTCTTGTCCACTGTTCTTATGTGTCTTCTTAACATGTTTTTTCTAGAAGTACTGGTTCTATTAGTACTACCACACTAGTGAGTGGATCTCGGTCTGTAGGACCTTACACTTCAGTTCACCCGGAATCTTTCGTAGTGACGTTTATTTCGATCACCTCCACTACCTGAAGGTCAACTCGAGAAAGTTTGGGATTTTCTACTATGACACTCTCACCAGGTGAGTTATACGGTCGTTTAAACCTTTTGAGTCGTCACGAATGTTCTACCCTTTTCCAGTCAAAAGTAAGATTAGGGTTTCTTTATGTTACGGTTTCTTACGAGTTTGATGGTGTGTTAACATGACTAGAGTGTGTGATCGTTTCACTACAAGTTTTAAGAGGTTTGGTCCGAAGTTATCATGTACTTGGCACTTGAAGGTCTACAAGTTCGACCAAAATCTTTTCCGTGTCCTTAGTCTCTAGTTTAACGGTTGTAGACGACCTAGTAGCTTTTTCGCTCTCTCAAGGTCTTTCTGTAGATGAAGACGAAATAACTGATACGGTTTCGGAAACTGACACACCTAGTGTTTTTAGACATTTTAAGAAGTTCTCTACCCTTATGATCTGGTGGAATGGACGGAGGACTCTTTAGACGTACGTCCAGTCCTTCGTCGTACTCTTGACCTGTACCTTGCTCTCTGACCAAGGTTTATCCTTTTCCTCATACAGTTCCGACATATAACAGTGGGACGAACAAATTGAAGATACGACTCATGTAGTACTCTTTACGACCCGACCCACTTCGTAGTCGACCTTAGTTCTAACGGTCCTATTTATAGTTATTGAAGTCTATACGTCTACTGCGGTGTAAATACCGTCTTTAGTTTCTTCTTGATTTTTCGGAGAATTACTTTCACTTTCTCCTCTCACTTTTACAACCGAATTTTGAGTTGTAAGTCTTTTGATCCTAGTACCGTAGACCAGGGTGGTGAAAGACCGTTTATCTACTCCTTTGTCACTCTCTGAAATAAAAGAACCCGAGGTTTTAGTGACGTCTACCACTGACGTCGGTACTTTAATTTTGCACGAACGAGAAACCTTCTTTACAATACTTGTTAGATCTGTCGTATAATTTTTCGTTTCTGTAATGAAACGGTTGTTTCCAGGTAGATCAGTTTCGATACCAAAAAAGGTCATCAGCACATACCCACACTCTCAACCTGATATTTCTTTCGACTCGTGGTTTCTTAACTGTGGTACTTGACACCTCAACCTCTTCTGGGAACCTGACGTTCCTCTAGGTCGGTCAGGTACGATTTCTTTTAGTCAAGACTTATAAGTAACCTTCCTGTCTACAACTTCGACTTTGAGGTTATAAAACCGGTGGACTACCCTTCTTGACTGAGTAAACTTTTCTGGGACTACGACCCTTTCTAACTTCCGTCCTCCTTTTCCCCTACTGTCTCCTACTCTACCAACCTACCGTAGTGGCTGAGCTACCTGTACTCAAACTCATTTGAGGTCCTCAACTACTACCTCTCCCTCCGGACCGTACGACGTCAGGTACCCCAACGTTTCTCAGTCTGTCCTGACTCGGTGACTTGACTTGACTAATCGATAAGTCTATCGATCCCGTCAACAAATGTGTTCGACAAACAAAAACAATGAGGATGACACAAAGAAGGATGACTCGGACTAACAGAAACTGACGTATAACAAGTGACATGAACTTTTAAATGAGTTCTTAATAAACCTCCGAATAATATTTCTAAATAAAGAGGTCTCTGCTGAACGGAAAGGTATCCTTGACAGTCAGGACTGGGAAATAAAATACAAGTCCCAATCTTTAAATAAGGGAACATTACGTTAGAGTCCAAAGTTCCCGAAGACTCCCGAGAAGATGAATACTAAATGAGACTCACTACGACCTCAGGGTCAAATAAAACCTCTGTCAGCCGTCAACCTCAGGGTTGAGTTGGTCTGTACTCATATATTAAAGACAAGGAGAATGATTTCTCCAAAGTTTTACTTTCAAGTCTAAACGATTCAGTGTTTTCGGAAGTCCTGTTTTCGTCAAGGGTCCGAAGGAAGAGAGAGAGATCCCAGGACAAAAGCAAAGTCAAAAACGACGCATGAAGGAAGGACATAACAGTCGAGAAGTATAAAAAATTCTTCCTAACAAAAATTGTTAAATAAACTCGAACAATCGAGAAGAGCCGAGAAGAGTCATGTAGGTCTATTGGGTCGGATGGTTATGCCTTCGACTTCAGAAGGGTAAAGTTCAGAGTTTATAACATTTCGTTAAACCATTACGATTATATATTGAAATATTATTAATTTTACCTCTTAACCCCGTAATGTATTTTGATTTAACTTTATTTATGGGATATGAGATCTAAAAAGAAATGATTCCAGATCGACTTTTCTCCTCCATTCCCCTGAAGGGACCGCTAGGTAGTCAATTCTTACGTGTGAAGGTGACCCCCACTGTTTTCAAGTCAGGGAGTGACCCCTTGACTCTAGGACGTACGACAAGGGGTTCCTGTTTTTTTTTTTTGTCGTCACCCACACCGTTTTAGATATCTCTGACGAAAACAAATAAACAAAAAATCACCTCAATTCCAGAACACTTATGGTATGGTTTTATGGTCCGTTTTAAACTGACTTTATGTACAATGAGGTAGTTAAGTAAAGGGATGGGTGGAAGGGAAGATGAATTTAGGTACTGACACAGATTTGACGATCTATTAAATATAAAAATCTATTTTCGAATGAATGTCTTACAATAAAAAAGAGGACTCAAACAAAAACAACAACGATACTTTTTGGAAGACCGGTTCAGATGTATGAGTGTGTTATTTTTTTGTTTTGTTCTGGTTTGTTTTAGACTATTTTGAACAACAAACTTTGAAATGTCTAAATTTTTTTAAAGACTTGAAAACCGAGGCACTCTATACCGACATCTCTCAGGATTCACAGTATACTTGTGAATCTATTCCGTCTGTCGGTGTGTACGTCAGGACGCCGACCTAGGTACTCCTTGTCTCCTCCTAGACAATTCATTAAAGGGTAATAGAATTCGTCACAAACCCAAGTAGTGAGAAATATCTATATTAGACCCTGAACTGAGAAACTAAATTTCATCTCTTCTTGATTTCTCTTTATACAACTCTTTATTTACGACTACAACAATAGTCAATAACACATTGAAATGACCGTTTTCGTTTTCTCAAGAAACTGACAAACGAAAAGGTTTTTGTTACAATTTTACTATAAAGATTTAAATACACTTTTCAAACTTATTCGTCTTCAAACACTTAGACATGAAAGGACTAACAAAATGGATGTGTGAGTCACAAGACTACTCCCGAACTGACTGGCAACAACTCTGTGTCTAGATAACTAATAGTAAAACACAAACAAAAAGATTTTAAAGTAGGTAGATGGATGTAGGATGTGTAAAGGCAGTTTGGTGATTGAGTCGTAAAGAATTTCCCTAACCGTCTCCATAACAGTACTGTAAGGATCTAAAGTTTAAACTCTTATAAGATAAACAACTACTAAACACCATCAAGGAACATGGTAATAAATTTTTATTCGTAATAAATTTCATGTACTGAAAGTTATAGAGATTAGGACCTTTCACCCATAATTCCTAGGGAGAAAATATCTACCTAGAATTTTTACCGAGTCTCTCCGGTTATCGAACAAAGTCGAGTGCTCACTCGACCTTAAGTTTTGGGTTGGATACATTGTCTTCATGTCTTCTGTCTCTTCGTAGTTCGTTTCGATTCTTCTTTTGTCCTTCGTATCTTTTGGAGTTTAACGGAGTACCTAGTAGAGGTATCGACAATCGTCGGGAACGTAAAGACCTGTCACTGGAAAATTAAAAAGATAATCGGAGTTCGAACACTAGTCTAGTCGAGAACGACAATACCACCCTTTAATAAGTCAAGTCAAGTCAGTGAGCCAACATAGGTTGAGAAACATAAGAAAAAGTTTTATAGGTAAGGGGAAAAATTCCACGAGTAGAGTTTCTCAGTCTGTGTTGACTAGGACGTACGTACCAGTACCCGAAGTACCCTTCTAATATATAGACACGAAGGAACTTTGGTCGAACCGGTGTACTGAACAGAACTAGTCACTATATACTCACTTTCACAGTCTCTGTTGCAAATTCTCCGGTGAATTCTAGATGACACTACAAAAATTAGTGACGGTACTCAGACCGGCGTTGGGACTATCCTCGACGAGGTATTCCGACTCATTATCCTATATCTGTTACCGTTCATATGGACGTTTACACAATACCTGTTCCTGACAGTCACTGTCTCTTAAGAAACAACTTTGGTGTTTCGAAATCACAGTTAATAATAGTGAAAACGAAAAGACTCAAAACTAATGAAGTAGACAATTCACCTAATTATTACAGTTAAACATCTATAAAACTTGTTACCCTCTTAATAGATTCTTTTACCTAAATTTCTCGATCTGTATAACCGTGTACGTTATCGACCATCAATAATAAGGGGTGAGACCACGACTTACGACATAAATAGATTTTTTCATTAGTCGACATAGACTCAAAAGAATAAAGACCTCATCTGACGGGAGATTGTTTTACTTCCAGTGTAGGGGTACATTTTAAACCGGCGTTTTTAAAGAAACGTTCAGTTTTATTATTCTCGTTTTATATGATCAAGTAAGGGGTCTATAATTGACTGATAGTCCATAGTCCGTGACACAAATCACGAACCTCCTATGTGTGTGTGTAAGTAAAAAAAAGGATTTCCCTTCTATTAGATCACCTAAATAATTTGAAACTACTCTATTTCGAAATGTATAACTCCCTATTTGATCTACAACCCTAATCTACAGAATAAAATTATGTCAATATAATGGTAGATCTTCTTATTTAGTTTGGTAGTTCCATCATAAGGATTCATCTATGAACTAACCTAGACAATGTTACGTATTCATCTTAAATAATCATTACTTATTGTCGTCATTATAATTTTTTATTACTATTCTAAAAATTTATTAGTAAAAGTTTTTCTATTAGATCAAGTGTAAAATGAATGTGATGTCTAAAGAAGGTAAGTTTCATTTTTCTAATTTAAAGTTAGGTCTAGATTTCTGTGATTCGAGAAGTAGTTATTTAATCCTTAACTAATATTGTACGACAATTTTTATTGTACCGTCACTCGTATGGATAATTCGGGAATCTTCATGTAAGGAAACGTACGTCCAAAGTAAAAAATAAGAAACCAAAAGTGTGGAGTCTGTGTACTACTTCACTTGGGGTAGTCTTCGGTGTCTGAACCTCACTTACTCCGTGAGACACATCCGACTTGGTGAACCCACGTCACACGTCTTTATTCTCTTAGTTGTCACCCTGGACCCTCGGGTCCATGTCGTAAAGTAGAGACACCAAGAGTTCCTTGGTTTTTCATAAATAATTTTATTTTTATAATTAGTCCGTAAATGATACTTGTGTTGTGTGACCAAATATCCCTCGAATATCTCACGGTGTCTATGACTTTCGTAGACTGGAGGTTCTTACATCGGTTGAATCAAGTTGACGTATTTGAGATAACATTAGGAATTAACGATAATGACTCTTAACCCACCTTTCTTCACTTTAGTAAAGAGATCTAGGAACCTTTCTAAATGACACATAACGGTGTACAAAAGATAACGTCTTGTCTTATGTGTGTCAAGAGACGGTCACCGTTTGACTGTAGTAAATTAATTCATAAGATTTACATAAGAAAGCGACTCAAGAGACAGTCGTAATGGAAAATCCTTTTCTAGATGACGCTCGTGACCGTTCGAAAAACTTCAGTTTATTTTACTTCCTTAACAAAACTCATACAAAACGACGGTCTGAGAGTTGTTCTAATTATTAAGTTCACTTTATGTATCGGTTTCCTTAACATGCGAAAGAGAGTAAACTTGTTTACAAATTGATTACTAGACGTCTACACGTTCTTTCGGACATATTTTCATTTTACATAGTGAACGACGGTGAAATTTACATTTATGTAGGACACCGAGGGAAAACGTACAATTCCTTAAAAATTTCATTTGTAAACTCACTTTGTAGAGAGGTTTATTTTATGACGAATTTTGTTTATTATACACTCGGTTTTGTAGGTAAAATCATCGGATAAGGATTTGGTGACAATCGGAGTTGACTCCTATTGACTCGATAACCTTAACTGTATTAGTCCTAGAAGTCTAGATACATCTGAAAAACTTTTACGTGTTTTCGTTATCACTTCGTAAACCAGGTAACACTCCCCTTTCAACGTGAAGGAAAAGAGGACGGTACTGGACGAATAAGGTAAATACTTGGTCGATGGACCCGAAGGGACCATCGGGTCTGCCATTTCTTAGACCACCGTCATCCCCTCTAGACCGAAGTTAAACCCAACCCTTCTAGGGGACCTCTTCCTTTACTGTTGGGTGAGCTCGTAAGAACGGACCTCTTAAGGTACCTGTCTCCTCGGACCACCCGATGTTGGTACCTCAGCGTTTCTCAGCCTGTGCTGACTCGCTGAAAGTGAAAGTGGACGAAAAATCGAGAAAAGGGTAGTTTTGGACTAAATATGGACTTAAAAAATAAACTTACGAATGAGAATATCGAAATACAGGATTTGTAATACACCGATTGAACTGAAGTCTCGTCGACTACTCGACACACCGGAAGTCTATTATAGATGGAACGACTTTCGTACGTACGTTTGGTCGTTCCCTAAACAAGACAGAAAGTCCTCGTTCCTATCGAAGATATGATCGGTTTATTAGTTTCATAAAGTATTCAAGAAATGATAATACCGTAGTATATCTAAAACTGTGATTTTGAATTTAGTATCCGGTTATGACCGGTCACCATAATATCTACATCCGTTTTTACCATTATTAGGTGGTTTGGAGTTATGTTTCTTTGAAATTCTAGTCTTCATCTTCCACTTTGAAACCATGATTAGTCGGATCACATCTACACCATTCTTTACAATTATGTATATATGTGTACGTATGTACATGTCTGTGTCATTCTTTATAGATTTATGTCAAGTGATTAAAGGTCTTTTAATGTACTAAACCACCAATTTATAAGTCTAACACTCATTAGGTGTTGGGAACTGAACACAGAGGAAAAGACCGATTTACAGAAAAATGGTAAAGTGAGGAGTTCTTATAAAAGTTGAAACTTTTATAACTTCAGTTCCCCTTATTTTTTCCACTTATAGTTTGTTCAGTAAACCGGATGACCAGTAATCGACACTCCTTCCATAGAACCCCTATTGTCACTTTTAATGTAAACGCTCAACAGGCGGAGTTATTATAAAAGTAAAATGAAGACTAAAAAGTACCCGTAACATCTTGACCACAATGACGAGTTTATGGTGTTCAAGGTTCGAACTGAGTAAATGTAACTTATTCCGTACTTATAAGTAACTATGAGTACCAGTCAGTATAAGAAGCAGTATTGTGCAAAGTAAGGTTTCCAGGACAAATCAAAAACGTATTAAGGTAATCACGACAAAAGTAAAACGTTGACTGGAAGACATAATATGTCCTTATATATATCCCAAACCATAAAACTGGTGTCTTTCAAATAGTAAGACGTTGAAGATTTAACGTCTCCGTCGTTAAAACCTCATCGGACATGATTTTGATAATATGAACTCTTATTCAAAATGAACTTTCTTTCTTTTTCTTGTGAATACATACAGAATTTAACACTACTTTTCATACAGTAAAGGTAAAAGGTTCGTCTGAAGTTGTATACGTAACCACAAAAAGCGAGCATATTATCACTCATCGGTCTGCTTCTCTTACAAGAAGGAGTGTCATGTGACTCACACGAGGGTTTACTGAAAAAGATACGAAGAGTTTTTGAAACTATAACTTAATGATTTTCATGATTCGGGAAAGGTCTATCGACAACTCTTTGTACACCTTATAAAATGGGACTTTACAGCAACATTAAATTACCGTGACGTAATTTCTTTTATATTAACAAATTGAGACGACTAACAAAACAAAACGGTCGTTTATGACCGTGTGTACAAAATGTCTCCACACTATATAAAGTATATGAAATGTTTCCACACTATATGAAACAATGGTAACTCCAGGTTCTCTCAACGGTAATTACATTCGACATAAAAGCTGGCTTAGAGACTCGTTTTCCATTCGAAGGGTCATAAAGATTGTAATTCCCTAATAATAGAACACTTGTAATTGGTTTACATCAATGTCAGTTTTAAAATAATAATTTATGACTTGGTTTCATTTTTCTAAACATAAGAACTTAATACAAATAAACAAGTATTTTAGTGGGGGAGAAAAGGCATTTATTTTAGTAGTGATTTATTATATCTCCTCCCCTTTTCATGTTTAAAAACCAGTGAACTTAATCATTCTGACGGAAATACTAATAAAAAATATGTCAATTGCGATATTGTCCTTAGACATCAGAAGAGTAAGTTCTAAACGGATTCCAAAAACTTGTATAGGTGAAAGGAAGGTAGGTGGGGTAGAAGGAGGGATTGATCTATCTTTTAAGATCCATTTAGTAATAAAGAAGAAGGAGAAAAAAATAAAGTATCTTATATCGTAAATTTCAATTTGATCACAATATAGTTGGTTTTATTGTGAGAACTCTTAAACCTTAAGACCCAGAAAAAGGGTTCCTTATTTTCAAATATTCCATGAAACCTCTTCCACTCAATATCAACGCCATTGAATTTCTGTGATTTGATCTTTAAAGACAAAAGAAAAAAGTAGTTTACAAATAAATAATCTGTAACCATTATTGAATCCGAGTCTCGATGTTATATTTAAGACAGAGAGAAGACAAAAGACAGAGAGAAGAAATATTACGAGGGAATTAATATGGTACGAAATCAGGGGATAACGATACATTGTTCAATGGAGCGTTTTACATCACCGAATTTCGTCGTGTGGAAATAGCGGGATTATCAAAGACCCTGAGTCGAAAGTTATCGACCCTCTGACTGAGTCCCAGAGGGTGATCCAACGCTACTTAACGACTTACCTCGACGTAGTACAATTTCCTCCGTCTTAGACTGACCGCAACCTCCTGGACGAGGGTTTAAGTGAGAGTGTCGACAACTGTTCTCTAAAATAAAGGTCAAACTCTCTGGAGTCAAGAGGTGGTACACTCAGAGGGGTTTCACGATGGACTTGCAGGAAGACTACACCGTTTACCGAAGGGTTTCTTTCTCAGTTCCTTTAGAGTGTAGAAAAAAAAGAGAGAGAGAGAAAAGGAAAAGATCGAGACGGATGTCCATTCGGGGGCTGTCCCTTGACGTGACGGTATAGTGTTCACCACCGTGTCTGTGGATTTTAGGACTCTCTCCTAGACAGTAGGACCAGCCCCTTAGGTACTTTCCCTGGAGATACCATTCTACTAACAACCCCCTTTAGAACAATCAAAAAGGAAGATTAAGGGACGAAACGGGACTCCCGTCGATTTTAGAGTATCTTAATATATTGTCACCCTCTTCGGATTTTGAGACTCTCTTTCGGTAAATAGAAGAGTCTCTTTGACTCTTTATCCCGCAGACCCTAAATCTCGTACTCCCCTTTAGGTATTCTCTTCTCTCTCTCTCTTCGTCCAGGGTATTAAGAAACATACTTGTCTACCTTCGGGGTCTAAATTGTGATACGTAACCAATACACTCATCGTGTCTGTGTTTTCGTATCGTTTACAAAGTATCAATAACGTGTTTGACATGGCACAGGGTCTGATTGGGGACTCACTCTCTGGGTTTGTAATGTTGTTTTTCAAATTTTTTAATTTAAGTGTAACTTCGGTTGTAGGTGTCTTTCGTTATGTCTTAAACAGACGTCAAGTTTGGATGTACCGATCTAATGGACAATTAGTTTTGTTAGTTGTAAGAAGGACTCCTAACATTACTCCGAATCTTGGATAAATTTCAAAGGTATTGTTGTAAGTATTAATAAACCGTATCTTTAAAACGTTTGTATTATAGACTGGTTAAGAGTTACCTTTTTTTCAGTTGTCTGTGTTTGAGACTCTAGGAGTTTACAACCTTCATAGTCTATGTGAAACCCCATTGGTGTTCCATTTAGACTTGTGAGACCTTCATTTACCTTTAGATTTTGAAGGTCTGTATCTCTATCTTTATCTTATTTATAAATTTTTTAGGATTGACTTTTATACTGTGATTTTAATTCTGAAGACACCTATAGGATTTATCGTCTTTCCTCTTCTGACTTCTTTTCCACTCACCCGAAATTTGTATCACTTTATTTTTAATGGGTGAGACTTCTTGTATCACTATTTTCCAACTTTTTTAATTGTCAAAGTCCCTGAACATCCTCTTACTCTTTACAAATTTTAAACACAGTAACTTCAGGGTGTTCTCATTTTTGTATTTGACCACACCCTTTTCTTACCGATTTTTGAAAGGTTTAAACCATTTTCTGTATTTAAAATTCTAAGTTCTTCGAGTGGTTTAAGATTTGTATTATTTAAATTTTGGTAGGAGTCAAGTCAAGTCAGCGAGTCAGCACAGACTGAGACACACTGGGGTACTTAGCGTGGTGCGGCCGGAGGGACAGGTAGTGGTTGAGGGCCTCAAGTGAGTCTGAGTGCAGGTAACTCAGTCACTATGGTAGGTCGGTAGAGTAGGAGACAGCAGGGGAAGAGGAGGACGGGGGTTTGGGAGGGTCGTAGTTTCAGAAAAGGTTACTCAGTTGAGAAACCTACTCCACCGGTTTCATGACCGTAAAGTCGAAGTCGTAGTAAGGGAGGTTTCTTTAGGGTCCCGACTAGAGGAAGTCTTACCTGACCAA
The DNA here is from genome assembly GCA_006410555.1 of Capra ibex. Taxonomy (NCBI): domain Eukaryota; kingdom Metazoa; phylum Chordata; class Mammalia; order Artiodactyla; family Bovidae; genus Capra; species Capra ibex. Next base: position 439,051 of record SJYO01035280.1, read on the forward strand.
CCTAAAGGAACGTCAGGTTCCCTGAGAGTTCTCAGAAGAGGTTGTGCTGTCAAGTTTTCGTAGTTAAGAAGCCGTGGGTCGAAAGAAGTGTCAGGTTGAGAGTGTGGTTTTGGTATGAGTCTATAAAGAATTATTTTGACGATTTTTGTTTTCTCTTTTATTTTACTTTCGTCGGTTTACAACAATGAATATTCCTTTGTTTTAAAGAGTAGTTTTTGTTATCTTCGATCTACTGTCATCCTTTTATAGTAATTTAATGATCATTTTCTGACAGTTGTCAAAATTTAGTTGAAGATATGGTTCTCTTTTATACTAAGTTCTCATTTCTGTAAGACTCTTCCTTTTTATCCTTAATAAAAGGTTGTCTCAAAGAGGTTTTCTTTATGATGGTCATCAAGGAGTTTGACTTCCTTTTACTTTCTTAGTTTGAATCTTAAAGTTCTTACTTTCTTTTTGTTTATACCATTTATAGTTCCATTTATTTCATCTGATAAAAAGAGAAGAATGAAAAAAAAGTTATATTTACTGATATCTTTCGTTTTTAATATTGTAAACGACCACTATAAAAAGTCACATATATTTATTTTATGTATATTGTTAATATTGTTTACTAAAACTACGAAAATGTAAAATAAATTTTAACTTTTAACAGTGAAATTCTTTCGACACTCTCTAAATGTATATTTCCCGAAGGGGCCACCGAGTCTCCATTTTCTTAGTCGGACATTACGTCCTCTACATTATCTGCGCCCAAGTTAAGGACCCAGTCCTTCTAGGGGACCTCCTCTCGTACCGTTGGGTGAGGACATAAGAACGGACCTCTTAGGATACCTGTCTCCTCGGACCACCTGGTCAGGTATTCCAGTGTTTCCCAACCTGTGTTGACTTCACTGAAGTTTTCGTACGTACGTATACATACATTTTATGACATATACCATATTAGGTATCTATCTGACGATTTTTACATTATCTTTTCTATCTATTTTTAGGTTGTCTATTTAAATTTACTTTAATTTTTAATTTTATTAGGTTGTCTTCCGTACTTTGAACTATCTCTTTGGTTTTTTATTCCTCTTTTCGTCTTTCGTTTATTATCACTTAGATTAATATGGTTATTGGTGTAACTTGCATTTACCAGATTTACATGATTCACTTTTTGTAACAGTCTAATCGATATAAAGTATTGAAATGAAATTTAACTTACTATGTTCATTTAAATTTTGTATCTTTACAATACGATACGTTATGATTAGTATTCTTTAGACACCACCGACATAATTGTAGTCTGTTTCTAAAGTCCCGTTTTTTTTTAAATGGTCCCCATCTCTCTTTGTAATCTGTCACAATTTTCCCAGTTAAGTGGTTTTTCTGTATTGTTGGGATTTATACGTGTATGGATCGTGGTTCCAGCACCATCCTTGTTAAGGTCCTACTGGGAGAGACCGTGGGGGTAAGGACACATGTGTGGACATATTAAGGTAGGAAGTTTCACACCCGTCCTTGACGTGATGTGGTCCTATAGTGAACGCCTTAATCCAATATAATGGACCGTTTCCACTTCCCTAAATCGTCTATATTAATTCGAAGGGTTCAGTTGAAGAAATAAATTCAACCAGTTTTCCCTTCTAGAGGAAACACCCAGATTAAATCAGTCCTTTTGGAGGAATTTCCTCATTAGCCAGAGAAGTACTTCCTCCTTTAAGTGGGGTATCGAGACCTTCTTCGTACCATGGTGTAACGATTTCCCAGACACCTTCATGATGTACCGTCCTCGACATCTGCAAAGATCCTTAACTCTCATTTCGGGTCAGTCATCGGTCGTTCTTTAGATCCTGGAGTCCATCTGTTATAGTTCCTTTATTTTAATACGGTCATTGGATTTACTAGAACCTTCTCCTGGAACTCAGAGTCCACGACTGTTTCTGAACCGAGCGTAGAACTAAAGTCGGAATCCCTTGGGACTTGTCTCCTGTATTGATTAGACATGGACCTAAAGACTGGGTGTCTTTGACCCTTTGTTATTTATTTACAAGAAAATACAAAGGGATAACCAGAACCTCGCTCACTACTCTTACTTTTGTCTTGTGTTTTAGACCACGTTACCCAGTCCCCTGGACGTCGGAGATAACCTGACTCCACGTCTCAGGTGAAACTCAGGTCGAAAATTAGGATTAACGTCTGATGTTCTGAAAAAACTAGAATAGAAAAGGTTCTGTGATGTGACTGTATCAGGTCTAATGGAACAAAAATTGGGTCCGGTAAGGGAAAACCCGATCAGAGCCCTTGTTACTCGTTCACGTATTCGTCGTAAGGCCGGACTGTGGACGGGACACAAGGTTCCAGGTACGAAAGTACTAAGGTCAGTATGAGGGAAGACCCAGACCGGAACCCCAAATATTGTTCTAATAACAATTATTTTTGTACCTTCTATTAGTAATCGTGCCAAAGAATTGTATACGACAAATAAGTCCACGATAAATACACCTTAAAGAGTTCCGACACTTTCATGTAATAATCCTTAAGTGTGATGTTAAAATCCGACGATTGAAACACTATTAAACAACGTATTGTCATCTTTTGATTTTGATTTTGAAGTTTTATGTGCTTCCCTTTCGAGTATTTTCATCTTCCTTCTTCTCGTTTAGGTTTTAATATCAAACTGCAAAGTTGTGAGACGAGAGTTATTTGTTATCTTTTTCTTTTTCTGTGTTTTATAATCGTTCCTATGTCTCCTAGACTTGTGGTAGTTTTTGATAAAATGTAAATATCTTTTTGTAAGGAGAGTTGTTATCGTCTTATATGCAAGAAAAGTTGACATGTAAACGGTTCTTTTTTTTTTTAGACCCGGTATGTAAATTTTCTGGACATTAGTATGTTTTATACAAGGTACTGGTATCACCTTAATTTGATCTTTAGTTTTTGTCTATAGAATCTTTAAGGGTTTCTAAACCTTCACTTGTTATGAATATTGAGTACTTAGTTTCTTCCTTTAAGAGTTCCCTTTAATCTTTTATCCAAATCGTTTTACTTTTATATTGAATGATTTTAAAGGTCTTGTATCGATTTCGTCATGAATGTTCATTTAAATATCATCATTTCCGAATATAATCTGTTTTCTCAGAGTTTAGTTATTGGGTTCAAATTTCATTGTTCCTTTACTCGTTTAATTTGAGTTTCAATTTTTCTTCCTTTATTAACTCTTGTATTTAGTTACTTTAAATTAGATTCTTTATTACATCTTTTAACCATTTTGGTTTTTGATCTTTTCTGATTACGTTAACTATTTTACAGTGGGTTTTACTTGTTCTGCTTTCCTTCTGTGTTTAATGTTTTTAGATTTTACATTCTCGGAGAACTACTTTCACTTTCTTTTCTCACCTTTTCAACCGAAGTCAAGTCTAGTCAAGTGAAGTCAAGTCAGTGACAGTACAGGCTGGGAAACGTTGGGGTACTTAGCTTCGTGTGGTCCGGAGGGACAGGTAGTGGTTGAGGGTCTCAAGTGGGTTTGAGTGCAGGTAGCTCAGTCACTACGGTAGGTCGGTAGGATAGGAGCCAGAAGGGGAAGAGGAGGACGGGGGTTAGGGAGGGTAGTAGTTTCAGAAAAGGTTACTCAGTTGAGAAGTGTACTCCACCGGTTTCATGACCTCAACGTCGAAATCATAATAAGGAAGGTTTCTTTAGGGTCCCAACTAGAGGAAGTCTTTCCTAACCAACTTAGAGGAACGTCAGGTTCCCTGAGAGTTCTCAGAAGAGGTTGTGGTGTCAACTTTTTGTAGTTAAGAAGCCGTGAGTCGGAAGAAGTGTCAGGTTGAGAGTGTAGGTATGTACTGATGACCTTTTTAGTATCGGAACTGATCTACCTGGAATCAGCTGTTTCGTTACAGAGACGAAAACTTATACGATAGATCCAACCAGTATTAAAAAGAAGGTTCCTCTTTCGCAGAAAATTAAAGTACCGACGTCAGTGGTAGACGTCACTAAAACCTCGGGTTTTTTTATTTCAGACTGTGACAAAGGAATTTTGAGTTGTAAGTCTTTTGATTCTAGTACCGTAGGTCAGGGTGGTGAAGTACCGTTTATCTACCCCTTCGTCACCTTTGTCACCGACTGAAATAAAACCCCCCGAGGTTTTAGTGATGTCTACCACTGACGTCGATACTTTAATTTTCTGCGAATGAGGAACCTTCCTTTCAATACTGGTTTTATCTGTCGTATAAGTTTTCGTCTCTGTCATGAAACGGTAGCTTCCAGACAGATCAGTTCCGATACCAAAAAGGTCATCAGTACATACCCACGTTCTCAACCTGATATTTCTTTCGACTCGTGTCTTCTTAACTACGAAAACTTGACAACACAACCTCATCTGAGAAAAAAAAAAAAGAGTAAGTCATCGAAAATAAAAAAAAANAAACTTGACAACACAACCTCATCTGAGAAAAAAAAAAAAAAAGAGTAAGTCATCGAAAATAAAAAAAAAGAAAGTAGAATAAAATTTTAAATAAATAAAATGACCAAGATAAAAATGAGAGTAGTATATGTATCAAATAACTTCACACCAACTGAATGTTACAAAGTCAACGTGTCGTTCCACTAAAAGTTAATATGTTTATACGTATGTAATAAAAAGTCTAATAAAAGGTAGAATCCAATAATGTTCTATAACTGATATCAAGGGGTACGATATGTCATTTAGAAACGACGAACAACGTATAGAAAAAAAGAAAAAAAAAAAAACGAAACTAAAAAAAAATAAAAAAATAAAAAATTTAAAATTTTAGAAATTAAGAATGTACGCAAGGGTTTATACTTGGGGGGAGGGACCTCATCTGAGAACTCTCGGGGAACCTGACACTCCTCTAGGTTGGTCAGGTAGGAATTCTAGTCAGAACTTATAAGAAACTTTCCTGACTACAACTTCAACTTTGAGACTATAAAACCGGTGGACTACTTTTCTTGACTGAGTAAACTTTTCTGAGACTACGACCCATTCTAACTCCCGTCCTCTTCTTCCCTGCTGTCTCTTAATCTACCAACCTACCGTAGTGGTTGAACTCCCTGTACTCAAATTCACTTGAGACCCTGTACCTCCGGACCGTACGACGTCAGGTACCCCAGTGTTTCTCAGTCTGTGCTGACTCACTGACTTGACTGATTTTTACATTCTCTGTAGTGACGTCTAAATCTGTAAATTTTTCGTTACTTTTCGTAATACTTGTTGAGAACGGGTAATTGAATTATTGAATCTACTTTACCTGTTTAAGACACTCTATTTTAAACAGTTAAGATAGGTTCGAGAAGGTCTTTTATCTTCCTATTTGAAGGGTTGAGTATAAATACTTTGGTCGTATTGTAACTATGGTCTGTTTCTGTTATTTCCTTCCGAGGTTCGGTTATTTGGTGTTCTTATATCTGTGTTTTTAAGACTTTGGTTATAATCAATTAAATTACGTCGTCATTAATATTTATTATTTTGTTAATACTGGTTAAGTTTAAATATGTCCGTTACTTTCAGTAAGTTACAAACTTTCAGTTGAGATAATTAACTGACTTTTCCTTTGGGACGTTCTAATATGGTTATTTTGTCTTCTACGTAAACCGTTTCATGTAATAATTAAGTGCTAAATTTTTGCAAAGTCAAGCCAAGTCAGCGAGTCAGTACAGGCTGAGAAACGCTGGGGTACTTAGCGTCGTGTGGGCCGGAGGGACAGGTAGTGGTTGAGGGCCTCAAGTGGGTCTGAGTGCAGGTAGATCAGTCACTACGGTAGGTCGGTAGAGTAGGAGACAGCAGGGGAAGAGGAAGACGGGGGTTAGGGAGGGTCGTAGTCTCAGAAAAGGTTACTCAGTTGAGAAGCGTACTCCACCGGTTTCATGACCTCAAAGTCGAAATCGTAGTAAGGAAGGTTTCTTTAGGGTCCCGACTAGAGGAAGTCTTACCTAACCAACCTAGAGGATCGTTGGTTCTTATCCTTTTGAAAGGATTCAACTAATTCCCGTTGATAGTTTTTCTCTTTCCTTTCTTTTTCTTTAAGATGTCAATTGAAGTATAATTTGTACAAATTATTCTAAAGTATAATCTTATCGATTTAAGTTCTTTTATCATGATATTCAAGATTACTTCTACCTGTCATTCATCTTGAGTCTATAACGACCACTCTTACATTTTACCATGTTGGTGGAACCTCTCGTAAAATCTTCAAAGAACATTTCAATTTTTGTGTGAATAGTATACTAGGTTGATACCTTGAGGATCATAAATATGTTCTTTTTATTTTTTAAAACAAAAGTGTTCATGAAAAAGTACACAAATATCGAAGAAATATTAAACGTCTTTTATTTTTGTTTTTATTCGAAATTGACCTCTTATTAAATCAAGTAATGTGTTACCAAATAACAAGTTGTTATTCTTGTTTGATGACGACTTTAGTAGTCGTACTTATATAGAACTTAAGTAATACGACCCACTTTCTTCGGTGTGAGTCTTCTGATATTTAAACCTTACTGAAAAAACGTGTCACAATTCATGTCCAGTTTAAAATATACAACCCAACAAAAAAAAAAGGTTCGTCAACAGGATCGGTCAAATAACTTTTCAGACAGTTGTGGTGCATACAGTATTTAGTCCAAAGGTATGACGAACTTAGATAATACCTTTGGGATAAGTCAAGTCAAGTCACCGAGTCAGTACAGACTGAGAAACGCTGGGGTACTTGACGACGTGCGGTCCGGAGGGACAGGTAGTGGTTGAAGGCCTCAAGTGAGTTTGAGTACAGGTAACTCAGCCACTACGGTGGGTTGGTAGAGTAGGAGACAGCAAGGGAAGAGGAGGGACGGAAGTTAGAAAGGGTCGTAGTCCCAGAAAAGTTTCCTCAATCGAGAAGTGTAGTCCACCGGTTTCATAACCTCAAAGTCGAAGTTGTAGTCAGGAAGGTTACTCATAAGTCCTGACTAGAAATGCTACCTGACCAACCCAGCGGAGTGTCAGGTTCCCTAAGAGCTCAGAAGAGGTTGTGGTGTCAAGTTTTCGTAGTCAAGAAGACGTGAGTTGAAAGAAATATCAGGTTGAGAGTGTAGGTATGTACTGATGACCTTTTTGTCTAGAAACAACCATTTCATTACAGAGACGAAAACTTATACGACAGATCCAACCAGTATTGAAAAGAAGGTTCCTCATTCACAGAAAATTAAAGTACGTAAGTTAGTGGTAGACGTCACTAAAACCTCGGGGGTTTTTATTTCCGACTGTGACAAAGGGGTAGATAAACGGTACTTCACTACCCTGGTCTACGGTACTACAATCAAAACACTTACAACTCGAAATTCGGTTGAAAAAGTGAGAAGAGAAAGTGAAAGTAGTTCTCCGAAAAATCAAGGAGAAGTGAAAGATGGTATTCAAACACATTAGATGTATAGACTCTAATAACTATAAAGAGGGTCGTTAGAACTAAGGTCGAACACGAAGGAGGTCACGGTCCCAGGTCGGGACCACCTAGGTCCCATTAAACTTCCCCTCTACCTCATCCGCTCCTTTTTGAATGAATAAATCTTTGTATTTTTCTCTAATCCTTTCTTATCATATCATCCTTTTAATCACCTCTTTTCTACGACTTATTGAACGAAATGCACCTTTCGATTATTTTGGAGTTCTGTTCTCCAAACGTGGTAGATGTATCCGGTGGTCGCGGACGAACTTATCGTCTCCCACGGGGTGGAACCCGAGGGAGAGCGCAACCAGAATCTTCGGTCCCGTTCATTCATCTGTACTACTCGGAGGTACGGTGTCTACCCTTAAGTCGGTCTTTTCTCTTCCTCTTTTCTGGTGTGCCCCCTTTGGTCAGAAAGATCACTGACCGGGTAGGAAATAACAAACCCTTTCGGAAAATATTAAAACCAACATGTATCTCTAGTTACCTATTATGTTTTAATATGTCGTAGTCGTCGGGACTGAGAATAGCTCTGGTCCGAAAGAGAGACGTATGGATCGACATATGTGTTCAGAATCCACTAAATGTAGTAGAATACCGGTCTTCCGGATAATCGTAAAATGCAGGGAAAAGACTATTCCCAGACAGTTGGTCTTTTGAATAAACGGGAATTTTCACAACAAGAAAGGTTTCAGACTACGGTGAGAGTCTTTCGTGATTTATACATTGTTTCTTTCTCCTCATGTCACTAAATATTGTTTCTCTTTTAATTTAATTGAGTTTTCAGATCACAACGATTGTAGTTTTGATGATATAAAGAAAAAGATATAGGGTTAATGTAATTAATTATAGGAAGTCCACGGATTTTCTATTTCTTATACCTCCGGACCGTCGTTTGTAATTGAGTTGTTACTTTAGGAAGTGGTTTGATTAAGAATCGAGATTTTCCGAGATATAGAAATTCTACAAAATTCGAAGCACGGAGAGTGCCAACCCCCCGATATTTGTTAGTGTTCAACATTTTCAGAGGTTGACAGTCCGTTCAATCTCTCGGTAGTCTCCCTAAACTCGCTTTTGAAAGGAAAGTATACGTCCTCTGGTCGACCTCGAGATTCAATTGAAAAAGGTCTCTTTCCACCAGTCTCTACCAGGGGACATTACAGTCTTCTCATATCATATCGTCTGTCATTTGTCTGTCTAAAACCAAAGGCCCATCTACGAGTCCGTCTCCTAGGGAAGTCTGGACTGAGTGGAACGGGGCAGTCCAGAGAGGCGTACTGGAACAGTACCCACCCTAGAGGACACGACCGAGGGCCGGGAGGTCGGGTCGCAAAGAGTAATAAATGAGACGTACATTAAATTTATTCGTCCCACTGTTATATATCGGACTACATGAGAAAAAGGATAAACCTTGGTCAGACAACAAAGTACAGGTCAAAGTTGACAACGAAGGACTGGACGTATGTCCAAAGAGTTCTCCGTGAGTAGAGTATATGGTCATTTCATTACGAGTTTTAAGAGGTTCGGTCCGAAGTCGTTATGTACTTGTCGCTTGAAGGTCTACAAGTTCGACCAAAATCTTTTCCGTCTCCTTGGTCTGTAGTTTAACGGTTGTAGACGACCTAGTGACTTTTTCGTTCTCTCAAGGTCTTTTTATAGATAAAGACGAAATAATCGATACGGTTTCGGAAACTGACACACCTAGTGTTACTTGACACCTTTTAAGACTTTCTCTACCCTTTGGGATAATTAAAGATGATTAACTCAGAAGGACTTGGTCGTAAAGTGACAGGATAATTTATAAATGATATGTAGATAAATAAAGATAAAATGAATTATATTAAGTCAATAAAGTATGTAGAGACTTCAACATATATTGAAACAATTTTAAAAAGAATCTATATAAACATAAAATAGGTAATGAAAAAAATTAATGTAAAAATTAACTATAAATTAATGTATCTCGTTTTGAAATAAAAGTATACAATTAAAACACAGATCGTTTGAACGATCTTTTAAATAATAATGATTTTTAAGTAAACCCTAGGGAAACTTAAAAACTCAATCTGTCAAAATAGTGGACTCTAATTTTCCAAAACAAAAAAGGAAAGGTTTGAGATACGGGAGTGTATGTGTGTATAAATGTTTATATATATTTAAACCAAAAGACGGGATTGATCTCTAACCCGTTTTCACTCTCATTACTTGCAGAACAAAACAAGAACTAAAATTTCCCTACCGAAGTTGTGAAGTTTTAAGGAGTTCATTTCCCTAAACGAAATTGTGGTAGTACATTCTACAAACGACATCTAAAAACTTCTTACGAAATACTTCCATTTCTTCAAAGGACAATAAGGATCAAACGATTAAACAAAATAAAAAATTCAGTACTAACTAACAACTTACAAAAGTTCGTAAAAAAAAAACGAGGACATAACTCTACTAACCTAACGAAAAGAGTGAAATAAATTAATTTTTATTTATTTAAATAAATAAACAAAAACCGACCCGACCCAGAAACAGTGATACGACCGAAAGAGATCAACGTCACTCACCCCGGATGAGAGATCAACGGAACACGTCCGAAGAGTAGTGTCACCGAAGAGAACAAGGTCGTGTGTCCGAAGTCCCGTACGTCCCAAGACATCGACTCCGTGTACCCGAGTCATCAACGTAGAGGACCCGAGATCTCGTGTCCGAGTCATCAACCCCACGTACCCGAAACAACGAAGTGACGTATACCGTAAAAGGACCTAGCCTCTAGATTGGGTATAGAGGACGTAACCATCCACCTTAGAAATGGTGAATCGGTGGTCCCTTCGGGGTGAAAAGAGGAAATTACGTAAGTATAAAATTATACAAATAATCGAATTAAAAGATTACAATTTAAGTTTAACTTGAACATCCTATTTAATTGAGTTAGGATCATATGGTTAAAAATTAATAATATGTAATAAACTAGGACCATAAGTAAATTAAAACGTAGTAAAAAGTACTCTCTACTAACAACTCCATCAGATTCTCGTTCAACCTTTTCTTAAAAGTCTGTGTCCTGTAAAGACTTGTCTCACTCAAATAATTCTTGTTTCTCGTGTCTATTCACCCGTGTGGTTCGAGTCACCCGGTCGGAGGACTCTCTGGTCCCTTTCGGTTGTCAAAAACACTTAATTATCGGTTAAACATATCGGAGTTCTCCTTCTTTTAAGGACAACCTTCCAACAAGACTCCACTGACCAACCCTACGATATCCCACAAATGACCTCACCCGTAGAAACGGATTAACCCTCATTCCTTCGAACAATCATTACTAGCCCCTCAAATATCGTTACGAATTTTTCTCCGACGTAGTCGAAGTCTCCACTGGAACTAAGACCCGAGACGAAGACACAGGAACCCCCGTCCTGAGTTGTTACCACTGGATATTGAAAGAATATGTTAGGAGTAACTCAAACTACAGTTTCAATGTAATTAAAATGTTTTATCACCTAAAAAAGGGAGAGAAAAGATGTGAGACATTATCAAATGGATATCAGTCTTATACAAAAGGACCATTTTGGTAGTACTAGACAAAAGAAAAACTTATTTAATAATGTCAGTTAACATAAAAAATTTAACGATGTAATAAATCCGGAAGATAAAATTAAACTGAGGTAAAACTATTTCATATATAAAAGTTATACATTGAACTGTGCATATAAAGATAGAAATAAACGTTATATATTTTAATAATCACAGTTCTATAAGTCGTTTATGATAATTAAAAGAACCAAATGTTAAAGTAAAATTGAAAAAACATTTCATTTTAACTGAAAAGTACAATATATCCAAATACAAAACTGTCTATTTATCTCAACACATTGTTGGTGCTGGTAGATCAACGTCCTGAGATGATGAGGTTTTTTTTAAGAAATACGACGAGGTAACTTCAGTTCAGGAAGGATGGTTGGGAATGTTGTACATCGGAGATTAAACAAGAAGTAGTGATGTAAAAACGGAAAAGGTCTTACAGTATTTTTAATTAGTATGTACTGAAACTCAAACCGAAGATGATGATTGATATTATGAAAACTCTAAGTAGGTACACCAATACACATAGTTTTAAGTAAGGAAACATAATAACTCCTCAGAAGGTGACATGTCTGTAAGGTATCAAATAGGTGGGTGGTCAACTTCCTAAAAAATTAATAAAAGTCAAACAAAATGTGTCAAGTCTAAGAAATAAAAATCAAAAAATAAAAAACTAGTAAAATACAAATATCTTTTCAACATTTCTACAATGTCTCTCAGGAGTATAGGGAATAAAAAATTGAATAACATTATTAAATTAATATAAATAAAAAATTAACCTCCTTTTAACGAAATGTTACAACACAACCAAAGACGGTATGTTATTGTGTTTAGGTGGTACTAATATGAAAATAGTAGAGGGAGAACTCGGAGGGAGGGGACGGGGGTGGGGTGAGGAGATCTAGTGGTGTCTTGTGGTTCGACCCGAGGAACACAATAAGTCGTTGTAGAGTGGTCGTAAGACAAGATGTGTAGCATCACATATATACACCTACAATGAAAGAGGCAAGTAGGGTGAGAAAGGAAGGGGTTGTCACAGGTGTTTAGGAAAGAGATATAGACAGAGGTAAGGAAGGAACGTTTATCCAAGTAGTTGTGGTAAAAATAGCTAAGGTATATACAATTGAGCATAAGAAATGGGTCGAAAGGGATATATTGGTACTCTATAGGTAGTTGTGACAAAAAGAGTCAAATCAGAGAGTCAGTACAGGTTGAGAAACACTCTCAGGATGAGAAACGTTGGGTAGTTGTGATTCTTAACTATTTACTAAACAAACCAACCAACAAGTCAGTGGTTCAGTACAGGTTGAGAAACACTGAGATACCTGACGTCGTGTGGTCCTAAGGGACAAGGAGTGGTAGAGGACCTCAAACGGACTCAAGTACAGGTAGTTTAGTCATTACGATAGGTGGTTAGAGTAGGAGACGGCGGAAGAAGAGGAAGACGGAAGGTAGAAAGGGTCGTAGTCCTTGAAAAGGTTACTCAGTCGAGAAGTGTTGTTCACCGGTCTCATAATGTCGAAGTTGAAATCCTAGTCAGGAAGGTCACTTATAAGTCCCAACTAAAGGAAATCCTAACTCACCAAACGAGAGGAACGTCAGGTTCCCTGAGAGTTCTCAGAAGAGGTCATGGTATCAAGTTTTGGTAGTTAAGAGGTCACAAGAGGGAAGAAATACCAGGTCAAGAGTGTAGTCATGTACTGATGACCTTTTCGTAAAGTATCGGAATTATGATATCGGAATGATGATAATATGATGTCTACAATAAGTCTAAAAGGGTCTGAAAAATAACAGTAAAAAGACAAGGTTCAAGAATAGGTCCTAGTCAAGTCAAGTTAGTGAGTCAGTACAGACTGAGAAACACTGGGGTACTTAGCGTCGTGCGGTCCGGAGGGACAGGTAGTGGTTTAGGGTCTCAAGTGAGTCTGAGTGTAGGTAGCTCAGTCCCTGTGGTAGGTCGGTAGAGTAGAAGACGGCAAGGGAAGAGGAGGACGGGGGTTTGGGAGGGTCGTAGTCTCAGAAAAGGTCACTCAGTTGAGAAGCGTACTCCATCGGTTCCATGACCTCAAAGTCGAAGTCGTAGTAAGGGAGGTTTCTTCAATTTATTCGTCTCACCGTTATATGTCGAAACTGTATGAGGAAAGGGTCAAACCTTGGTCAGACAAAAAGGTACAGACCAAGATTGACGACGAAGTACTAATGTTTTAGGTATCAGGAAGTCCTTGAGACAGATAGTCTACATTGGGGAACTTAGATAAACAGTAAAGTTGACATACTAGTATTCCCTAAACTAAATCCAGTATGGACTTACCGGTCCACCAAAAGGGATACAAGAAGTTAAATTCAGACTTAAACCGTTATTCCTCAAGTAATAGTCTCGGTGTCACGTGAGGGCCAGAACAAAAACGACTGACATATCTCGAAGAGGTAGAAACCGATGTTTTTTGTATTAGTTAGACTAAAGTTATAACTGGTAGACCACTACAGTTACACGTCTCAATAGAGAATACAACAACTTCCCCTACAAACAGTATTGGTCGTGCAAGAGAACCTTTTTTGAGACAATCGGTAACAGGACGAAGTAAAACATGAGGTTCCGGTTTAAACGGACAATGAGGTCCATGGAGAACTGAAGGATGAAAACGTAAGATCAGGGGATACCACTTTTCCTTTAGAAAACCACCACCATCAAAGTCTTCCAGAAAATCCAGAAGTATCTTGGTAAGTTGAAGTTGAAGAAACCAAAATCATCAACCTCGTATCTGAACCTAATGACACTATAACTTACCAAACGGAACCTTTGTTTGTCTCTAGTAAGACAGTAAAAACTCTAACGTGGGTTCATGACGGAAAACCTGACGAAACAACTGATACTCCCGTTGAGATAAAGAAGACTCCCCAAGAACGGATGTCATCACCTATATTACCAGTAGACTTAATTTAAACGGGTAGGTATGGATAAAATCAAGTGACTAGGGATTTTACAACTACGAGTGAGAACGGTAGAGGATAAACTGGTGAAGGTTAAATGGAACTAAGTACCTGGATTGTAAGGTCCAAGGATACATTATAACAAGAAGTCTCGTGACCCGAAATGAAAGTGGTGGTCTGTGTAACTGTCAATCCCTGACAAAGACGAAACCGAGTCGGAGAAGTAAGGGAGACCTCGATAAAGAGGCGAGAAGAGATCATCGGATAGTCTGTGGATGGATGGCCCACGAGTAGAAAGTCACGGAATAGAAAAAGTGAAAAGTATGACAAGTACTCTAAGAGTTCCGTTCCCAAGACTTCACCAAACGGTAAGGGAAGAGACCACGTGATGTAAAACGGTCTTGAGAGGTGGTACTGGACAGGTAGAACCCACCGGGATGTGTTGTACCGAGAATCAAAGTGACTAAATCTGTTACAACACCAGGTACACTAGTCAAACCAATCAAAAGACACCAAGTACCAAAGTAAGGTAGACGGGGGACCACCTACTCCTATTTTCCGAACACCTTCGAAGGACTACCCTCCCTGACCGATACCCCTTTTGATACAGAACAAGACCACCGGTTCCGGGACGAGTCATTCAGAAGTGGTTAAAAGACGACTACCCACCCGGACACAAGGGAGGAACATTAAACCGGACTCCGGTTTGATACCATCCACATTACCACCATTACCACTGGAGGAAGTTTTCCTGAATACGGTCGTACGACTCGGAGGGTCCTGACAACGTCAGTCACGGGGACTGATGTGTCATCCGGTGAGAGTTGGGTGTGGACGTGGTCTCTGAGGACCTGTGAATGTCCTTTCAGACCAATCTAGAGAACTCCCCAATGACGAGGAAAGAAGACCCAGGACCACGTGTGTTTCAAAACAAACATGAGCGGTTCTCAGAGACAAAGGGGTCAGGATACCTTCAAGACATTACTTCCGGACGACTGGAAGTTTCAGTCTAAGGAACCCTTATGACTCAGGGAATCGGTCTAGGGGTCCAACCCTTCAGACAACCACCCGGATCTTAAAATGTTCATGTCCCACTATAGAGTAACACCAAAACTGAACGTAAAGGGATATCATTACGACTCGTAAAAAAGTACACGAACAATGGATCGACATACTCATTGTCCGTTTAAACCGGAACCTCATGTCTTATCTCAAGACGGTTCTCTTGTGTGACCAGTATCGTTTGTGGGAGAAGGTTTCGTATTCTCTTCTGAGATGTATACCTGTAATACTCTATTAGTTGTGGTTTTAGTCCAACTAATATAAGAAACGTCGGTTTCTACCTCTCCGAGATATGTCAGTCGTTTTTGTTCTGGCCCTCGACTGATACCGAGTCTAGTACTTGAGTCATAACGGTTTAAGTCTGACTTTAACTTCTTTCATCCCTTTTGGTGATCTGTTAAGTGAAGTCAAGTCAAGTTAAGTCAGCGAGTCAGTACAGGTCGAGAAACGCTGGGATACTTAACGTCCTGAGGTCCGGAGGGACAGGTAGTGGTTGAGGACCTCAAGTGAGTCTGAGTACAGGTAACTCAGTCACTACGGTAGGTCGGTAGAGTAGGAGACAGTAGCGGAAGAGGAGGACGGGAGTAAGGGAGGGTCGTAGTCTCAGAAAAGGTTACTTAATTGAGAAACGTACTCCACCGGTTTCATGACCTCAAAGTCGAAATCGTAGTCAGGAAGGTTTCTTGTGGGTCCTGACTAGAGGAAATCTTACCTGACCAACCTAGAGGAACGTCAGGTTCCCTGAGAGTTCTCAGAAGAGGTTGTGGTGTCAAGTTTTCGTAGTTAAGAAACCGTGAGACGAAAGAAGTGTCAGGTTGAGAGTCTAGGTATGTACTGATGACCTTTTTTGAATCGGAACTGATCTACCTGGAAACAACCGTTTTATTACAGAGTCGAAAACTTATACGATAGATCCAACCAGTATTGAAAGGTACTGGATTTAGTTTAGGGAATACTGATATGTCACCTTCACTCTTTATCTAAATTTCCTAATCTAGACTATCTCACGGACTACTTGATATCTGTCTTCAAGCACTGTAACGTGTCCTCTGCCCTTAGTTCTGGTAGGGGTTCTTTTTCTTTACGTTTTTTCATATTACCGACAGACTCCTCCGGAATGTTTATCGACACTTTTCTTCCCTTCACTTTTGATTTCCTCTTTCCTTTCTATATGGGTAAACTTACATCTCAAGGTTTGTTATCGTTCCTCTCTATTCTTTCGGAAGGATTCGTTAGTTACGTTTCTTTATCTCCTTTTGTTATCTTACCCTTTCTGATCTCTAGAGAAGTTCTTTTAATCTCTATCGTTCCCTTATAAAATACGTTTCTACCCGAGTTATTTCCTGTCTTTAACATCCCTGGATTGTCTTCGTCTTCTATAATTCTTGTCCACTGTTCTTATGTGTCTTCTTGATATGTTTTTTCTAGAAGTACTGGGTCTATTAGTGCTACCACACTAGTGAGTGGATCTCGGTCTGTAGGACCTTACACTTCAGTTCACCCGGAATCCGTAGTAGTGACATTTGTTTCGATCACCTCCACTACCTTAAGGTCAACTCAATAAAGTTTAGCACTTTCTACTACGACACTTTCACGACGTGAGTTATACGGTCGTTTAAACCTTTTAAGTCGTCACCGATGTACTGACCTTTTCCAGTCAAAAGTAAGGTTAGGGTTTCTTTCCGTTACGGTTTCTTACGAGTTTGATGGCGTGTTAACGTAAGTAGAGTGTACGATCATTTCACTACGAATTTTAAGAGGTTCGGTCCGAAGTCGTTATACACTTGGTACTTGAAGGTCTACAAGTTCCACCAAAATCTTTTCCGTCTTCTTGGTCTCTAGTTTAACGGTTGTAGACGACCTAGTACCTTTTTCGTTCTCTCAAGGTCTTTTTGTAGATAAAGACGAAATAACTGATACGGTTTCGGAAACTGACACCCCTAGTGTTATTTAACACCTTTTAAGACTTTCTCTACCCTTATGGTCTGGTGGACTGACGGAGAACTCTTTGGACATACGTCTAGTCCTTCGTTGTCAATTTTGACCTATAGCTTGTTGTCTGAACAAGGTTTATCCTTTTCCTCATGCAGTTCCTACATATAACAGTGGGACGAATAAATTGAAGATACGTCTCATGTAGTACTCTTTGCGACCCGACCTCCTACGTGTTCGACCTTAGTTCTAACGGTCCTCTTTATAGTTATTGGAGTCTATACGTCAACTGTGGTAGGAATACCGCTTTTACTTCTTCTTGATTTTCGGAGAACTACTTTCACTTTCTCCTCTCACTTTTACAACCGAATGTCGAGTTGTGAGTCTTTTGATTCTAGTACCGTAGGTCAGGGTAGTGAAGTACCCTTTATCTACCCCTTTGTCACCTTTGTCACCCTCCGATTGAAATAAAAAGACCCGAGGTTTCAGTGACGTCTACCACTGACGTCGGTACTTTAATTTACTGCGAATGAGGAACCTTCCTTCCAATACTGGTTGGATCTGTTGTATAATTTTTCGTCTCTGTAATGAAACGGTTGTTTCCAGGTTGAAGTTCCGATATCAAAAAGGTCACCAGTACATACCTACACTCTCAATTTGGTATTTCTTTCGACTCGCGTCTTCTTAACTACGAAAACTTGACACCACAACCTCTTCTGAGAACTCTCAGGACACCTGACGTTCCTCTAGGTTGGTCAGGTAGCATTTCTAGTCAGGACCCACAAGTAACCTTCCTGACTATAACTTCGACTTTGAGGCTATGAAACCGGTGGACTACGCTTCTCGACTGAGGAAACTTTTCTGGGACTACGACCCTTTCTAACTTCCACCCTCCTCTGCCCCTACTGTCTTCTACTCTACCAACCCACCGTAGTGTCTGAGTTACCTGTACACAAACACACCTGAGGCCCACAACCACTACCTGTCCCTCCGGACTGTACGACTCCAAGTACCCCAGTGTTTCTCAGTCTGTACTGACTAGCTGACTTGACTACAGAATATATATATTTATAGATAAATTTAAGAGAGGAATAAAAATTAACCCAACAAACCGAAAAACTACAATATACTCAAGAAAGAACTTACATAACATACGTTTATAGAAGAGGGTAAGTTATCTACCGGAAAATTAAAACAACACAAAGGAAGTGACACGTTTTCGAAAGTCTAACTACATCAGAGAAATTAAAACGTAAAAAAGGAAAAGAACTCCTCTGTATGGGAGGTTTTATAATGATTCTGGTTACATTTTCATGTATGAGGAATACAAAAGAAGATCTTTAAAATAGTAAATTCCAAAGTGTAAATTCAAACACGTACCACACTCTTTCACCAGATGTAAATAAGAAAACGTAAATTGACAGGTCGAAAGACACCTTTTAAGACTCTGTCTACCCTTATGGTCTCGTGGACTGGACGGAGACCTCTTTAGACATACGTCCAGTCCTTCGTNAAGTGTAAATTCAAACACGTACCACACTCTTTCACCAGATGTAAATAAGAAAACGTAAATTGACAGGTCGAAAGACACCTTTTAAGACTCTGTCTACCCTTATGGTCTCGTGGACTGGACGGAGACCTCTTTAGACATACGTCTAGTCCTTCGTTGTCAATCTTGACCTGTACCTTGTTGTCTGACCAAGGTTTATCCTTTTCCTCATGTNCCGACATATAACAGTGAGACGAATAAATTGCATATACGTCTCATGTAGTACTCTTTACGACCTGACCTTCTTCGTGTTCGACCTTAGTTCTAACGACCCTCTTTATAGTTATTGGAGTCTATACGTCTATTGTGGTGGGAATACCGTCTTTCACTTCTCCTTGATTTTTCGGAGAACTACTTTCACTTTCTCCTCTCACTTTTTCAAGAGTTGTAAGTCTTTTGCTTCTAGTACCGTAGACAAGGGTAGTGAAGTACCCTTTATCTACCCTTTGTCACCTTTGTCACAGTGTGAAATAAAAAGATCCGAGGTTTTAGTGACGTCTACCACTAACGTAGGTACTTTAATTTTCTGCGAATGAGGAACCTTCCTTTCAGTACTGGTTGGATCTATCGTGTAATTTTTCGTCTCTATAATGAAACGGTTGCTTCCAGGTAGATCAGTTCCGATACCAAAAAGGTCACCAGTACATACCTACACTCTCAACCTGACACTTCTTCCGACTCGTGGTTTCTTGACTACGAAAACTTGACACCACAACCTCTTCTGAGAACTCTCAGGGAACCTAACGTTCCTCTAAGTCACTCAAGCAGGATTTCCTCTGGTCAGGACCCACAAGTAACCTTCCTGACTACCACTCCGACTTTCAGGTTATGAAATCGGTGGAGTACACTTCTCAACTCAGTAACTTTCTCTGGGACTACGACCCTCTTTGACCCCCGTCCTCCTTTTCCCCTGTTGTCTCCTACTCTACCGACCTACCGTAGTGGCTGAGCTACCTGCACTCAGACTCACTTGAGGTCCTCAACTACTACCTGTCCCGCCGGACCACACGACGATAAGTACCCCAGCGTTTCTCACCCTGTACTGACTCACTGACTTGACTTGACTTGACAGGTCGAAAAGGTTGTGGTAAATAACTTCTTCGATAGAAAAGAGGTAACACAAAGAACGGGGGAATTAGTATCTAATTAACGTGTATATTCACATACATATAAAGACACGAGAACTATATACACAGACAAAAACTCGGACATGGTATGACAAAACTAATGATGTCAAAACATGATATCAAACTTAGTTTTCCTTACTATGAAGGTTGAAACAAGGAAATAGAGTTATAACGACACCAAACCCTCCTAGAAAACACATAGGTATGTTTAAAGTCTTAGTAAACAAGATCAAGACACTTTTTACGGTAATCATAAGACTACTTTAACATAACTTAGATATCTAACGGAACTCATATTATCAGTAAATTTGTTATAATTAAGAAGGTTAAGTATTCGTGTCAAATGGAAAATTAGACAAAGACAGTAGAAGTTAAAGTAAGTAGTCCCGGAATATCAAAAGACTTATATCCAAAAAATGGAGGAATCTAAATGAGGATTCATAAAATAAGAAAAACTACACTAAGATTTACTCCAACAAAGGAATTAAATAGAAAGACTATCTCGTAACAATTACATACTTTTACGTTGTCTGAAGACATGTAATTGAAACGTAAGATGTTGAAATGACTTAAGTAATTATTTAATATTATGAAAAACCACCGTAGAAATCTTAAAAAAATACCATATCATGGTACAGTAAACGTCTTACTGTCAAAATGAAGAAGGAAAGGTTATACATAAGAAAAAAAAAAAAAAAAATGAATAGACTAACAACACCAATCCTGAAGGTTATGACACAACTTATTTTCACCGTTTTGACCTGAAAGAACAGAACAAGCACTAGAATCTCCTTTTCGAAAGTCATACCACTCATATCATTATCGATACCTGAACGTTATAGTTATATACTGGAAATAATACAACTCTATATAAGGGAAATATGGATAAAACAACTTTCAAAAACTGTATTTACAGACAAATTAAAACAGTTTTCAGAAAAGACGTAGATAACTTTACTATTATACAAAAAATGAGAATTAAAACAATTACACTGTATAGTGTAGTCATCCTAATGTCTATGACTTTGTCGGAAACGTAGTGACCCTATTTAAGGTAAACTAGTACCACATACTAGGTAAATTACATAATAACTTGAACTACACGATTATAAAAAACTCCTAAAAATGTATATACAGTAGTTACTATAACTGAACATTAAAACATACACACACACTATAGAAACAGACCAAAACCATGTTCCCACTACGACAGGAAGATCTTACTCAAGTCTTCGAAAGGTACGAGACGTTAAACCCCCTTATCAAACTCTTCATAATTGAGAAAAGAGATTCAAACCATTTTGAATGGACACTTCAGAGGACCAAGATCTATAACAAACCACCGACCCTCACCCCAGTCTAAAATTTTTATAATAATTAAGTCAAAGTAACGACTATTAACCATACAAATTTAAAAGATAAAGAAGGATATGGACAGAACCCTATAACGTGTGAAGATAATAAAGAAGATCCAACAGTAAAAATAACTACACATTAACAAGTATTATTATCGAATACTAGGACAAAAAGACACCATAACTAACACTGAAGAAAAGTAAAGACTAAAATAACAAAACCCGGGAAAAAAAAGCACGACTTAGACCGATTACAAAATAGTTAGAACGAACAGAAAAGTTGTTTGGTCCAGAAGTAAAGTAAGTAAGTAAAAGGAAACAAAAGACACATCATTTTTATCAGAGAAATTAAATAAAGAAGAGACAAGAAATCATAAAGAAAGTAAGATTATTGAAAGGTAAAGTAAACAAAAAGAAAAAGATCAAGGAAATCCATATCACAATTGAACAAACTCTAAAAAGAACAAAGGACTCCATCCGAAGATAACGATATTTGAAATGAGAATCTTGACCAAAACGACGTAAAGTATCTAAAACTTAACAAAACAAAGACAAAAGTAAACAGAGGTCTACATAAAACTAAATAAGAACCTAGGTACTAACAAATTATCTTAAAACAAATCGGAGGTACAAACACACAAAACGTCCCAAAAAGAATATTAACTAAAGATCAGAGTATTGAAACACCAGTCTTCTTCGAACTATACTAAGGTTAGAAGAATTTAAATGAGTCTGAACACTTAACTGGACTTTAGATAGGACCTCTTAAAAGGTACACTTGAACTTTTCTTATACATAAGACGACGAAAACCTACCTTACAAAGTATATGTAATTCATGTAAACTAGACTACAAAGTAAATTCCGGTCACCAAGGAATAGCTAAAAGACAGACCTACTAGACAGGTAACTACATTCACCTCACAAATACAGGTAATAACAATAACACAATAACTTTTAAAGATAAAAATACAGACAATTATAGAAGAAGTACCAACTAGGGAACTAGTAATACGTTACAGGAGTAAACAGAGAACAATGTCAGAAGAAAATTTAAACTAAAACAGACTATATTTATAACACATGGGTTCGAAAGAAAAGTAAAGATAAATATACCATATTGAAAAAGGTAGGAGAGTGAAAGTCACACTAGATTTCACTCAGAGAACATCCGTCGTATTTACTCAGAAAAAAACACAAGTAAGTAGGTGAGACAGAAAATTAACCTCGTAAGTCAAGTCAAGTGAGTCAGTACAGGCTGAGAAACGCTGGGGTACTTATCGTCGTGTGGTCCGGAGGGACAGGTAGTGGTTGAGGGTCTCAAGTGAGTCTGAATGTAGGTAGCTCAGTCACTACGGTAGGTCGGTAGAGTAGGAGACAGCAGGGGAAGAGGAGGACGGGGATTAGGGAGGGTCGTAGTCTCAGAAAAGGTTACTCAGTTAAGAAGCGTACTCCACCGGTTTCATGACCTCGAAGTCGAAATCGTAGTAAGGGAGGTCTCTTTATCGTCCTGACTAGAGGAAGTCTTACCTGACCAACCTAGAGGAACGTCAGGTTCCCTGAGAGTTGTCAGAAGAGGTTGTGGCGTGAAGTTTTCGTAGTTAAGAAACCACGAGTCGGAAGAAGTGTCAGGTTGAGAGTGTAGGTATGTACTGGTGACCTTTTTGGTATCGAAACTGATCTGCCTGGAATCAGTCGTTTCATTACAGAGACGAAAACTTATACGACAGATCCAACCAGTATTGAAAAGAAGGTTCCTCATTCGCAGAAAATTAAAGTACCGACGTTAGTGGTAGACGTCACTAAAACCTCGGGGGCTTTTAATTTCACACTGTGACAAAGGTGACAAAGGGGTAGATAAAGGGTACTTCACTACCCTGACCTATGGTACTAGAAGCAAAAGACTTACGACTCAAAATTCGGTTGAAAAAGTGAGAGGAGAAAGTGAAAGTAGTTCTCCGAAAAATCAAGGAGAAGAGAAAGACGGTATTCCCACCACAGTAGACGTATAGACTCCGATGACTATAAAGAGGACCTTTAGAACTAAGGTCGAACATAAAGAAGGTCAGGTCGTAAAGAGTACTACATGAGACGTATATTCAATTTATTCGTCCCCCTGTTATATGTCGGAACTGCATGAGGAAAAGGATAAACCTTGGTCAGACAACAAGATACAGGTCAAGATTGACAACGAAGGACTGGACGTATGTCTAAAGAGGTCTCCGTCCAGTCCACCAGACCATAAGATAGAGAGAGTCTTAAAAGGTGTCAAATAACACTAGGTGTGTCAGTTTCCGAAACCGTATCAGTTATTTCGTCTTTATCTACAAAAAGACCTTGAGAGAACGAAAATCCAAGTAAATATAAATTTCATTAATAACTATACATACACGAATAACGGTAAAACAATTAAAAAATACCCACAAAACGTCAAGAAAAAACAAGAAAAGAAGAAAATGAGGGAAGAGAACACTAAACTACTGGTGAAAATTACAATACAAACCTAAGAAAGAGAAAAAACATACATATATAAAATGTATAAAAACTAAACACCTATGGTACTTCAAATATATGTTGTTAGATATGTATATTTACTAATAAAGTTCAACGGAAGAGGGAATTCAAGTTTGTATTAAATTTTTAGGACGTAAAAATGAAGGGGGTTGTTCTTAAATTATAAAAAATTGTAGTATAAAACATAGAAAATTAAAACAAATACCGAATTAATGAATAACACCGATATCTACTAAAATCACGAAAACAGAAATTGGAAAGTGATCGAAATATCCACCAAACAAATGAAGTAAATGTCATATAAACTGAGATGTTTACTCTACAAAAGGAAACAGTCAAAATATAAAGATCACCACCGGAAAAGATTAATCTTTTCAGTTAAATTACAAAGAATATTTCGACCTAAGTACTATGACTTGAGAAAATTGAAAACTAACAGACATATTGAAAACTAAAGAGGAAGTTTAGTATTCCTTTCGGAACTATCTAGTAAGAATTGACGTTCGAAAGGAGAAGGTAGTGAAATTTATATAGTACGGTAAGGGAAGACTGGACGTCTTAAAGACTACTACTCAGTCGATTAACAGAATTCTCTCAAGGAAATGAAAAATGTATATTGAACAACGAAAAGGGACCGTTTTTTTACAAGAGAGAAATGGATATTAAAAACGGTAAAATTAATGTTACAAGAACCACACCAGGAGAAACCTAACTAGCATAAACACTGAGATGCGAAGACCTTTAATCTACGAACAAAGGAAAGGGTCTAATCCTTTCGAAAGACGATAATACAGAAGTTTATTAAAGAGACGAGAAAATAGAGAGAGAAGACATTACGTTTACTATCATACAAACTATAATAAAGTCTTCAGAGAAGAAAAATACCATTCAGGGGACGTATGGTTGTGTAAAGTAAGGTTCTTCTATAACCATTCAGGATAAACAAGTGTTCAGGTTGTTTGAATCGGATCCATGGGTTGATTGTTTTGACCGATATGTCATGATATGACATTATCAAAATATTATGAATAGTGTGTTTATTATGTATTTTTGTTTGTGGGGTTTTTATAAAAATTAGAATGTCACTTTACTTCACTTCAATGAGTCAGCACAGGCTGAGAAACGCTGGGGTACCTGACATCGGATGGTACGAGGAGACAGGTACCCTAAAAGGTTCGTTATCATGACCTCACCTAACGGCAAAGGAAGAAGTCGCCTAGAAGGGTTGGGTCCCTACCTTGGGCCCAGAGGGCGAAACATCTGTCTGTGAAATGGCAGACTCGGTGGTCCCTTCAGGTCATGTCATAATAGTCGATGTAGTGGCGACGAAAATATGAACGAAAGTCTGTAGGCCCCGAACTTTATTTCTATACCATGATGACATAAAACATGTCATGATATGTCATTTCATGTGTTTACGTGTTGGTGAACATCTCTTACGTATGTGTACTGTTACACGTGGTTTGTACACTTGAGTGAGTGTACTGACTTATACCTTCATAAGAAAGTGTAGAAACTTTTAAACATTGAACTTCCAAGTATACATTCTTTGAATTGATAAAAAAAAAAAGACAAGTCAAAGTCACTAAAGGTGACTTGGAGATAGAAAATCAAACGAATAGGTAAGAAGAAAAAGTAGATCAGATGACAACTGAGTAAGATCCCATAAAAATTAAAGTCAATATAAGAAGTCGAGACAAACCAAGAAGAAATACAGAAGATCGAGAAACATGTCAAAGTGGCACAAGTAAGTTAGAAAAGGAATCCGGAAACTCGTAAAAATACTAATAACGAAACTTAAGAAACAACCCATCTAAAGAATAAAGATGAAGTAAATCAAGAAAATTACAAAATAGAACAAGGAAACAATCTTTGTATAAGGAGAAAACTGAGTAAAATGGATTAAGTGACAAATATAAAGATACATCAACCATCCAACAAATGTAAAAGGTCAAAACCTCTTGTCTCCTCTGTACACAGGGTCGTCACATGAGGGGGAGATCAGTGGTTTTGATACACGAGATCCCCATCGGGATACACCCGAAGGACCCAGAAAGACAATATCCAAAAACTGATGGTACCCTTCGGGTCAATCGTACCGACGGGAGTCAGACCAACCAACAGTCTGGGACGGAACACTTCTCCGATGACCGGGGACCACCACTCACCTCGAGACAGTGTTTTGTCGACCAAGTCTCAAGGACTTCGGATCCCCACCACCCATCTCAGTCCAGAATCCTAACCACTACACCTAGGTCCTGTGGACTAGATGACAACCGGACACTACTTACCCCACCCAAAGACTGTATCGACCGACGTCCCAGACCCACAGATTTTCGACTACAACCACCCGACCACTCACCCCGACCTAGGACCGACCTATTACTAGGATTCCAAAGAATTTCGATCATAGTCAGACGATCATCCCTCCCCACCCCCGCCCACCCCAATCTAGAACCTTTATCATAACCAGGAGACCACCCACCTCGACCCTGGACCCCAGAAAACAAAGTCCTGGGTCCGTAAACCTCAACTACTACTGGGTATCCACTCATCCGGACCCATCGGAGACCCATCGAGTGACCACCTACCTCGGTCCAGGGTTACAGAGATCAACGTCCCGGGATCTCTCAAACACGGAGGGGAGATCACTCACTCCGAACAAGGTCACGATCATAGTCGGTCACCACCCACGTCGATACAGGGTTCCAAAGACCGACGTCCTAATATCACTAGGACTCCGATCACTACCGAGTGACAACCCACCTCGATTTAAGACCCCAGAAACCTATGTCCGGGGAACCCCAAGGTATCAACTAAAGTCGGGTGATTATGGGTCCAGTTCAGGTCGTCAGGGACCCGATCACGGTCGAGTGACCACTTACCTCGACCTAGAACACCAGAGACCGATGTCCCGGAACCCCCAAGGACCTCTACCAAACCCGACGACCACTCATCCGATTAAGGACTATACCGACCGACGTCCCGGGTCACTTGGACTTCGACCACAGTCGGACAGTCGGGTGACATCCACACCAGTCTGGGAACCCGTGGTCGACTCCCCGGGTTCTACGGGGTCTCGACTACGACCAGACGATGACCCACGCCAGTCCCGGATCCACCAGGACCGAGATCACGACCACGTGACCACCCGTTCTGACCCAGGACCCGGGAGACTCTTACCCAGTGTAGGACCACCGTCAACCCCCGAGTCCTCAGGATTACGTCGACCGGTCCACCACCTACGCCGACACGGGGACGGGTCGATCGACGAACTGGATTCCGTAGGTTCATGACCAAGACAGTGACCACCCACCCCGGTTCTGGGTCACGATTATTCGATCTCCCTGTTGAGATTTTACCGCGAACGGTCGTAATTACAGAAGTACCATCTTACTCGAGGGATATTACGGACGACAATCGTAGACACAGGGGGTGTCACTCGAGATGAACGGTGAGACCCTCAGAGGTTCTAGTCGTTTACTCAGACTGGGTACCCGAAGAAAGTTTGACGACGAAGAACGGATCCAAAGTCGTATACTGTAAAACACACGTGGGAAATTCTCACCTCAAAACATGAAGGAGGTCGGGATACCGAGAGGGTTTTCATTCGGGACAGGCGGAAGTCTCGGTTTACAAGACTACAAGTGGAAGGGTCGCGTCCTTCGGGGTTCCACCCCTCGGACTACACACCGAACCTGAGGAGTACGAAACCCCTCTTGGAGAGGTTGACATTAGTAGGAGGGTAAATACCCAGTGGGTGGATGTCTATACTCTGAACTGATATGAACTGATATTTCTGACATGACAGAAATATCAGAAGAATGGGTGGAACAATAACAAGGAGGAAAAATTAACATCTAATAAAGACGATCACAAATCCA
This sequence comes from Capra ibex, assembly GCA_006410555.1. Taxonomy (NCBI): domain Eukaryota; kingdom Metazoa; phylum Chordata; class Mammalia; order Artiodactyla; family Bovidae; genus Capra; species Capra ibex. Next base: position 466,391 of record SJYO01035280.1, read on the forward strand.
GTAAAAGTAGTTATCAACGAGACACTTATCAACATTAAAACGGTACAGACACTCTCCTCTACTCGATCCCAGAAGGATGAGGTGGTAGGACCGGTGAAGGGACTTGTCCGAAAAAAAAAAAAAAAAAGTTTCGTCGTTATTTATAAACCGGTAGAAGTATGTACCAGTAAATCCACATATGAGGAGATGTCCATTCACACTATTTCCACTGTTAACGAGGAAACAGAACAAGAGAAGTGACCTATAATTGAGGAGTTTCGTTTCTGATAAGAAGAAGTATTATATTGAGAGACGTCTCACGTGCGATGTACCACTCAGTGACTACGTCCATTACTACCGTAACTTCTCCTTCTACGTTTTCTGTAAGGTATATTATTAAATATCCATAAAGAGAAAGGCTGAAGTGGGACATACTGACAGAGATCCAGGTAGGTGTAGATGTTTACGGGGTCAAAACAAGGAAAATTACCGATTCATTGTAAAGTAGCATATATACATGGTGTACAAATAACTACACCAAGAGACAACTACCTGTAAATCCAACGACCGTACAGGACCGATAACATTTGTCACGATGTCACTTGTGACCTCACGTACACACATAAAAACATAATTAACTGTACAAATGTGATGGCACACATTTTATATCGATCACCCTTACACAATGTATCGTGTCCCACGATTCGAATTATAATATACTACTAGATCTGCCCACCCTACATGCCCCTCAACCTCCCTCCAGGGTCTCCCCTCCCTATATACATATGCCTATCGACTAAGTGAAGTAACACGTCGTATATCATTGTGTTATAACATTTCGTTGATATGGGGTTAATTTTTTTTAATATCCATTACCTGGAGATAGGTCTGAGACTCTAGTGAAGTATCCACGTGAAAGGTATAAGGGACTGTAACAATCTTTCACTGTATAAATGTTCGATATGTAAATCTCGAGAATCTAGGGTTATTTTTGAGAACCAGGATTGTTCCTTTCGAGACAAGACACAAAAGCAAAATTACCTCCCATACAAATTGGTGACACGATTGACCACTTGACAGGACACATGTACAGACATTTTAATCGGTCCTCAAAGGGTATGATATAATATAGATAATTCACCTCTTCAATTTGTCACTCATCATTCATCTGATGAGTCAATATAAGGAAGCTCCCTGTCTAAATTTTGATATTTTCACATGTTTTATTTTGATTAATTTTCTGTAAATTTGAAAGACAAAAGTACAATCGGCCTTTCTTATTGACCAAATCTATATACATCCTCAGTGTTAGGTGGGTGAGGTCGTGAGAACGGACCTTTTAGGGTACCTGCCTCCTCGGACCATCCCACGTCAGGTACCCCAGCGATTCTCAGCCTATGTTGACTCGCAGAAGTGAAAGTGCGTAACCTCTTCCTTTATCGTTGGGTGAGGTCACAAGGACGGACTTCTTATGGTCCCTACCCCCTCGGACCACCCGACGGCAGATACTCCAGCGTGTCTCAGCCTGTACTGACTTCACTGAATCATCGTCGTCGTCGTCGTCCTTAGTGGGTCAAAGATAAAAGGAGTAGTTCTGAACGTCACTTAGATAGGGTCGAATACTTACCGGTTGTAGGATGAAAGGAAGGTCATAACATAAATTAAAAATATGTCCTTTCTTTTTAAGTAGATAAACCTACGAAAGTTGAAGTCGAGAGAGTTGAGAATCTTGACGTCGTCGATCCTAAAGAAACTAGACTTGATACACTATACCCATTCAGAGGGACGATATTAAACGTCTGTATCGAAAGAATTGAATCTAAAACGTGTTTTTATTCTATTTAATTTGAAATTTCTCATAAACGGACTCTCAAGTCCACAACCCTCTATTATAGTTTAATTTATGGAGAAGACACATAAACTAATCAGAATGAGAACTATCAAAACCAAATCCGATTGGAAGGACTTGTATATAGTCACATTAAATTAGACTTTCCCGAAATAGAGTAGGTTTCGACGGAGATACTGAAGTAGGGTAGTGAATGTAAAAAGGAAGGTATCGTGTGAGAAAAAGTCAGGGATTCCGACCCGGAACCGACAGGAAAATAGAGAATCTTAAACAGGAAAAGTTTACGTTTTACCAAATAAGAATATCTAGTAACCTTAAATTCAGTAGAGTATTACTAGTCTTCATTTAAAAGAGAAAGGATTTATGTCTTAAGGTCCTTCTTTTCCCCGTAAATGAACACTTGACACCAAAATTTAATACAGATCAATCCGTAGGACAAGTCATTATACAGTCTTAGAGTCGTTACGACCTCACACAGTGACGACATTAGACCGTTCTAATCGTGTCTTATGACGTGCTTCTTTAAGGTTTAATGTTTTGTCGATACTAGGTAGGTCTTTCGTTGAAAACTGACGACTTCTATTTGGAGAATTTAGTACAAACCGGTAAATTAAGGTCTATAACTTCACTTTCTTTTGGGAGTTTGAGAAGGGAAAACATAAACTATTCAGTCTAGTGTCAAATTACACTGTAACTTACGAGTCTAAGTCTAGTCTAGTGGAGAGGTGGTATCTCCTGGATCACCCTTACGAGTCGAGATTTCGTCTTCATGAATTTGACCAGTTTAGGTCGGATGACGTACAAAGACATGTCACAAATTCAATCCTAAAAAAAAAAAATTACTAACTTTGTTTTAGTTTTCTCGTTATAGTAATACTATATAGCATTTTTAATATACTTTAAGTTTGAAGTCACCAATATTTACTTTACAATAACTTTGTGTCGGGACGAATAAGTAAATGTATTACAGACACCAACGAAAGCGTTGTCACTGTCTTAACTCATGAACACTATCTTTGAGATATTGGTTGCCTCGAATTGTATGAGAGAACGGGAAACGTCTTTTTTAAAAGACTGAGACGAGATTTTGGTATCTGAAAGGAGACGTAAGGCACCAACAAGAGTCTCACACAATTATTTTAAGAGATAACCTTCTTCACTTTTTTATCTCACACACTACTAACACCAGAAACCTTAGAAAAAATGACTTAGAAAGGTGTATTTAGAAACAAGAAAGTATTACAGGAGTGTACAGACATCGAATAAGGTTCTCTCACAGATTATACAAAATGTTGATACAAATCACTGAATTATTATCACTACTTATTTTTCTTTTTGTAGATATAAAAAACAGTAATACTACATACATTTTATTTAGAATTTTAAGGTTCTGTGGGTAGGGGATTCTTTGAGGAAGTGAATAGGATAGATACAAATTACGATATTTCATGAACTTTTACGTCGGTACATATACACACATACATACAGACATATATATATAAATGTGTGCGAGTGTATACCGAAATAATGAAAAGAAATAGTAACCTCTCTGACCTAGACCTTTTATAACGTAAACCATAGACACTTCTTTTCCGTTCTAAGATTATTTTATATCTTAATTCCGTTTCTGAGTTTGACTCTATTCTCTTGTCATCTTCCCTCACTATTCTTACATTCATCACATCAGTAACCGAAATTTTTTATTAAAAAGTCTCTGAAGGGAGCACCAGGTCATCAATTCCGAAGTGGAAGGTTACGTCCCCCACTCGAGGGACCAGTCCCTCGATTCTAGGACGTACGGGACACCGGTTTTTCTTTTTATTATTTTGTATTTTGTCTTCACTATACCATTTTTAAGTTATTTCTGTTTTTTACCAGGTGTAGTTTTTTTTAGAATTTTTTTTTTATTAAAAATTCCGTAACTGACTGTCCTACACTAAGAGATCTTGAGTGAGGTGGGTCTTAGGGATGGTGCACATAGTCCTTTTGTTTTGAGCTTGTGGTCTTATGGAGTCACTCTTCTTTCGAAGTATGTCATCGGTTACTGAATTAATCTGTAACACATACGAGATGGGTATTAATGTCAAAACATAAGGAGTGCGGAGAAGGGTCACCGACTGGAGTCTTTGGTGGAGTTTCAACAAGTAGGAGCTTTTAGTTGAAGATCCCAACAATCACTCTAACTGATATTACGAGAACTCAAAAGGTATTCATGACCGAGTGTGTGACAAACGAGAATCTTTTGCGAGCACCTTAAGTAGGTTGTAACATGGTGGGAGAAAAGTGTGTGTGTCCTGTAAGTGGAAACCTGTCGAAAACTCTAAAGTAGAGTGTCTACACTCTTAGGAATCCACATGTAGAACGGGTAGGAATTCTTTAGTACTGTTCGACGTTTATGGGTGGTTACTACCGGAAACTATATCATGGACAATCTTTTCGTTGTACATCGTAAATCACTGGTCAAATGTTACAGTGTCAATCATTCCGACGGGATATCTGCAGACGAAGATTGCAGAACTGTTGACACCTATCAACTAGTAATATCACGAGGGAGAAGACAGAACCAGAAGAGAGTCCAAACGTAGACACACCCCGAGAGTGAAAATAGACGAAATCGGGATCAAAAGGGTCCTAGGAACCTTCAGTCGTTGCTTTTTACAATTTTAAGTGGGCAGTAAAGAGAAAATGAAGAGGAAATAAGAGGGAAGTAAGAGGTATGTGTAAGAATTGGTAAGACCGGGGATGTACGGAGGAGATAGAGAAAGAAATGAGAGTTTTGGTGATTGAATTAAACAGTAAAACTCTATCATGATAATGTTAACGGAGGATTCATCGAAAACATAAAGGATATTAGACCTCGGATACCTGAGTGTTCTCCTGGTAGGTAAATTTTTACGGAGATTTAGAAAAAAAAAAATTGAAATAAAATGAAATGTTATGACATAACCAAAACGGTATGTAACTGTACTTAGTCGGTACCCACATGTACTCAAGGGTTAGGACTTGGGGGGAGGGTGGAGGGTGGAGGTTTTAACATGGGTATGTATCGAAAGATTCCAGATTTACCAATCCTCGGACTTTATGGTTAACAAGTAACTATTTATTCACGGAATCCCAAACGTCTAATTGAAACCAACTGACTCTACGTTAGCATAACCCAACCCCACTACGACTAACTGAAGTCAGAGGAAAAAGACGTGATAAAGAGAAGCACCGAGAATAGTGAACGAGATAATCCGTTCAAGTATTTTAACGTGTTTTATTCACCGGTCCTAAAATCAGATGAAGTGACGACAACATAAGTGATTCGTATACTGAACTAACAAACTCATTAACTAATTAAGTATTCTTTTAATATCCCGACCCTCGGTCATTACTAGTCGGGATTAATTCTCTGTGTCATTAAAATTGTAATACAAATAGACAACTTTACGTATACACACACACATACACACTCAGTGAGTCAACACAGACTGAGAAACGTTGAGGTACCTGACATCGGACGGTCCGTTCCTAAGGTACCTCACCCAACGGTAAAGAAAGAGGTCCCCTAGAAGGGTTAGGACCCTAGTTTGGGTCCAGAGGACGTAACGTCCACTTAAGAACTGGTAGACTCGGTGGTCCCTTCGGGTTTTATGTATACTCACTCAAAAAATTTTTATGTATTCAAGTCCTCAAGGGACCACCGGATCACCACTCCTAAGACCCGAAAGTGACGGTACCGGACCCAAGTCAGGGACCATCCCCTAGACTCTAGGACGTCCCGTACCGGTTTTTTTCTTTTGTTTTCCTCAAAAAATTTAACAGTCCACGATATACTACATTATAGAATCTGAACTAAGCAACCATAATAAACGAGACTTTATAAACCCCCACTTTACTTTTCACCGTGTCAACTGTATAATCCCTACTTCATCTTCATGTATCTATGGTTTTTACTATTGTTCAGTTCGTTTACTGTATCTCTACCCCCTCTACATTTAAGGGTCCCCGACTACATTTCCCACTTTTTCTACATATAAATAACAGTACAAATGATCTTTTTTTTATAGTTTGGATACTTAAATGACTAGGCTACTTAAATGACTTAAACGACAAATCCCTTTCTGAATCTTTCTTCTTCCCTCCCCACTAAATTTCCTTTTATGATCCATATCACCCTCCATTAATTTTACCGTTTGGTAAACCTTCCACAACCACTTTATGTCAGGTATCAGGTTCTTCATGTCGCAATCCTCAAGTCTAATTGAAGTTTACACTCTAGAATCGTTAAGTATATGGATCAGTTGGAGTCAGAGAAAAATATATTTTACCTTAATAATACTAACTTAAAATGAATAAAGAACATTTGTAATTTACTTCGGTATAAGTTCGTACTTTAACTAGATATGTGGAATTCTTAGGTATCTTTGTGATATTTCATACCAATATTTCCTCTTACCAGTTTGAAATTAGGAAGTATACGACACCTGGGAGGTTTAAAAAGTTATCATATTTATACTTGTCTTCACCTCCTTCGACCCTTTGTACCCAGAATTCTTACCCCGGAATCTCAAAATTTTAGTTGTCATATAAGACCGAGACTTAATAAATCTTATAGTGGACTTTTGGCCATATTAAAATTACGGATGGAGTACTCTTATAAAGACTCTTAATTTTTTGTGTGCATTGCGGAGACCGTGTATGTACGAGACTGTTATTATCGTTACTAATGATGATGATGATGATAACAACAATAAATCCCGAAGGGTCCACCGCTATCTCCATTTCTTGGACAGATGGTTACGTCCTCTGAATTGTCTGAGGTCAAACTAGAGACCCAAACCTCCTAGGGGACCTCTTCCCGTACCGTTGGGTGAGGTCATAAGAACGGACCTCTTAGGGTACCTGTCTCTTCGGACCGTCCGATGTTAGGTACCCCAACGTTTCTCAACCTGTCACTCAATCGTGTGTCGTACGTAATAATTTATCCCGTTCAACTTGATCTTAATCAGGGTTGTTCGGAAGTTCAAAGATTATTAACACCGTCTAATTTATTTTCATCTTTTATGTACCTCTTGAGAACTGTGTTTCGTCGACATCTTTATAGAGAATGTTTTTGAGAATTTTCTTCGTTTGTAAGGATTGTTATCAAGAAAAAATTTTGACTGTCGTTTTTTTTTTGTTTTGTTTTGTTTTTTACTGGGTACATTGGTAGGACCCTTTTATTTCTCGAGACATTGTACGGTACCAGTAGAAAGACACTAAGTAGGATCGTTCCCAGACGTTCAGGTCTGGACCCAATCTTTGATTGTTTTCTCATACTACGGTACTCCAACCAACGGTTCCTCGAAACCTTCTTTTTGACACCTACGGTTCTTGGGTGTTTATACGGTATAAAGGGTTCGTTCGTAGATTTAGACATGTAGTGTATACTGAAAAACTAAATTGGTACAGCCGAGACGTCTAAATTTTTGGGACAAGTATAGTGTGCATGAAGATCTCAATGAAGACTCAAGGGTTAAGATATTAAGTTGGTACCAGCGACTGAGTGAATAATGATTGATATTTAGTGAACTTGCAAATCGACGACCTACACCCCCGTAAGGGTTACAAACCGATTCACCCGATTCACTCCGTCGGCTTCGAAACACCGATTGACAAGTCCGACCTCTCGGTCCAACGGACCCAAACTTAGTTGAAAGAGATGAGTGTTCGACCGTCACTGGACACCACTCAGTGAATGGAAATACACGGATTGAACATTTTACTGTTCTTGTAAAAGGAAAATCTAAAAAAACCACTTCAAATTTACTCAACCACAAACCCTTTACGAATATTATTATAACGGTCTCATTTGGGACAACAGTAATATTCTTCAATAAAGGAATTTGGCCGTTTTTAGGAGTTTTAAACGACGTACCCGTGTTAGACCTTCCGAACAATTATGTGTCTGGGGTCCGGGGTAGGGACGTCAAAGACTAAGACACCCAGACCCTACCTCAGATTCGTAAATACAAAACAATTGTTCCAGATCCTAGTACGACTGCGACGACCAGGGGTTTGGTGTGGGAGTCTTCTTTTTGTCGTAAATTTGGGTCACACGACCATTAGGGAAAGTTGTCCTCTCCAAAGAGGTTTTAACCGGGTGTTTTTAGTTTGACGTCCATAGTGTCCAATAGTAGCGATGGAGAGTCGGAAGTCTGGATTGAGACCCCTGAGAGTCTGAACTCTTCTCGAGTGTCACTAATTTCGGTTCAGGAATGTGAGTTGTCCACCTCCTCTATTTGCACCCATTCCAGGGCGCCGACTTCGACGGGACGCGTGGTCAGTCTTACGCGGACTCTTTAGGACCCTTAATCTTTTTTCGCCTCCTTTGCTCTTCGATCGTCCGTAGGCACGCAAGAGTTTTTATTTTGACCCACCAGCAAATAATAGACAGACACACGGCACCTCGGAGCCGAGTCAGGGGTCTGTGCATTCAGTTGCAGCGAGGCGGGGCGGTAGGGAAGGAGTCGAGGCCTCCCAGGGAAACGGGGCCCGTCGACTTGCGTCCTTTACGGTCGCCGCCCTCGGGGAACCAGTGGACCCGCCTCTCCACTCGCCGAGGCAGTCAGGAAACGACCCTGCTCCTCTCCTGGCTATGGGCGCGGTCGCTCCCCGCCGAACCGTACCCTTACGTCGATCAGGAGACGGGGTCAGACCCGTTCCCCTCGTCGCTCCCTCCCCACTCTCAGCCCTCCCCACCTCGTTCCCGGCTGCTCCCTTTCCTCAACTTCGTTTTTTTTTTTTTTTAGTGGAGAAGTCACTGACGACGGCCTGTTTTCTGTGTGAGAATCATTTCTAAGCAGTTATCCATCTCTGGGGATAACACCCGTAAATACTATCTAAACGGGCATTTCCGGTTCCCTCCTCTTTAAGGACCCTGAACCCCCATTTTACCTCACTACAATTATCTATATGGATTTAACTGTCGAAATTCCCCTTGACTTCGCGTGACAACTCCCTCCTCTCTCTTGTGAAGGTTTGGAGGTGCAACGCAAAACAAAGACATTGTTGTCGTCAATACTTCTTCGTGAAGACTGACCGCTGAAACCCAATCGATGCGACGTCGACAGGTCCGCGGAGGTCCAGAGAGAACTCTCGTCATGAGGACTCGCCATTCGGTCTCTCCAGTTCGGTAAGCGGGTGGACCCCTCGTCTCTTGGGAAGGAGTGAGTCGACACCCATGTAAAGAACCCTTCTAAAAGTCAGAAAAGGATACAGTCCTCTCCTAAGTCCTGCTGCCGTCTTCTCGAGTCCATGACAGTTAAAGATAAAGTAATATATGTAAAAGTCCAAATTCAAATACCCTTAGGTGAGGGTACACAAGTCTGAAAACCCACAGAAAAGTCATTGAGAGTTCACCCGTTTGGGTCCTGAAGATAAAAAGATCGACTTCCTGTCTTGACGGAAGTTGGATAAGAAAAGAAAATGAATTAATATTCTTCTTCCACCTTTACGACAGAGGTCAGTGTATAAATAAATTTATAAACCATTGGTCTGTCAATGTTACTGTTTTCACCGGTAGACTAATTTGGTCATAATCTAAAATTAAACCCGATTTAACATTAAGGTACTATAAAGATAGATATACTTCTATGTTCGTTAAGTCGTAAGTACAATAAAATTTACATCAAATATCAATTTCCTACCGACGACCATTTTAGATTTTATGTTAAGATACTTCTAGTGAAAAGAATCTTTTCGTATTATCTCTAGAATAATGCAGAAGCATACAAGAGTTAACGTCCGTTTTTAAACCAAACCGAGGGACCCGAACGGAGTGTACACCCATGGTCTATGGTAAAAAAGGTTCGACTCGTACAAAGAAGGGACGTATACGGGGGTGGGGGTGCGGGTGCCGTCTACACTCTTCTTCCCTGGTTCCCTTCTCCGTCTCGTTACAAGATTCGTCTCGTTTTTGTTGTAGTACGGACGCTCCCCAGTCGCACCGGGTGACATCCCGTTCATATTCCGAGTTCGGGAGAGTCGACCGGTCAATGATAAACAATACCAGTAGTAAACCGTCACTACACATATTAAACAGAAAAAAAAACCGTTTCTGAATTCTGTTATCCTTCTCTAAATAAGTAGGAAAGGGACTAATGTCGAGATTGACTTTCACAAAAACTTCCAAATTCTTTTACTTTTTGGTTTGTACGAGTCACTATTTTGTAATACTTTGAAGTGAACTAGTGTATATATGTCTTTGTGTGTGTAGGTTATTTCTTTTCTTCCCTATCTTGTTTTACTATAACTAATATAGACCCACCACCCCTCATATTCATTAAAAGAAATAAACTGAATAAATGTTGAAGATTGAAAAGTTACAACGTGTGCATAATCGAAATATTAGTTAAAAAAATTCAGATTTTCTTGCTTACATATTTGTCCTTTGATTTGAAATACATAAAGTCAACAGTGTTATAGGGGTAATACGAAAGGTAAAAGAAAAAAAAAATTACTTAGGGATTCATTTTCCCTAAGGACGAAAAGTAATTCTTCACTTTTAGACATTTCCTTAAAAGTGTTGTTATTTATGGGACGAACAGTGTTCTCAGGTATACTCCGGGCGTGTGTGATACCGAAACATCAATCGAAATGGTATTTTCGACGTTTACTTTAACCAGGGATTATTGGCTTGATTTTTCGGAGAACTACTTTCAATTTCTCCTCTCACTTTTTCAACCGAATTTCGAGTTGTAAGTCTTTTGATTCTAGTACCGTAGGCCAGGGTAGTGAAGTACCCTTTATCTACCCCTTTGTCACAGTCTGAAATAAAACCCCCCGAAGTTTTAGTGACGTCTACCACTAACGTCGGTACTTTAATTTTCTGCGAATGAAGAACCTTCCTTTCAATACTGGTTGGATCTGTCGTAAAAGTTTTGGTCTCTGTAATGAAACGGTTGTTTCCAGGCAGATCAGTTCCGGTCACCAGAACATACCTACACTCTCAACCTGACACTTCTTTTGACTCACGGTTTCTTAACTACGAAAACTTGACACCACAACTTCTTCTGAGAACTCTCAGGGAACCTGACGTTCCTCTAGGTTGGTTAGGTAGGATTTTCTCTAGTCAGGATCCACAAGAAACCTTCCTGACTACGATTTCGACTTTGAGGTTATAAAACCGGTGGAGTACGCTTCTCAACTGATTAACTTTTTCTGAGACTTCGACCCTCCCTAACCCCCGTCCTCCTCTTCCCCTGCTGTCTCCTACTCTACCGACCTACCGTAGTGCCTGAACTACCTACACTCAGACTCACTTGAGACCCTTAACCACTTGTCCCTCCGGACCGCACGACGCTAAGGACCCCAGCGTTTCTCAGTCTGTGCTGACTCGCTGACTTGACTTGGAATGTCCTGTCACAGGGTCTAATGGGTAATGACACACACCAGATGACCTTGAGACGAGTTTGGTATAAATATTGACTCCATACTACCAAAAAAAAAAAGTCCTACTTCGGCTTTCCGTCCCCTTTGTGGTCGAATAACGAGAGGAAGTGACGTAAGACGGACTATCGGGACGGACCCCCGTCCCGGACAGGAGCGGCGACACGGACAATGCACGGATGTCTCCACGTGACGTGCAAAGCCATGGAGTGGAGGTAGGGTCTCTCGTAGGGTGGGTTGCACCTTGCATAGTTAAATCCCACTCACTCCCGCGAACAGAACGAAGTAAGAGTTCCTCCCTAACTCATGTGAGCACTATAGGGGTTTTGTCAACACTGAAACCATCTAATTGGTGTTAAGACAATTATTATGAAAGGAAGACCTTACTCACGTACTCCTAGAATTCGAAAGGCCCCGTTATTCTTTTTAAAAGGGACATTCGAAAATAATTCCCTTTCAAAAAGATCTTGGGTTTCAGTAAGTGCCATCCGACTCTGGGGGTACTAATATCTTTTCGAAGTAAGACCGAGATAAAAACGACTCATTGTTATATCGAGAACGATTCTTACTCTCAATACTATTATAGGTACTCCATTTACAGGAGGATATATATATACTTTTCAATTGATCTAGAAAAAAAATTCCGGAAACCTAAAAAAAGGGGTGTGTTTGACTGAATAAATTTTATGAAATTTTTACGTATTCATTAATTTAGACGATTTTTCACTGACATAAAATTTCCGACCACTTTTTTGCACACACTTACTTACTTTTCCGTCTGAATTGTAGAAAACTGTAATCACTCGTGGATGATACCTGGTTTGTGTTCCTGCCATGGTCCCTATGTTACTACCTATGTAATAAGTACACATCTTTGGTCAATTTCACTTTTCTGTCTGCATATTAGTCATGTTAAATGATTCTTAACATTATGTCGTATGATTCACAGAAGCCTTGTTAGTGATGACTATTGTCGATTGTAATGAACACAGGACCGTAACCCGATTCGTGAGAAGTACTTACGTAAGTAAATTAGGAGTTTTGGACAAAGTTCATCCAAGATAATAAACGTAAAATATCTGTTCCTTTGACTCCGTTTCTTTCCAATAACGACCAAAAACAAAAAAAAAAAAAATTGGGTCGTAACCGGGATGAGGGTCCTCGGCCCATGGACTCAAGTATTAGTATAGATTTTGTGAACCGAAGTCTCGGGTCCGAAGAATTGGTAACAAAGTATTACTACTTAAGGTGGACCCTCTTGCTCCCCGTTACAGTAATCCCTTACCCGACCCAGAATTGTCACAAGTGTTTATCTCTTCCGACCTCAATTCCCGTAAGGTTGGACTTCTATGTTGTATTGTATGTTTCCAAACTTTTACTCCTCCCTACATCGTACAAGGTCCTTACACTCATCTTATTAAAATTGACCGTTACGTTCCCGACCCACTTCCCCGACTGGAAGGTACCGTAGACTACTTAAGGTCATAAAGTTCGTAACCCAATAGAGGAATCTCGTGTCCCTTAGAAATCACCCCACACACAAACTCTCCACCCCTCACTTTAAGTCAAAACACACACGTAAACAACCCAAAACGAAACTGTAAACATGAAATCAACTGTCTGAATACAGATCTTACTACAAAAATAAAGTCCATGTTGTCGAACCAATCTAATTGTCTTCGTCTAAAAAGACCGGACTTGTTCAACCTCAATGATTACGATGTGTCGTTACCGTAAGTGTGTTAGGGACGATTCTGGAAGAGTCTAAACGTTCGGAACGTCCACTCTGACTACAACCCTTCCCCGTTCAATTGCTCCACTCTACACGGAGGTTTTGGATGGACAAGGACGACGACGACGATTCAGCGAAGTCAGCACAGGCTGAGACACACTGGGGTTTCTGCCGTCGAGTGGTCCGAGGGGACAGGGACCCTAAGAGGTCCGTTCTTGTGACCTCACTCAACGGTATATATATATATATGTGGGAGGGAGAAGTCAGAGGGAGGGTGACGGTGGGTAGGGTCGGGAGATCCAGTAGTCTCGTAGTGACTCGGTATGTCGTCGAAGGGTTTCGATACAAAATGTGTACCATCACATATATACAGTCACGATGACAAAGAGGTGGGAGAGGAAGGGGACGACGTAGGTGTTCGAGGACGGGACGTTTATCTAAGTAGTCATGGTAAAAAGATCTAAGGTACATATACACAATTATATACCATAAACACAAAGAGAAAGACTGAAGTAAGACATACTGTCTGAGATCCAAGTATGCAGTAATGTTGACTGTTAAAGTAAGGAAAACTACCGACTCATTATATGGTAACATAAATACATGGTGTAGAAGAAACAGGTAAGTAGACAACTACCTGGAGGACCGATGACATTTATCACAACTTTACTTGTAACCCAATATACACAGGAAAACTTAATACCAAAAGAGTCCCATATACGGGTGGTGACCCTAACGACCCCGTATACCATCAAAATAAGGACCAAAGAATTCCTTGGAGGTATGACAAACCAACATCTCGTTATATAAAACATTCAAAGTGAAATGAAAACGTGACGAAATAAATTTATAAAAAAAATTCAATACTCCTGAAGATTCTTACATAGTTTATAAAATTCTTAATGATGAGGTCATGCGTTCTTTCACTTTTCATCCTTCTTGAGAATCCTTGTTTTTGTTTCCATTACGTCCTTTGTAGTCCGTATTTCTAACCACACACACGACATTCATCCTGGACTACGAAATCTCTTCAATTAAGTTAAATACTACAGATAATTAAAAATTTATTTTTCATTTTGATGACAAGTCTTCATGTTGGTATGGACTAAAATTTAATCTTTTTCTACAGCGGGTTTCCAGGAGTATCTACTGTCATTTCGTTTGACAGTCAAGATGGGAATTTTTCTATTTAACGGTCATGTGTCACTCAGAAGAGTGTGGTGTAGTTCCGACACATTTCGGTATCCAAATTCAGATCTATTCACTAATACAACTGAACCAAATTAGTCCGAAATAAACCTTCTATATAGAAGTCGTCTAATCTACCTCAAAGAAGTACCTTAAGTGTGTACAAAAAGAACTGGTTCAAAGGTTATCTATAACTACTTGTAACTCAAACCATTATAAACCCCGTTTCAACAAGGTACAGCGGTTTAAAAGAAATAATCCTTTGAATTGTAAGGTCTTTTCGTAAGAGTTGTCTCTACTGTCTAATCCAGTTTAGCCCTTTTATACCATTTAGCAAAAATGATCGTAAAAAAAGAAAAACCCTTTTTCTTATACAAGTCGACCATCGACCTCTTCCTTGACCTCTTATGGGTTCACGCTGACTTTATGACTTTTTAATAAAATTGAAGTTAATTTTAGTGTAATGAGAATTATCGATTTTTGAATTTTTTTTTTTGTTTGGTTTTTGTTTTTTTAGGGGTTTACAGATAGTTGAGTATTTACCTATTTGTTTTGTACAATGTACATATTTCACCTGATGAGTTATCATTCTTACTTATTGACTGAATATGTGATTTGATCACCATTCAGAACTTTTATACCGATCAACCTTTTTCCGTCTGTGTCTTCTGGTGTATAACATNTGTTTTTTTAGGGGTTTACAGATAGTTGAGTATTTACCTATTTGTTTTGTACAATGTACATATTTCACCTGATGAGTTATCATTCTTACTTATTGACTGAATATGTGATTTGATCACCATTCAGAACTTTTATACCGATCAACCTTTTCCGTCTGTGTCTTCTGGTGTATAACATAGTGGGTAATAAAATTTATAACTCTTAACCGTTTAGGTCTCTTTGTCTCATTTAGTCACCAAAAGATCCAGATCCTCCTCCCCCCTTTAACAAAGTGGACATGAAGGTGGGGTGATGAAAGGATGAAGTAATGTGACAAAACTCTATAGTACAAAGTAGACATTCATGAAGATATATATATATTATAGTTTTAATCAGAAAATTTTTATTCACATTTTATAACAAAATGGAATTTTAATATCGTAATTAAGTAGTTATAGTGTTTGACAAGTACTCACAAGATTAAAGGGACTATAAGGGTATAAATTAAACGTCGATCAAACAGCTTAATCCTAGGTGTGTTACTGACCTATTAGAGTCACATACAAAATAATACTTATACGAACAGGAAAAACACCATTAAGGAAACTGTTTTATTCGCACAAGAAACATAAGAATCCAGAATTTTTACTCGATATTGTTTCAAGCTTTTGAAGTCTTCCTGTGAAAAATACCGGAGTCCTCGAACTGTGCCAACGTATACCTGGTGTTGTTGTAACTCAAATATTTGGGTCTCCAAAAAATACCTGAGTGGAGAGAGGCTGACCACGTGAACCTTCCCTTGGTGGAGTGATTCGAAGTGGGCCTATGTAAACAGAGGAACGCGATGGAGGTCTATAAATTTTGTAGAAAGTAATTCATGGATATGAACAGACTATTGAAAGACTCGAGGTAGGGAGTTCTCTACCAGTGGATGTACAGACTAGACCTTTCGGAAATAGAAGTACCCTTAGGAACCTAGACGCTGACAGTTGACTTTACCGACAGACTGACCAATGCCCTCTTCGGTCCATGGATCTAATAAAGAAACAATATTAAGTTATCTGCTTTAGACGTACCTCTACAACTTTCTTTTACTTTAGAGTTATTAAGTCACTCTTACTTGACAGAATTAAGTAGTTACTTATTAGAAATTAAGTCCAGTTAATAGTGAAGACCGAAAATCGTTCTAACCCTCGATTCTATACATAGTACACAATGAGAAGGGATGAATGGTGTTCTGTATCTTTGGGAAGGGAGAAGAATAAAAGGAAAGTCAGTAAACCAGTTATGTATAAAAAAACTCAAAATAAGTTCCGGAACACGAGTCGTTTCGTTGGTGGTTCTCGAGACACAGACGAGATTGTTGTGTAGACCACCCATGTCTATTCGTTAGTCTTACATTTTGCACGAAACTGCCGTTTCATTATCCGTTCTACGTAAGTCAGTTGTTCATCAATGTTCTTCAGTCTCTCTTGTGTCCCTACGTTTTCACTGACACCTCGAAAGTGAAAACCTCTTTTACCCAATTGTTGTTTAGCGTGATAAAGTTAATTAAGTCAGGCATCCCTTACTGACTTTCCTCGGGTAACCAAAACTGTAGATTCACCACCGACTAACCTTTCTCGTTACTCTCGACCTAACAATACGTCCCCAACCCCTCCGTCCCGATGTCAACTAGGACCTCTCTGGACCGAACTTCACTCCCTTCTTCCCACTGACGGTCGACCTTTATACGGTAGTGAGTCATGAGAGACTCGTAGTTTGTCTGTACTCGTGTAATTTCGATTCCTCTCTAAAAACTCTCTCTCTTCCATCGTTGTAACGTCTTTCTCGTCTAGTAGTTGACTCGGTCAGGGGACTTTTCCTACCTACCGTTGTCTGGGTCGGAAATCCACCCACCTCCCCAAAAGGAATCCTCTGTCCTCTCTTTTCCTGATCTACCCAATGTCTCCGTTCACTCAAGTACCCAGATCACCTCTCGCATTCGTTCAAGAATGGACTACGGAAAAGGAAGAAACAATTCAACATCTTCTCCATTCATTCCTCCCACGATCCTTCCCCAGTTCCAACCTTCAGACTCTTTTCACCTTTTCTAGACGTCAACGACACCACTTTATATATCTATGTGTGTATATATACATACACATATATGTGAATCAGTTATTTTAATCAGTTTTTCACTTGACGAAATCCGGTTTTCTATGGTGGAAACACGAGGTGCTCAAACGTTAGAACATCCATTTATACGAGTTGGGTATTTTTCTGTTACTCCGTACCTACTTTTTGTCGTTTTACAAATATGACTTTTAAATCAAGATATCCTCCGTCTTAGTCATTCAATGAAGACGGAACTTATTGTATGGCTTTCTTTTCCTTCCTTATTATCCCTCCCTCGTCCTTCCATCGTATATAAGTCAAACACAACCTGTACCACGAACGACGAAAGATGAATTAGTTAAATCTCTACTTCTTTAACTCCGATCTTTTCAACCCATAGAACCCGATCAGTAAATCTAAGAATATCTAGTCAAAAGAGTGGACATTGTATCCCTATGGTTATTAACTTTGTTCATTAATTTTATTATGTATATTTCACGAATCGTTTTATATACTGTAATGTATTCGTAAGTTGTTTGCACTAATAGCACTAAAAGTAACAGTGGGTCGATTGTACCGATCTTTCATCTTTTCGTCTTTGAGTTTCAGATCAGGAAAAAGATATTACATAAACACTATCTCTTAGACGAACCATGTATATTTGTCCCATTCAGAGTACTTCTCCCGTTATTAATCGGGTCGAACGGACCGTACCCGATAATATCTGACCGTACCCAAAACAGAAAACGACAGAATGAAGTGAATCATACTATTAGAGACCAGGTAGGGACAACAACGCTTATTGTAATAAGGTAAGAAAAATACCGACGTATTGTAAGGTAACATATATGTAGTGTAATAAAAAAAGGTAAGTAAACACTTACCTGTACAGAACCGATCACATTCTTCACGACGATACTTGTGGCCCTGTGTACCTAGAAAAACTTAAGCTCAAATGAGACCTATATACAGGTCCTTATACTAAACGTCTTAGTACAATTGAGAAAACAACACACATTCCTTGGATCTATCACAAGGTGCATGACCCATGTAGTAGATGTTGTCACATCCTCCCAAGGGAAAAGAGAAGTAGGAGAGGTCAGTGTAGTCGAAGACGAAACTATAAAAAAAAGTAGATGAAGTTCTCTGACTATCAAAGAGTATGGAAGTTAACGGAGTAAACTGTCAGGAAAAGATACATACACCAGTCATCAGTTTATATTGTGTCGAAGTAGACAAATACCGATAGAAGGTGAGGACCCAAAGTGTTTCGAGATCCACAACAAAAAGATCCTTTATACCTAAACACCGGAAAAGAGACTGTCGAAATAGTGTTTATAATTTAAATACAGGAAAATAACAAGGGTTCGGAAAGATATACGTATTGAATAAAATTACCGTTCGTGTCACATTAGAAATACATTATGGTTGTCACGTACATTGAGTCAACTTCTCTTTTGTTTTATATATTTGTCGATACCGTCATAACCACACACACGGTCGTCACCATCGATATCGTTCTGACGGTCGACCAGTCAGTGACGACATTCTGTTGGTTGACATTCTGTGTAGAGTTAGACGTTCGATTTTACACTTTCTTTACACCAGAATCTTAATCTGACGGGAAGGAGGGAAAGAGATTAGAAAGGTAGGTAAACGGTCCCGACGTCTGTTTGTCTGCTGATCTGTCCAGAAAGATGATCACCCACTACTCCCGATCCTATCCCCTTCACCTTCCATGGCCCTCCTGTATTTCGACCCTCGGGAGACTCTTCCTCACGAGAAGGTCGAACAACTGCTTTCTCCATTCATCAGTCCGTCATTACCTTCTGTCGGATAGTCTGTCGTTCACATAACGTTCATCCTCCTGTCGCATACGATTCTCGCACTGTCCCATACCGTCTCAACTCCTGACCTTCCGCAAAGACACACTTACCTTAGATCACACTACCTCTCTTACCTTTATTACACTAGTCTAAACGTTGACTCGATTTTATGAACTACAGGTCCCGACACTCATATTAAGATACTACTCCAAATTGATTTGGTAGTCGGACGAAAAAAAAAAAAAAAACGATATCGTCCCAAACTCGGGTCCGATGACCCTTCATCATTTTCCAGTGTCGACTAACCATTCATCCACCAACTATTTTCGGAGAAACTGTCCGAACGGTTGGTGGAGGAGACCCATTCGACCGTGAAATGTTAAACGACTTCTTACTACTCCTCGGTCTATATATACTGTCACGGACAGTGTGACTTCTCAAACCGCAGTCACTAGTCTCTCTAAACAGAGTCCGGAAACTCCTTGACGTGTTAATGTCCTTCCACTAAACTGGGACACGTCAGTGAAACAGTTTACTCTAGAAGATTCTTCATGTCACGAAGAAAATGTACGACACAGATTTACGTACTATACCTTGTCCTACCTTCCCGGATCGACATAAAACATATTCCATTTTGGGTATAGAGAATAGTTCATAACGACACTGGTCGGTAAATTTTATCCGAGTGGTCTCATCATAAAAATAAAACGTCTCTTCTTTCTTACTGTTTAATTATAGTTTTACTCTGATTATAATTTCTCTGAAATGTGTTTTTAGGGTACATAGACCTTTAATTTACAGGTGAAAATTTACTATCCACATAGATTGTACGGTACTGTTCCTTTCAATCTTATTTTTACTTCTCTCTTGAATGGTCTTAAACAACGTACGTTGACTTCGACGAGTTAATTTATGTTACACCTTAGAACTTATTCTATACTTTTGTTTATTACCAGTGATCGTATTTTAAAACACTTTAAACTTGTTTTAGACATGAAATTTATTATGATATAGTGAACAATTAAAACAAAACATAAAAAAAAATGTTGTATCATAAAGAAATATAAGAGCCTTAACCTAATTTCGGAGTTCGGAGTGAGTTTAAAAAAAAATTTTAGTGATCATTTAAAATATCTGAAAATCGTCATTACGATGACGATGACGATTCAGTGAAGTCAGCACAGGCTGAGACACGCTGGGGTACCTGACGTCGGTAGGTCAAGGAGGCAGGTACCCTAAAAGGTCCGTTCTCATGACCTCACCCAACGGTAACGGAAGAGGACATTGGCTCAGTACTACGGGTCGGCCAGGGGGAGGTCACGGCCCTCAACGGGGGAGGAAGAACCGAACCCGTCCCCGCCCGTCCTCGGCCGTGGACTCCTCCGCCCTACGTCCAACTTCCTCGAGTGACTAAATTTTGCTGCCTCCGACGGATTCGAGGGGGACGGGAGGGACGAGAGTCAGAGGAGCCGGGCGACGAGACACAAGAGGAAGAGAAGAAGCTCGTTGGCCTAGAGAAACAACTACCGCAGGTCGACGAGGACGTCGTAGTGTCAGTCTCAGAGCCGTAGCGGGACGAACGACACACGACCGGTTGCACCGGATTCGAAAACTCACTCCTCCCGTACAGACTGTCGCTCACGTCATTATGATCTACGGTTTTATGTACCTTGATATAGTTTCAAAAGTCCATTATGTTTAATCTTTAGATTGTAAGATAAGTATGATTTATTTTACTCGTCTTTGTTTTTCGAAAACATGTATGGATATATAACATATATACAGTCTTGAAAGTACCCGACGGGGTAACGAACCCGTGTCGAAAGGAGAGAGGTGTAATTTGTACTAGGAGGAGTTGACTCAGATGGAGTCCACGGTCAGTATGACACAGAAAGACGTGAGAAGAATTATTGGGAGAAACAAGTCGGTGTAGGAGTGGAGAAAGAACTAACCAAGATGCCCGAAGTAATAAAGGTCGTAGGTAGAACAAGAGAGGTAAGGATAACACTGGTTCGATCTGGTCCGGTTCCATGGAACATTAAGTAAGTAGTAAGAAAAATCATTACTTGTCTTTGAACCCAAAAATTACTATAGATTCTTACATATTTACCATTGAATAGTTTGTTCAATAGTAAATTTCCTGTGACTTTAAGAGACTCGGAATTTTGTAATTTACCCCTTTGTCTTGATTTATTATTCGATTATTTTTCACTATTTGTATAGTAAAACAAAACGGTCCATTCCCTTGATGAGTTAATTATGACTCATGTTTTATACATGGGGTCCATGAAAAATCCGTACCTTTTATATCGACACTCGTACTCTTTGTTTTAAGAACACGGATACCTACATTATAACACCGTCCCATATATCTGTTATTGTAAAAGTCTTTAGTTAGGTTTCTGGCTTTTTTTTTTTTCCTTTGTGATTTTAAAGGTTTAACAAAGTTCAAGATCGTTTTCGATGAATAATTTTTACAAATTTACAATTAAGTACTTCTTCGGTGTTACCCGTTATTAAGTTAACAGTAAAAAAAGATCTATAGTATTTTACGTTTTTCCTGTCTTCAGGGAGGTCAGGAGTCGTCACAGGCGAAACGTACTTGGGGTCCTGGAGATTTCCGTTCGGGAATCAATACCAGGGTCGACGTCGAAAGGACACACGGTTTGGGTGGTAACTGGGGAGAGACTTCGACTTCTTGGACTGACAAGACCTTCTGTCACCAAGATACAGCTAGAGAGGGGTTCTCAAGTACCGAGGGAAGCCGAGAGACTGAAACTTACATTGTCTGGTCTGACCTTTACTTCGATTGTACTAGACGTCATAGGTTTTCGGTCGTTACTGGAGTAGGTAACGTAAGTGACGTCTTTTACTGATGTAGTACGATTTACGAAGCAAAAGTTGTAAGGACCACACACTGTATCTAATGTCGGTGTAAGTCGGTCACACCGTCCAAGATCGAAACATGTCACTGAGAGGAGACTAGAATCTTTCCTCAGTGAACAAGTGACTTTGGGGTGTTAAGACGATGTTTATATTTGTCCACCATGACTTCGGACTTCTGTAGAAATGGTTGTAACTCCGACCAGAGTCTCGTCTAGGGGGCACCAATTACGTTCTGGCTTAAAGGAACGTTGATTTGTCTTGACGGTGGTGG
Organism: Capra ibex; assembly: GCA_006410555.1. NCBI lineage: Eukaryota > Metazoa > Chordata > Mammalia > Artiodactyla > Bovidae > Capra > Capra ibex. The sequence continues at coordinate 488,293 of SJYO01035280.1, forward strand.
GAGTCATGTGACGTCTAGGTCATGAGGTCACTACAGGTTCAGTGAAATGGTTCCAGTCTCTATTTCGGTCTCTGTGTGTCTACCTGGTACTAAAGGTTTCTATTGTCATGATTCGACCTTGCGTGACAAAACCAGCCACCCTGGCAACTGGATCTGACGGGACCGGTTCCTCTCGGAGGGGGTGTAGACCTCACCGAAGATCGACTACCTTCATTTCACTCTCGGGGAATACACTCACTCCTGCCTGCTTAGGACTATCCGTTTTCACCTTTTGACCCTGAGGTCTACCGACTATCAAGACTGTGACCGGATATGGTGACGTATTCGTGATTGATGCTACTACGTCTATAGGAGTGTATGTCCTAATGGCACCATCTCGGGTTACATCTTCGGATAGCCCTTTTACCTCGAGCAGTATATCGAAGACAACCACTTTGTGAACTGGAAGGAACGGTAAGATGGCCATAGGGTCTACGGAGACAATCGACCCAAGAGGGTCCTTTGTGACACGAAGTTGTCAGGAGTTCTCTATTCGTTTAAGAATTGTTACCGTGTAATTCTGATAATGTCCAGCGAGTTTTTCTGGTCCCAGTGATAGTGACACATCGTCGGTTGGGTCATCCCCAGCTATAAAATCAATTGGTTCAAAATCAGTTTTATTTTCCCGTTTTCAGTCGTCTCGTATTACATCTTTGTCTACCTAGTCCCAAACTACTCGGGTTAAGGTACCCAGTCGAAGTCCTAGGTGGTCGATGTGTAGAGGGGTGTAGAGGACGGCACCCCCGACTGCGACCTTGTGTACAGAACGCGGGTTCATTCTTAGGGTTTGTCGCCCATAATTATAGGGTTTCCGCACCTCTCAGTTGGTCGACCGCAATGTCCCTCGTGTCCTCCGTTAAGGGAGGGAGACGGGCCTCTTAACTGGGTGCCGTGACCCGTCGTGAAAACCTCTTTCGATTTTTCTTACAATACGGTCTTTTCGTTCTTTCATGGTGTCCTTTCGGCGGAGGTGGTTAGTGGGTTGAGGACCTATATGGACCACTCCTTCGTCTGAGTAGTCCATACGAGGGAGGTCTACTCGTTGAATGCCAGGGTTGTTGATTTCGATGTCTGCAAGACTGTTCCTGTCACTGACGTCTAAGGTCTTTTAGTGGACTGTCGGGACACTGTTCATTTTGACTACCGTGGGGTCAGAGGGGTTAACACTCAGGTGTCTGGGATAGTGGACTTTTTGGTTCTCTAAAGTCTGGTAGACGATGATAATTTTGAGTTCAGTGCGGTTTCTTATATTTGGGTTGACGTAGTTCACTTTACCTTCTGTGTTGGTTGGGTTTAAATGGATTACACAAAGGAGATGATTGACTTCGTTGAGACAAAGTCCTACGACTGTTGTACCTCTCATTTTTTCTCGGGAACGTTTGACGTAGGGGTCATTGTCACCCCCGATGACGCTAGTTTCTATGGGTATAGGTTTGCGACTCATTACGACACCCGTTTCGACCATATAAAAATCCCAGTCATTTACGGTGTCTATCAATAGTCTCTAGACATTGTCCTCAACCACTTGGGTCCTCGGTAGTGAGAGGAAGAGTTTCATGAGTGTTTGGATCGGGGTGATTCGAGGCAAGTCCGGGTGTGTGACGACGAGGAAGAGTCAATGTGTAAGGATCTTTCTCATGTTACTTGTCAGGTGACAGGTCCGCGAAACCTTCTACCGCTTTTCAAACCTCGTCCCCCGCTTAATAGTCGGGTATATCCTGTGGTCAAGAGGCTGTCGTATCTAAGTCGCAACATTCCGGGTGCAAGTCTCCGAGAAGTCTTCTTTCGTGGTGACGTGAAGGTCGGGGTCTCGAGTCACGTCACACGGGTAGGACAAGAGGGTCTCTTTCCGAGTGGTGACTACTCCGTCGCAACAGAAGAGGTTCGAATAGGGGGTAGTGGGAGGGGTTGTGACTTTAACGGTCGTAGTGTCATCTTCTTGGATGTTGAGATCAAGTGTTGAGTAGTAATGACGAACTCTTGTTTGGCTTACGTCTACGACTCTTCTGGTGGGGATACTATTCTATGAAGTCACGACTTTCACGGGTTCACTGAGGTCGATGACGTCAATACTGAGTACGTTGTTTATAATCAATGGGTTCACCCAGATTTCGGTCACTTTGGTGGTCTATGAGACACTAGCATAGGGGTGACGGTCCAGGGTGGTAGTTCAGTGGACACGGATGGTGAGATCGATAATCGTCTAAAAGTTCTTCCTTTTAGGGGACCGTAGTCTAGAAACATTTATTGGTGTAGGTTTCTCTTTTCGATTTCTTAGTCGTATTTAAACCAAGTGTTTCGTCGTGTCTGTGTCACGAAGGATTTTATAGAGGACGAAACGGGTGTCTATTTCAAAGAGGGAAGGTAAAGTTTTGTGAGAGTCGATCACATTACTTTTAGGGTAGGTATTGTGGTCGGTGTTGAGTGGAGTCATTGTGTGTGTCGGAACATTCAGAGGGTTGTTACTTCCTCGACGGGAGGGATGGGTAAATGGGATACGGAGGATCATCGAGTTCGTTTCTTAGTTCACGTTTAAGGCATAGTTCCGTTTGTCTGTACGACTGCTGGTGCGGATGACGGGGACGTAGATAGTAATAGTTGTTTCGGGTCTATCTGTCTGGGTCCCGTGCTTTTCATGTTTCCTTTTTCCTCGGAGTCTTCTACTACTCCCTGGGTTTATGGAGAGGGTGGGTCTGAAGACCGAAGTAATGTAGGTGGTGACACTGTAGAGGACAAGGTTGTCGTCGACTTTGAAGTTGGTTCGGGTCACACAGACGAAAGTGAGTAAGAGGAGATCTCTCGTGTTTTCTTTAAAGTTCGTGTCAACCAGAAGTAGGTCCTCGGAAATTAGACTGTCGACATGAACCTGTTGGTAGGGTCCTCCCATGAGTCCGAAACTTCTTATATTGACGAAGACTTTGGTGAAACAGGTCGTTTGATGTCTCATGGGGATGATCCTTGAGTTGGTACGGTTGGAAGGATTCGAGGTCACGGTGAGGTTACGGTTAAGGGTGGAGGGGAGGGAACTCATTAGTTTCACTCCAATGACTGTTATACTGGTACGGGTGAAAGTCCTACTACTGTTCATGTTACCAACTCCGTGTACTTAGGGGTTTCGTGTTACGATGAGGTGTCGTTGACCGTCATCGTAGAGGGGTTTGAGTGGGTTTACGGTTTAAACGTCAACCTTGGTAAGTGAAATGGATGAGATTAGACAATGGAAGATGAGGATACGGTCGTGATTATTGTCAATTTGGTGTCCTAAGATTCGTATGAGTGAGAGGGACCAGTCTTTTGGTGAAAACCGTGTTCAGTGTGGGTCTTTAACGACTTTTTCCGGTTTTCGGTCATCATCACTCACATGACGGGTGAGGTCCGGACGGTCTCCAGTGGTGAGTACGAAGTTTGACCCTATATGTCTTCTTACGTTTCTTTTCACCGAAACTATTTTGTCGTCAAGTTTTTTATTGTTGAAGGCTTAAGGAGGGGAAACTACGAAATAGATCCCTATATAAACTTTCCGGGTCTTATTAGCCTCCTTTTCGTCGTTCAAAATGACAAGGTCGATTGAGTCTACGGAAAGAAGGAACACTCCGACGACCTTTAGGGCACGGGTGATAGGTGACCTGGTCTCAGAGCAGTCCATAAACTTTGCCAAAGAAATGTGAATCAGAAATCATTGTTTTGTTTCTTTTATGACACACTGTAAAGTCTCAATGTATAAGTTTCTCAGTTGTAGTCGTACTTTAAAGAGGTTCTGTGTGTTTGATAATTATAGAAGTAAACTATATACGTACTGAAAAACGACTAATCTTTCAAAATTTTGTATACAATTCTGGTAATTTTTTTTTACGAAAATTTCGTCCAGATTTTTTTTTTCAGTAACACAACTTGGTAGACCGAAAATGTACTTTGGATCCCACAAAAAAAAATTAGGTCTTTATTAAAATCGTTAGACTTCTGATTCCTAGAATTAAAATTTATATAAACAAGGGTCCTCGGATTGTTTTTCTATCGGGAGGAAAACACTGAAGGTGTACTCGTTAAACAAAAGGTAGATTTGAAACTGCTGGATACTGATATTTAAAGAAAGAATAGTCCTGAACTAAATAGATTCTCCTTTGACTTATCGTCCAAGGTCCACGAGAGGTTACCGTGGGACAGGTATGTCTCCCACCTGTAAGTCCTGGCACCTGTCATGGACACGAGCCGTAGGTTAGGTAAGCCGTGTCTGGTGGAAGTACAGTGGAACAGGCACCAAAGGATAGGGGGGGCCTAGTACCTCTCTGTATGATTCCTCTAGTGTCAGGTAAGACCTTCGTGTCAGTTCAACTTCACGTCTCGACTACCCTCCGGGTCGGGATGTTAAAGGACCTAAGAACGTTTGGTCTGCCACTAGAGACTTAGTAGACTCCCCTTCTCTGTCCGGGATCACTGTAGACTGCCTTGTGACCAGTAGGTGTTAGAGTCGTAAATACTGGCTCCGAAAATATTTACACACCGATCGTTGAGTCACCCGGTCCTACGTGACGACCAATTTTATGTTCAGTAGCGCCGGGGTGGACAATAAGATCTCGTTTTCTCCGTTCAATAACGTCCCTGAACCCCACTTTCAAACTTTGACGGGACATGACGTTTTCCGTTAGGAGTCGGGTCACAAGTGACCCAGGAGAGTCTACCGTGACTTCACTTTGGTAATGTTAAGCAGTTGAGATTCAAGAATAAAAGTTTACCTTGAGACAAATATTCTTTACATCGGAGAAGTCTGTCCCCGTGAATGCTTACGTAACGATGGTCGAGGTGACCGAGTCTCTCCTCCCACCATTAGTAGTGTCACCTGCTTGTTCTCTGGTAGGGGTCCTATCTTAGACGTAGGGTCTTTACCTGACTCCACTTAGACCCCCTGTTTGATGACGACTTGACGAGTCGGTGACCCCTCGGCTTTGGCTTTTAGTAGACCTCCGATGGTAGGTTCCGACAGCAGCTGGTCACCGTGTCCATTTGGTATGGAAAGTCAACTCTAATAGAAGCAGAGAAATCGAAATGTTGAAGACTTTACCTCTTTCACCATCTCGCTCCGAACGTCGTTACAATCCCTCTGACAAGTATTTTCATTGAACGAGATTTCTCTGGATTAGGAAAACTGTACATATATCTATATACATTTTATATCTAATACATTTTTCTTTCAAAGAATGTACGACATAAGATTCCCGGTTAAAGAACAACTCAAATATATCAATTTTTTTCTAAAATTTTTTTTGGAGAGTAAAAGAAGGTATGAACACTGTCAAAAAATTTTATCATTGACACGTTTACATAAATATTAGAAAGATAGTTTTTTATTCTCCCTTAAAACATTACGTTTGTTCCAGACCTCTCTACGTGAAGTGATTAAATGAGAAATCTCAGAGGATCCTTTCGTAAAAGTTAAAATCACGTCAGACATGAAGGAGATGAGACGGGATTTTCACGTTTCGTGAAATACTTCAATTCCGAAGTGTTTCACTTTGCATAAGTCCTGGAGGTAGTGAGACTACCACAGTCTGTTGTGTATATGTGTATGTCTGAAAGAGATTATACAAGACTAAGTCCGTATAATTAAAAATAGACAAAAGACATCGTTCATTTAGAGAACCTTTTTTATTCTTACATGATCTAATAATTAAAAACGATAAACGTACTGAAGTACGTTACTAAAAAGTATTATACTGTCTTTTCTGTCCGACTTGTAAAGGTAAATTACAAATAATTATCTTTGATGGGTACTTTCATTTTAAAATGTGTATATTAAAATGAACGTGCCCATCAAAGATAATTATTTGTAATTTACCCTTACAAGTCGGGTAGAAAAGACAGTATAATACTTTTTAGTAATGTACTTCAGTCAAATACACATTTTACCGAAGGGACCACCGAGTCTGCCATTTCGCAGACGGATGTTACTCCCTCTGGGCCCAAACTAAGGACCCAGTCCTTCTAGGGGACCTCTTCCTTTGTCGTTAGGTCAGATCGTGAGAACGGACCTTTTAGGGTACCTGTCTCCTCGGACTATCCGATGTCAGGTACCTCAACGTTTCTCAACCTGTGCTGACTAGCTGAAGTGAAAGTGTAAAATACACATTTTATCTATAAAAAAAGGATCAGAGTTTCATACTCAACCATTACCTATATCAATTCCTTAAAATGAACACTAGAAATTACGGTTCTATTTACAATTAAAAGTTCGAAAAGTTTATGCAGTAGTTTTAATGGATTTAAAATGTGAGTAGGGTTCATATTTGTCGTGGTCATCAAAGATTCCTTGATTAAGTTCGAATAGAAGTCGACTTCCTCAGTACCAATACTCAAACTCGACTACGATTATTCTTAGAACTTCCCTGTTCTTTTTGAGAAGTGTACGGAGACAGTCAGTAATAGCCCAAGGACATTTGGTCCGGGTTCTATTACAAGAACCTTTTGTTCACTATTAAAACGTACTGGGTCCTTACCCATGACCGATTTGAAATCCCTATAAATTGTGTTGTTCTTATATCTGGTATAGATATTAATTAGTAACGTCTCTATGGAAACTATTCGTACCTCATGTCTCAAAATATTATACAAGTAGTTTATTTTGAATACAACAAGTTTAGAGTTTTTTTGATTTAAAATTTAACTTTAAATCTAAATTTTAAATTTTTACGACTCAATACTTTACATTTGAAGTGTTCTGTGCAAATACGAACAGTAGATGACATGTATATGGGTGAACACCGTAGTTTACATAAGTTGGCAAATGGTCAAAAATATAAATTAACATAGTCGTACAGATAAATAATTAGTGGGACGTCATGTACCCCCACGAAGAGTAAATGGATCTTTGACGAGTAATAAGACACATTAACAATTGTGTCAGAGTGATAGGTACTTCTTTGGTTACGTCCTTATCTTCTGTAGTGTGGACACTACCCTTAATATTTATTTCAAGTTTAAAATCCAACATGTCTCTTGTAGGTTTTATAAATGATCTGTAATTCATCCAAAAATTCTTACCTTCTCCATACTTTTTTACATTCCCTTACAGAATTTTTCAATTAGGTTTCCTTACAGATTTTGTGTAATCGTAAGAGTCTTATTTAGAACTGGATTTGTCAGGTTGTTTAGGAGGTCTCGAATTATCGTTTGTTTAGTCCATCCGACAAACATAAAGTGAAACCCTTTCGTGAATACCTTGTTCCTTTCTAACAAGTGTTACACCTTTTCGGTTATCTGCCATATTCTAGTGTCTACGATAGTTTCCGGGTGGTCTCCATGGCCGTAAGAAAATGTTTCTTGATGTGTCGAACAGACGATTGACCTGTGAAAATCACTAAGAAGACGTTCATTGGGTAAGTTGCTCCGTTCTTATGAGAAATCAATCCACGAATTCTATAGTGGTCTTTATTTTTCCCGTGAAGACGACAATTTATCTCAGGAACGATAAGGGTAAAGAACCAAGATCTTCAGACTTAAAATCTAAGATTTTTACTTTTAAAAGTAGTATCGATGTGAGTGTGCTCAGATGAGTTGGTACTGGCTTTATTCGTTTTGGAAAATGAAAAATTTTCGGATCAACAGTCGACTTCTTTCGTTCGGAAAAGACTTAAAAAAAATTTGACAGAGTCTCGTGATATCCAGATGGAGGTACTGAAAGTTATCCTGAATGGACTGGATACAAAGTCTGTCTTAAGACAAAGGAGACGAAGTCTAAAAACGAAGAGTTCCTCAAACAATGTTGTCGTTTTGTAGTCCGGGGTGGGGTCTACCCGTCTTAGTCTTAAACGTGAAATTTTTATAGGGGTCCACCTCTTACTTATGTATATATACATACCGACTCAGGGAAGTGAGTCAGACTTTGATGGTGACAATTAACCGATATGGGGTTTTGTTTTATTTTTCAAATTTCAGACCCCTCTTTTTATATCAATCCTACCATTATATAGACAGGATAATTTTTCTATGTTTTTATAGTATATTGATTAATTTTCATAAAAGTAATTTAGTCGTACACTAGTGACTTCGCACAACAAATGAACCTGTTTATTTAAGAGGGCCCGAAGAAATTTTTATATATATAGAGGTCGACTTAGTGTACATGTTATTCCAGGTTCTTTGTGACGAAATTTTCCTAACGTTTACGAAGTAACAGGTAATTAGAAGTATTTTCTTAAGGGAAAGAAAATGAGTTCCTTTTGAAGGTGAAAGGTTTCAGTCAAAAGAGAATTTTTGCAGTCGAATATTTTCCTTTGTGTTAAGAGAATATATATATTTTGTTGAAGGTCTTCATAGTCTAAATTTCCAGTCCCTTCAAGTAAAATTCAGTGACCAAAAGTTTCCTAACAGGTGGATGATTATCGTGATCGTAGTAGACTCTTGAACTTGGACTAAGAGATAGTTTTGTACGTTAGACACAAGAATTTTCGGCAGGTCCACGTGTGAGTTTAAACTCTGACCAGACGTTTGAATTAACAAGTGTCAGTGGACCCTTCGAACAATTTGTGATCCAATGGGTTAGGTACCGGTCTAGATGACCTAGTCTTAGAGACTTGTCACTTTTGGTCATTTATACGTAGAAGGGGGCACATTGAGACTACATCCACTACTCCCTTGACGTAACTCCTATTTCTAAGTATCGTCACCAAGAGTCTGCGACGACGTGAACTCTCAGTAAGCCTTTTGACTCAGGTTCCAGTGTCAGGTGTGATATTCAGTGTTTAAGATCTCCACCCTTGGTCCGTAGTCGTGATGAAATACGTTTATGAAAATTGCACGTGGGTTCAAACTCTTTGTGACAAGAATCGTAATCCTTTCTTACTGTCGTCCATCGCTACATTGTACCACTTTTCCCATTCATTCATTGATGGAGATTCATGAAAAAAAAAAAGTCGACATACCACTCCTTGGTGGATTTCTAATTTTTTATTTACGTTTCTGGGAACATCAAAGGTGAAAATTCACGTAGGTATTACTACTGAAAGGAAACGAAATGTACGGTCTACTTAATAAAGGTCCGAACTCTCTTCTTTTTTTTCCGATAGTCGTCGATATTCAACAGGATGTTATGAGAAGGATTGATTCCAAAAAACGACCTTCTATTTTTTACTGAACTCCGACAACCTGAACAAATCGTCAATACGATACTTTCCAGTATGTGTGAAAAAGTGAGTGGAAGAATCGAGTACAACGGTTTTTTAATCCTCTTTGTGTACATTACTTACAAAAGTGGATATCCACAAAAACTAACGCAACAATCGTCAATGAGTCGACGGTGACCAGAAAGACTTTTTGATAAATCAAAATAGTTCCTTTAAGACGGTAGACCACCAAGACACACTATTCTCGCCCGGCACATCGCGAAGTCTCTCTTCACTACAAATACGTCAAGTTGTATTACGTCTCTGGTTTAGTAACATGTCAACGGACGTCTCTGTCTGTTTCGAAATCATACGAAGATTCCTTAAAATGGAACCGTAAATGAAAAAATATTTTTTTCATTTTAAATGAAAGATTGGTTTATTGACTAAGTCAAGTCAACGAGTCAGCACAGGTTGAGAAACGTTGGGGTGCTTAGCGTCGTGCGGTCCGGAGGGACAGGTAGTGGTTGAGAGCCTCAAGTGAGTTTGAGTACAGGTAGCTCAGACAGTCGGGAAGAGGAGGACGGGGGTTAGGGAGGGTCGTAGTCTCAGAAAAGGTAACTCAGTCAAGAAGCGTACTCCATCGGTTTCATAACCTTAAAGTCGAAATCGTAGTCAGGAAGGTTATTTGTAGGTCCTGATTAGAGGAAATCTTACCTGACCAACCTAGAGGAACGTCAGGTTCCCTGAGAGTTCTCAGAAGAGGTTGTAGTGTCAAGTTTTCGTCGTTAAGAAGCCGCGAGTCGAAAGAAGTGTCAGGTTGAGAGTGTAGGTATGTACTGGTGACCTTTTTGGTGTCGGAACTAATCTGCCTGGAAACAACCGTTTCATTACAGAGACGAAAAGTTATACGGTAGATCCAACCAGTATCGAAAGGAAGGTTCCTTGTTCACAGAAAATTAAAGTACCGACGTTAGTGGTAGACGTCACTAAAACCTCGGGGGTTTTTATTTCAGACTGTGACAAAGGTGACAAAGGGGTACATAAAGGGTACTTCACTACACTAGTCTGTGGTACTAGAAGCAAAAGACTTACAACTCGAAATTCGGTTGAAAAAGTGAGAGGAGAAGGTGAAAGTAGTCCTCCGAAAAATCGAGGAGAAGTGAAAGACGGTATTCCCACCACAGTAGACGTATAGACTCCAATAACTATAAAGAGGGTCGTTAGAACTAAGGTCGAACACGAAGAGTATGAGAAATTTTCCCTGTTAGACCATAGAAAAGACTCGTTCATCTAAACATACGCTCAACAAGAAACGACTGTATATGGTGTTTTACTAGTAGACGATACATTTCACCAGTTCTGTCAGTACCCAGATCCTTTGACGATAAAGATTGTAAGAGCAGTAGTAATTTTTGAAAAATTTGACTTTACGTTTCCTCCACGTAAACTTCAGGTAGAATCTTTATGATGAACAAACGTGTGTTAAATGAACAAGTCAATTAAAGTAGAAAGTCTTTTCGAATTTTCTGTCATTTCTACAGTCATGATTAAAATTAAAGTGACGTTGTAAATCAGGACACAGTTAATTATGTTGAGAGAATGGGAACGATTATCGACGTGTGGAGTCAGTCAGAGAAGAAAGGAGTCTTACCCGTCGGCTTAGGTACAGATGGGTTTACCTAGGAACAAACAACCCAGTCATTGTCTTTTTCTGCCGCCCCTGATGGACACACACCGTTCTTTGTTTTACCCGCTGCTGGACTGGGACTACGTGCATTCGGATTCTACCTTTGGCCGGTTTTAACTGGTGTTCGTGGTGAAATTTTTCGTTCACAAAGTGCCCTTTCTGAAAGTCCAGCTAACGTTCCGAAGACCGAGTGGTCACGGGCTCTATAGGACCTCAAACGGACTGCCCTGCTACTATTTGTCGCGGTACGTCCGGCTACTGTCACCGGTGTCTTGGTCTTCCGAGTGGGAGAAGGTGTTGCCTTGGAATATGAAGTTGTTTCAACCCTACCGTCTCCTTCCTTTAATGTGGACGATACGGGTCTTGTGGGATCCTTTCCTACTTTACGTTCAGGTGGATTGTCAGTATTGTCGGCGGGGCGCCTAGGTCGTCTCAATGTTCTGGTTGTGCTCTTAGTGTCGTCCTCTGTGTCGACAGGAACTGACACTCCAACAACCTCTTGGGTTCGGTTTTTATAAAACCGACGACGGAAGGTTACTGTACTAAAGTAAGAGATTCCTGTCCATATGTAAGGTATTGTTACCCAGAAACAGGTAGTTACTTCACTCTGACGAGCTAAGACCTCTTATACATACACACCGGGCCTTAGGGTCGCCCCTACTGTGGTTTCGCATGTTCGACCTACAACAGAGATTCGGAGGTAATTAGTTACCAGACATACATTTGTTTTGACAGTAATTTCGGTGTCGACACTCTGTAAGGTTTTCTGTGAAACTGACGTCTCGTCTTCCCTGTGGCAGAGGAGTTTAGTACACCTAGTACGGGCTCTTATAAAAGGAGTGCCGAGGTATGATACCCTCGTCTTAGTGGTAGGTGTTTTTACCTTGGGACCTTTAGTCCTTACACTCCGAAAGTCTGAGGCGACTAAAGTAGACGCACCGAGCCTTACTTCCTCCTCTCTCACACGATCACTATGTCAATCTCCACCACCTTTACGACTCTTCCGGCTGCAAGTCTTTAGGTAAATTACTTTTTTATCAACGGGTCGAACCTTTCAGGTGTCGTGACTTAACGAGACAACTACCTTTGGGTGGTGGACTTTATTAGACCTAAAATGGTTTACCGTGTGTCAAAGGGTCACCTGGTGTGTCAAGAGTCATAGATTATCGTTCATTGCCAAGAAAATAGTAAATATTTTGTTGTGCCCTACTACGTCCTTTTATAGCCACACCCCGTTCTTTATTTCAACCAATGTAACTCTTTAATTAACATAATCTTTAACCGGCTTTCGGTCACTAAGATTGAATACTTGGTCCCTGTCAAATGTCAAAGTCACCTCTGTGACATAACGACGTGACGCAGAGAGAACCTTCGGGATTCGGTGTATAGTTTACCTGAAACGGTTCACCAATGTATTATCTATCCGGAGTTTAATTACCTTTTATGTATAACGTACTTTTACCGTGGAATCAGTAGTTTCTTCGTTGTCGAATACTGTCTCCTTTGATGTAGACATTCCGAGTTTTATCATAACCAGTGCGTGACTAATGACAAGGTCATTACCAACATCGGATGGGAGGGGCCTAATGTTTAGCGGATGGGTCCTCGCAGGAGTGCTCCTGTCCACACCGGTAAGTCGAGGTGACATTCCGGGACCCTTAGGGGTTCGGTCTTTAGTGTACCCTCTACGGACTGGTGAGGGACAAGAGTCGTCGTTTGTTTCCCTCCTGTGCATCTTGAGCCGGAAAAGTGGGTGTTCCATGGGATCAGTAAGCCTTAGGTGTTTGGAGCCTAAGACCCTATATGTTTACGTGTCGTTTCTTAAGTGAACCTTCGCTAATACGTTGTTGAATGGAAGTTCATTAGATTGTCTTGTATTTTGACGGACTTGTTTCAGTTGTAGACCTGTCTTAAATCAAAAACCTTCTTCAAATTAGTTTCCGTCGGTATCCGTACATTTACTTAAACTTATGTAAATGTTATAATTTAAATATTATCTGTACGTTTTTTTTTTCCTGAATATTTATTTACGTAATACTTAACTATGACTCAAAAAAAAATTACCTAGAGTTTTGTTTGAAAATTGAATTCCGTGAAAATAAAACGGTTGTCTATTGTTACTTGTTATTCTCCTTTGAGAACTGGTATTTTATTGTTTACAGATTACATGGACTTAAGAAGTAATTTCTTACCTGAAAAAAAAGAAAGTGATGACAAACGGATCACAGGTGGAAGATAGTTACAATGTTCGTACCGTGACTCCTGTTCTGTGTTACCTTTCCTAATTTAAACGTCAGAACTACAATTCAAACGGTAGGACTACATATTTATAACGTCAACCAAATATTTATAAAATGATTTTGGGTGTCTTTGATTCGTGACAAGATATTAAGTGGTAAAACATGTATGACTTTTAAAAGTAACTACCCCTTATGTTTTTTTACAAAATTATTGACGTAAATTTTTATTTACGTCCGACTGAAAAGGAGAACATTTTTCGTTGAATTGTGGGTGTGTAGTTTTTACACTTTTCCCCCAACCATTGTAGATAGGGTTTATTTCGGTAATTTTTCGAAAATTTTATGTAGCTGTGAAGAAATATTGAAGTTTTAGATCGAGTCCGTGGGGACCAAACCTTAACAAGTATTCCTTTTAGGAGAATCCTCCTTAGTGACGAAATACTCGTAAATAAAGTAATTCACTCGTAGGAAATGCACCACCCCTTTACACACCCTTTTAAACCTAACTTATGTATATTATCTCACAGTGACATGACTTTTACACTAGTTGAGATGTTTTAGAATGAAAAACAATAAGTGACTTAAATAAATATAGTGCACGAATTAAGTTGGACTTAATTAAATTCCTGTAATACTAATTAGAAAAGATTGAGATCTCCGATCGTAAAAGGTCACATTAAAGAGGTCGTAGATAAATTTATAAACAGATAATAAATTCTTCTTAATATCCTCGGAATTATTTACTTTTTACTCTTTTACGGTAGACAGAACGAGTTCATAGAGTCGTGTGTTTTGACTCTTGATACAAACGGGGACACATAGTAAACTCTTTCTACCCCCCACCCCCTGTGAAGTGGCACAGAAGTAGTGTGGTTCAAAGCCGAACGAGGTGGATTTCTCCATTGGACAAAGGATGAAAGAGACTAAAACCATAGGTCACTGGTGTTCGCCAGTTTCCTATGAGTAAAATTGTCTCTAGAGTAAGATGAAGGCCCGGTTCTCCCTAGCTAGTCTCCTGTTTACCTTGGGAAAATCCCTCCCCGGATGTCACATTTGTCCATATACCTTCCCGAAGGATACAGTTCGAGGTAAGATAAAGTTTCAGAAATTCCCCTTGACCCCCGAGGTAAAAAGGATTCTATTGAAGGAGAGACAGAGTGGTTCGTTTAATAGTCCAAAAAGACTTCCTGTCCCAATAGGAAACACTAGTAAAGTTCTATTTAATTACGTATAAGATTTTTCTTTTCTTTTGAGTGTACTCTCTCCTAATTCACCCTCCTTTATATTCTTATCTGTCTTTTGAGACCAAAGAGAGACATATTCATGTGCCCCCTTTTGGCCAAGATCCACAAAGGAGTTGAGAGACATCTTAGAAGTTTAGTATGCCGGAATGGTATAGAATCGAAAGGGTGGATTTTTTATCCCTCTACTGTTGTTTTTCCATACGGGGTGTCGGAAGTACACGTTTTACTAATTATTTAATTAAAGTGATTGAAGACATTTTATATTTCACGTATGTTTACGATACGTTAATATTGTGAGTAAGAACTTTGTCAGAATGACGACAAACGTTATAACTCGATCTTTATATATGCCAAGTTTGACTTTCACCGTAAAGTTTGTGGTCATTAAGAACTTTTCTACTTTTTATTGTTAGTCCTGTCTTGTACTGAGCATGAGTGATCCGTGCTGTAAGTGTAAAGCCAACAAAAACGGTTCCGTCAGTAATATATAATGAAACTTCTTTTTATTGAAATACTTGAGATAGTGAGACTTTTCCCTTTTTTTGTTCTTTTGGTTTGGACTATATGTTTTGATCGACTTTACAGTTCTAAGTAGACTTTCGTCTATCTTGTACAATTAAATCACTTTTCCTACCAGAAATTACAAAACCGTTTCAGAAAGAGTCGGGTCTCATTTGTACTTTACTCACCCGACCTCACTTTAACAAAGTGTCACATGTTTCGTCAAGTGTACCTACGACGGTGTCGTTTCATTCGCCTGTACCCAAACTCCAGTAAACGTACTCAGTTTGAAACGTTACTCATTGAGTGGATCCTTCTATATTTAATAAATATATTACTAAACGTTTCCTTTACTAGATGACTTCAACATGGTCGATGTAAAAATTTTTTCAAGATGTACCAAACGAGTAATATCTGTTTAGATAAGTGTCATACACACTGATATAATGTACATTTAAGTATACCGTTTTCTTTTACTTAATCGTGTCTTGTACCCTTTTATAGGGGGTGTACAAAATTTTACGGGACGTTAAAAAGTGTAAGTTTTAAAATACGTAGATTCAGATTTTTTTATAATATACCTTATGAGAATTCAATGTGTTTGACTATTATTAAATGACATAAAAAATGAGATTATCCTCGTTTAATGGTGTATGAACTTGTTTCAATTTTATCAATGATAAAGAAATATTATTTAAACTACATATTAAATGAAATGAACACGAAAAACGTGGTTAAATATTTATGTCATATACGTTATGTGTTGGTTCTGTCTGTGGTTGTAATTATTAATTTAAGTTTTATCGTTTATGAATGGTATATTTTATTTGTCGTTTATGTAGAGAATACTTTTGGTCTCGGGAGACCTGAACCCCCGGTATGAGACCTTTGGTACAGTTCAAACTCGTGACACCTTAGAGTCCGGTCGACGCTCTAAAAAAAAAAAGGGGAGTTCAACCGTATTTCCAAGTCCTCTTGGGTTTGACCTGTGTCAGTAAAAACGGTTTACACCGTTTATCAACCTAGTTAAGGTGACGCCAAGTAAGGCCGGAAATCGTAAATGTACGACATGGAAGTGTTTCTGAGACCAGTCACTAGGACGGTACCTTTTTAAATCCTGTCGATGAGGATTGCCCAAAGGTACATGGAGTCCCACCGAGAGTGTCTTCGGAACCCAATTCAAGAACCAGATTCTTCAAATTCAAGATTCGTTGTTAGACAAAGTCGTGGAAAACTGGTGTTGTTTTCGTTTCTTTTTAGGATGTATTTATTCTTGTTTCAAGTATTTCACGAATACTTCAATGTTTATAAAATTTAATCTCGTTACGTTTATCTACAGGTGAAGTGGTGGTTTCCACTGACGTCTCATTTACCTAGTGGAAGGACAGTTCTAGACTGTACGGAAAGTTTAGTCATCAAACCAGGTTGTGTCAAACGGTTTTTTTTTTTTTTTTTTTTTTTTTAGTAGTCACTTATGTATTTATAAAATTTAGGTGGCATTAAGTAAGAAAGATATTGATGCTCTAAGTTATTCTCGTGGTTAAAAATTCAGACGATGGTTTGAGAAGGACGTCATCCGGGTGTACTAGATGTAAAAATTTGGATGAAAAGTTCAACTTACTTTACTTTGGTTTGGTGTGGGAAAGGCAATGAAAAACAAAGTTGTGGAAACATGCTTTACACCGCATTTTATATCCTTTTGAAGTCTCGTTACTTTTTTGTCTGTAAAGGTTTCTACTGATTACGTAATTTACACTAAAAGATAAAAAGTCACGTTTGTCTTTTCAAACATAGAAACAGGAGAAGGTCTGAGTCTTCACACTTCCTACGGGCATCCCTCAGTGAGGAACGACACCGACCAATGGATCACTCTCTTTTTTTAAGTTTGTTTTAACGTCTACGTTTTAATACGATGTCTATCTACCATACGTGTACAGTGACGAAAGTCATGGTCGGAGTCCTTGTCCTCTTGTCTGACCGGACCCTCAGATTGTGATCTGTCTGTGAACTCACCGGTCCAGAATTGTCGTGAGAACCTAAGTAGACGTCTCCCCGGTCGAGATGTAGTGCCAGGGTATGGACAGTCGTTTTCCGGAACCCTACACCCATTGACCGGGTAGTTTTCAGAGATAGGGACTTGGTGGATTTACGATTGTAATTTTCCCTGACAATTCATAGTATTTTGCAATTTCCAAGAGTTTTGAAGTATTTTCATGTGGTCTTTAAGATGAAATTGTGACTGTAATATTATCAACTTTCTCTTCATCGAACTTCACCCGTCAAAAGACGTTTACCGGTATCTATGTAGTCTCTCTTGATCCGTTCTCATATAGGTGCACTCTCTCTCCGACGCACATACTCTGCTCGCATACGGATACGTGCATACAGATACGTGTGTCTGTTTCTTGGTACGTGTCCAAGTTTTTTTACTGTGTCCGAATCTTTGTCGATGACGAGTGTGTTGAGACCACCCTGACAAGTTTAGGTCTCCGGGGTACGTTTGTCTGATACCGTATTTACCTCGGGAGACCTCTACACGTTACCCGTCGAGTCGAATCAGCGGGAATAAGTTGTTTCCTCTGGTCGTAACGACGATTGCAGTCCGTCGTCTTAAATATGGCACCAATTTTCCACCGAGACCTTGCTCAGTGAGACTCAAAATCAGGGTCGACAACCGACTCATTGGAACCCTCTGTGCAGTCACAGGGACAAGAGATCAACAAAAGAGTAGACATTATACCCTTATCGTTATTATGGAATAGTGTCCATTTCTTAGACGGACATTACACCCTCTGGTTCCAAGTCAGGGACCCAACCCTTCTAGGGGACCTCCTTCTGTACCGTTGGGTGAGATCATAAGAACGGACCTCTTAGAGTACCTGTCTCCTCGGACTACCAGATGTCAGGTACCCCAGCGTTTAATAGCCTATGTTGACTCGCTGATTGTACTCCACCAAATCTTTAATTCACTTAATTGTGTACATTTCAGTATCACGGACCCCCGGGGCTTGGACGGGGGATCATGTGAACTCCCGTAGTCGGTTCTACGAGAGGCCCCGTAGATCGAAACGTTCTTTTCTTGGACAACGAAGAACCCCAGGGGCTCTACCTTTCTTTGTAAGGATCTGAGTCTACCTTCGTTATCCTTTTGTAGAAACGACTTGAGTTCCTTTTCTGACCCCGAAAACGTCCTTTTCTTCGGAAGTTTGGTACTGACTTGTGTCATCCCTGTTGGTCCTGATTTCGCTTGTCCTTTCGCCGCTCCTTCTGGCACCCAAAACTCCTCGTCGGTTCGAGGTGGAGGACCTTCGGCACACAAAGACTCCCTCGTATGAATGACCTTTCGACGAAGACCTCGACGGCGTGGTCCCGCCGGCAGACGACAACGACGACCCAGACGACGTTCGGAACGGACCCCTTGACAGCAGCCCTCTTTCCTCTCTCAGTCGTGGGTAGTCTCTTTTCTTCTCTTTCGGACGTCGGTGCGGACCAGGTGTAGACCGGAAGTGGACTTTCACGGACTAGGTAAGGTTTGGGTAAAGGTCCACCCCTACATCGGAAATGGCCTCCTCGGGGCTCCTTCTCAGGTCTCCACGGGTCACCAAGTGTCTAGGAACTAGGGAGTGGGTAGTGGTCGACTGATCAACCACAGTGATGTAACGTTTGGTAAACGTCGTCGTTTGACTTTCGACGGACCACCCTCCTAACCCAGTTCATGGTGTCCGGACCGGAACCCACTTACCTCTGTTCTCGCACCCGTGTCTCCGGACCTGGGGTAACCCTGACGTGGAAGGACGAACCACCTCCTCTCTTCAACCCATCCCACTCTGGTCTCTCCGTGCCTCCTCGTGGTGTGAAGCTCCTCCGCGACCGAAGGTCTCAAGATGCACACGTCTTGTTAGGCTCCCGGACTCACGGGACCAAGGTCGGTAATTCAACTATGTTCTTTAACGTCGTCAATAAGGTTTCTCCCCCTTTTTTTGGATACACCGTCTTCATTTTGGTGGAGACTAATTGTAGTAAGTATCACAACTAAATGAAAGAAGGAATTGGAAGTCTAAAGTCTCACAGTGAGATCGGAAGGAAAAGAAAGATGGAGAGGGGCGGGGAAGAAAGTCGGCCCGGATACTGACAGGGTTGTTTCCTACGTAAGACTACGTTCCAATAGAATTAGTCTATGTGTAACCTTAATTAATTGAATGGAGGTGTCCGAGTAGGGGGTGGGTGAGCCCGACCTCACGACCGGGTGACTGGAGGACTGGAGATTCGTCCCTACCCCGCGTGGGACCTCTACCGTCCCGTCTTCGTCTCAGTTTAGAGGCCACACAAAAGGAAACGAATCCTTATTACACAACCCACAAAAGGAGGTAACGATACTGTAGGTTGTTTACTCAATAGGTTTAGGTCCACGAAAAGACCTAAGGTCCTACGGTTTCACTCATTTGTGTCAGGAACGGAGGACTGTCGACACAGGACTGTGACACTGTGGTGATAGTCACTCGTTTCCCTGCTTCATTGTTCCGTTGTGAGTCGAATTTGGACGTGACGGCTGACTCCGAGGTGTCTGTCTGTCCGGAAGGAGACTGACTGTCTTGTGTTTGGAAGGAGAGATGGTCGAAACCGTCTTGTCTGACGTCGTGACGGGTCCGGGGAGAAGACTCGTGCACCTACCTTGTTACACAAGGCCTACCGTTTGTGTCTCTCCTGGTCGTCGGTCGCCTAAAGTCTCATGAATCGTACATAAGTAAACGGCCGATTGATCGTTGAAGTAGGTATTTGTACTGAAGAGAAAAAGGAAGCCCCCGCCCCCCCCTCCTCCGCCCGTCCCGCACCTGAGGATAAGTATGTTTCCTTCCGTTAGACCGAGTTATTCAAGGTACCTGGGTTAAAAAACCCCCCTTTTTTTTTTTTTCTTATAATAATAGACCGATTAAACCTTAAGGTCTCCGTAAGACTTTTTAAAGACTGACCTTGTATACTTGAGGAACTCCTTTCAATATACTGTTAAGGTGGGAATAGAAACTAATTTTCAATTACGTTAATAAATTCATAAAGACGGTAATACGTGTAAAAATTTTCGTTCACAAGTTGTATCATACTATAACTGTATTGCTAGTCAATTAAAATTTTCGGTAGAAAGTTTTCGAAAGACAATCGTACAAAAGGACCGGTGGGTTGATACCGTTGGACTTAAGTTCTACTTTTCTTTAATGCTCGTGTTATCACATTTGTGATAAAAGAAATTTCGACCTTCGTTGAAATTTCTTTTTTTAGTATCGGACGATTGTATCATTTAAATTAGTATTGTTAAGTACTCGAAATTTTCATAAAAAGTTCAGTTATTGGTATTTTATCTGGTTTCGGACTCTACGGTTTAGATTAAGAAGTCGTTCCCGTGGGTGAGAAAAGGTCTACGAGAAGGAAGTGTCTTCCGTTCACTGAAATCATTCGTTTACTGTTGAGCGCTAAATTAAAGATTCGTGCCCGAAAAGAATATAAAAGAAAGAATCTCCTTTCAAGATAAAAGACTGCTGTGAAAGACTTTTTCGTGACCAAGACAACATTCGGGTAAAACTGAGAATCCACGTGAATGTCTTTGCTACTCGGACGTGTGTCCCCACAACTACTATTGACAGATGTACTGGGTCGACGACAACAGTTGTTCCTTTGTCGGACTATTCCTTGATCATCAGTTTTCGTCATTTGGTTTATGTTTACGTAGAACTCCAGGGGACGTAAGTGAAAGGAGAAAGTTTCGAAGGGTATGAAGAGGATGAGGAGAACTGGAGACAACGACGGCGACGACGACGATTCGGCGAAGTCAGCACAGGCTGAGACACGGTGGGGTATCTGCCGTCGGGTGGTCCGAGGGAGCAGGGACCCTAAGAGGCAATCCCCAACTTAATAAAGGCGGGGGGGTTTTCTAAGTGATCGTAGGATTGGTAGTCATGTAGTCTTTCACTGAAGTCAACCTTTGTCAGAGAAAAAATTTTTTCCCTTTAGACCTGTGTTTGTGTCTCTCTTGTAGTACTTTCCTACTTTCCCTTCTAGCCCACTACACAGACGTTCGGCTCCTTGCGAGTTCTAACGGTCCTTTGTTAGTCTTCGAGTCTCTCTCCACACCGAGTCCGAGAGTCTCTTTGACCGATGTGGGTGAGCTACTAGAACGTGAAGCTCAGAGGTCTTGCCACTCTCGTGTTTAAAGACTAACAAGTTCGGTGTGGGAACCACCATATAGTAATGTTGTCGAGACCTTTATGTGTGTTGGGGTGGTCCGAAGGTGGTGAAAGGCCCCGAGTCCGACTGTAGATTGTCGGAAGCTACTAAGATTCGGTAGGCCCCCGTCCTACGCTCGGACCGTGTAGTGGAGACACGAGGCGCTGGAATCCGTGGCACGACCGGAGGTGACGTGTAGACTCGCATGTGTGCATCTGAACACTTACAGTGGTCTGTCGTCCTCCCGTTCAGTACTCGTCTCACCGCCGGCACAATCGTGGCAGGGAAGGGGGCTCAGACGTCCTTCCTGTCGACACTCACTCAGTCTCGACCGCAGAGAAGTTTTCGGTCAAATGGTGAACCAGTGGTCGTTCGTTTGTTCGTCCTCTCCTTTTTGTGATCGGTCATTGTTCTTGACCTAGACGATCTCTACTATATTATTTATATTATGTATATTAGTTAGAATCGTCTTGATTATTCTTTTCCTTGACATTTGATTTCTATTTTTCTTTATTTAACACAATTTTAACGACTCCGAAACACAGTACCGAGAAGACTTTTATATGTTGATCTTGGAAAAAGAATATGAAGATAAAAGAAAGTGACACTCCCCTTTCCTTTTTTTTCTCGTTACCTTATACATTGTTTTATGGGGTCCTAGTGATTATACGTTGACGACGACGACGACGATTCAGTGAAATCAGCACAGGCTGAGACACGCTGGGGTACCTGTCCTCGGGGGGGGTCAGGGACCCTAAGAGGTCCGTTCTTGTGACCTCACCCAACGGTAAAGGAAGAGGTTACGTACTTTCACTTTTCACTTTCACTTCTGCGAGTCAGCATATACTGAGAATCTCTGGGGTTCCTGACGTCGCATGGTCCGAGGAGGTAGGTACCCTAAAAAGGTCCGTTCTCATGACCTCACCCCACGGTAACGGAAGATCCTTACTAGATTTACGAGTTGTCATCCATCCCACCAATTTGTTCATTATCGTCTTGTTATGTTACCTGACTGAAGAAGTGTGGATAAGAGTTACTGTTTGTACGTAATATAATTATTCGAATTCTCCTATACATTTATTCGTACGACATTAATTCATACGTTTTTGATTAATATGATTACGTTTTCAGGTTCTAGTGACCAGTAGGGATATTGAACATTAAACCTTTAATAGACTTCAGATAGTGAGATTCACGATTCAAAGAGTCAAGTGGAATTTTGAATCCTACATGTTGTGTAGACGGAAACATGCTTATCGACGATTGATCTAATATTACATAACCCGAAGGGCCACCGAGTCACCATTTCTTAGACGTACGTTACGTCCTCTGGATTCGAGTTAGGGACCCAACCCTTCTAGGCGACCTCCTCCCGTACCGTTGGTTGAGATCATGAGAACGAACCTCTTAGGGTACCTGTCTCCTCGGACCGCCCGAGGTCAGGTACAGCGTGTCTCAGTCTGTGCTGACTTCGCTAATTCACCGTCGTCGTCTAATATTACATAACGAGATTTATAGTTTTATTTTGTAACACGAAGAGTTCCATCGAAAAATTTTCGATTTTTTTTTTTTCGGATGACACCTAAAATGAAAGATAAATGTACTGACACTTACCTCCAGAAACAAAGAGACCTTAATAAAAGGAACCTTATGTGACTTCTTCTTAGTACTCGGACTGGACTGACTGGGTGATTCAGGGACCCTACCTTCACAGAATCCGGTCACTCACTTTATGTTGGACGACGTAATTTTGTATAGTTATAACTGGATCTTCAGTTGGGACTTACACACTATATACAAGAGATGTGTGTTTTTTAATAATTTGTAAATACTTTGATAATCTTCTCATCTTTCCATGATTTAAAACGACATACTCTATACGAATTAAGATCACGTTATACCCTGGACCCAGAGGAGAGTCAAGACATATTCACCTGGGAGACGATTGTTAATATTGCTTTTATCAAACTTCAATTAAAGGTGAGGTCAGTATATTAAAATTGAAACACTATCTTAGTAAAGAAAAAAAGGTCAGTCAAGTCAGTGAGTCAGTACAGACTGAGAAACGCTGGGGTACCTGACGTCGTGCGGTCCAAGGGACAGGTAGCGGTTGAGGGTCTCGAATGAGTTTGAGTACAGGTAGCACAGTCACTACGGTAGGTTGGTAGAGTAGGAGACAGCAGGGGAAGAGGAGGTCGGAAGTTAGAAAGGGTCGTAGTCCCAGAAAGTTTGCTCAGTCAAGAAGGGTAGTCCACCGGCTTCATAACCTCAAAGTCGAAGTCGTAGTCATAAAGGTTACTTGTAAGTCCTGACTAAAGGAAATCCTAACTGTCTGACCTAGGGGAACATCAGGTTCCCTGAGAGTTCTCAGAAGAAGTTGTGGTGTCAAGTTTTCGTAGTTAAGAAACCGCGAGCCGAAAGAAATGTCAGGTTGAGAGTGTAGATATGTATTGATGACCTTTGTGGTATCGAAACTGATCTATCTGTAAACAACCATTTGATTATAGAGACGAAAAATTATACGACAGATCCAACCAGTATCGAAAAGAAGGTTCCTTGTTCACAGAAAATTAAAGTACCGACATCAGATAATGTAAAGTTCCTAAAGAAATTTTTACTTCTAGTTTGACCGGTTACGTCCCCACATAATTTAAGGGACCCCCACAGGATAAAGGTAGAATACCCCCGTAATAGTCGGGTAATGGTGGATTGACGTGAGATAGGGTGGATTATGTGATCTCGGGACCGGTATGACAAGGAAGAATGATTTTTGACTTTTTGGTGGGTAGAAAGTTTAAGACAGAACCTTTTCTTTAGATGTAGTCACAAGAGGTTTCATACTCTCTGTACGTCAGTATGTCGAGTAGAGTCCGTACCACGAGTGAGTGGGTTGAGGGCACCGACTTAATGGACGTCTCATTCATGAATAAAAGTGTCCATAAAGGTTGTGTACTGTTCACTACACGGGTGATGGTGACTGTCGTCACTATTTTGCGAAGAAAAATCTTATACAAGTTCCTTTATCCTTTTCTTCGTTAAATTTCTTTTTGTCATCCATTTATTCTTTCTTCCCTATACCATGACCGTTTTCATTTTCGATGACTCCAAACCGTGTGCAACGAACTATGATACGCATTGTAAAGTGTTAAACGAAATGGTTTCGGTGTCTTCGTTTAATATTCTAATGTACTTTTTAAGTGCTTTAATGTACTTTACTTAAGGTACTTTTAAGAAGGTCGTTTACGATTGTGTCCGATTTTAACCCTCAAAGAAAATGTAGTTATTTCTATTATGAAATCTTTCATGAGAGTGCAAAGAAACCCTAATGAGTTTCCTTTGAGTTTCGGTTCATACTATTATAAGATTCGTATGGGTAACATTCAATAGTAAAATTGTGACAAATGTCTTTTGAACCAAAGAGTTATATTTGTAAATCAGGTATCTTACCTCTCCAGATTTCTTTAAACTTCTCCTTTTTAAGATACTGGACGACTTGGGATTTATAAATAAATATGGAAGGTACTTTTGTTTATATGACTGATGTTGTCATTGTGTTAGGAAGAGACTATTTCAAGTTCCCTCCTTTGACCGTCCCATATAAATCCAAAAAAGTCAAGAATTGTTATAATACCCTGTAGTTTTTTGCGTTAGACGGAAACTTCTTGGGGTCGTTTTTGTCTTTTCTTCTTTGCGCGTACAAACCAAAACTTTACGATCCGGAATGGTCTCCGACGACCCCGACGTAACAAACCTCTGGTTCCCAGACTGAGACCCAGACGCTCCTGGGGACTCCGACTCCCCCGACGACCCCGACCCCCCCGACGACCCCGACGACGTAGACGTTTCTTTCTTTTTCTTACTGTGTCGATTTCATCCTCCAATTATAATAAGGTACCTCTTCCTTACGGTAATGTTGGGTGAGGTCATAAGGACGGACCTCTTAGGGTTCCTGTCTCCTCAGGCCGTCCGATGTCAGGTACCCCAACGTTCTCAGCCTGTACTGAATCGTTGATTTGGTGGTGGTGTTATAGTAAGGTTAAAGGAGGGGGTTATATGGAAGACTAATAAAACAAAATTGTTTCTACTATACGTGGACGGAGGAGGTAGAAAAAGAACGGTGTGTAGTAAGTAGAAGTTCCCGTTATGGGTTCAGACGAGGAGGCATGTGAGAGTCTGATGAGGTTGTGATTCCTCGAGGAGGTGACATGAGTCACTAGTCAGATTTGGTAGACTGTGGCAGGTCCCTGTGAAAAACATAAATTGGTAAGGAAATGACGGTAGACTGGAAGGTGTATAAAATAGGGTAGAATACGATGGTTCACTCTGTTCCTGACGAGTGATCAATAGAAAAGTAGGGAATACTGTGGGTTTCCTTGAGGACTTAAATAAAAACAAAATTTTCTTCTAAATCTACACTCTTCAAGACCACATTAATGGTCGTATTTTAACATTCGAATACAGGTACTTACAACCGCATTTATATACCGAGAACCTTTTGTCGAGGTTCAGTGTTTTCTTTATATTTGATCTGTAGGTAGACCACCCTGTGGTGTCTCCTCGTCTTTTATAATCCTCCATCAAACAGAGTTTGAAATTTCAGAGGAGGTGGGTTTGTGAAGTAGGACTACTACAATCGTGGTCTGTAGAAAAGTAGAAGACGTAAAAGGTGAACCAACCGTATGAGAGAGGGTTTAATAGAAAGTCAAGTCAAGTCAGCGAGTCAGCACAGGTTGAGAAACGCTCGGGTACTTAGTGTCGTGCGGTCCGGAGGGACAGGAAGTGGTTTAGGGCCTCAAGTGAGTCTGAGTGCAGGTAGTTCAGAGACTACGGTAGGTCGGTAGACTAGGAGCCAGCAGGGGAAGAAGAGGACGGGGGTTAAGGAGGGTCGTAGTCTCAGAAAAGGTTACTCAGTTGAGAAGCGTACTCCACCGGTTTCATGACCTCAAAGTCGAAATCGTAGTAAGGAAGGTTTCTTTAGGGTCTTACCCTAGAGGAAGTCTTACCTGACCAACCTAGAGGAACGTCAGGTTCCCTGAGAGTTCTCAGAAGAGGTTGTAGTGTCAAGTTTTCGTCGTTAAGAAGCCGTGAGTCGGAAGAAGTGTCAGGTTGAGAGTGTAGGTATGTACTGGTGTCCTTTTTGGTATCGGAACTGATCTGCCTGGAATCAGTCGTTTCATTACAGAGACGAAAACTTATACGATAGATCCAACCAATATTGAAAAGAAGGTTCCTCATTCGCAGAAAATAAAGTACCGACGTTAGTGGTAGACGTCACTAAAACCTCGCGGTTTTTTATTTCAGACTGTGACAAAGGGATAGATAAAGGGTACTTCACTACCCTGGTCTACGGTACTAGAAGCAAAAGACTTACAACTCGAAATTCGGTTGAAAAAGCGAGAGGAGAAAGTGAAAGTAGTTCTCCGAAAAATCAAGAAGAAGTAAAAGACGGTATTCCCACCACAGTAGAGGTATAGACTCCAATAACTATAAAGAGGACCGTTAGAACTAAGGTCGAACACGTAGGAGGTCGGGTCGCAAAGAGTACTACATGAGACGTATCTTCAATTTATTCGTCCCACTGTTATATGTCGGGACTGTGTGAGGAAAAGCATAAACCTTGGTCAGACAACAAGGTACAGGTCAAGATTGACGACGAAGGACTGGACGTATGTCTAATAAGTTCTCCGTTCAGTCCACCAGACCATAAGGGTAGAGAGAGTCTTAAAAGGTGTCAAATAACACTAGGTGTGTCAGTTTCCGAAACCGTATCAGTTATTTCGTCTTTATCTACAAAAAGACCTTGAGAGAACGAAAAAGGTACTAGGTCACCTACAACCGTTAAACTAGAGACCAAGGATACGGAAAAGATTTTGGTCGAACTTGTAGTCCCTCAAGTGCCAAGTACATAACGACTTCGGACCGAACCTTTTAAAACTCGTAATGAAATGATCGTACACTCTACTCACGTTAACACGTTATCAAACTCGTAAGAAAACGTAACGGAAAGAAACCTTGACCCTACTTTTGACTGGAAAAGGTCACGACACCGGTGACGACTCAAAAGGTTTATACGACCGTATAACTCACGTTGTGAAAGTATCGTAGTAGAAAGTGCTAAACTTTATCGAGTTGACCTTAAGGTAGTGGAGGTGATCGAAACAAGCATCACTACGAAAGATTTCGGGTGAACTGAAGTGTAAGGTCCTACAGACCGAGATCTACTCACTATTGTGGTAGTACTAATAGACCCAGTACTTCTAGAAAAAACNACCGTATAACTCACGTTGTGAAAGTATCGTAGTAGAAAGTGCTAAACTTTATCGAGTTGACCTTAAGGTAGTGGAGGTGATCGAAACAAGCATCACTACGAAAGATTTCGGGTGAACTGAAGTGTAAGGTCCTACAGACCGAGATCTACTCACTATTGTGGTAGTACTAATAGACCCAGTACTTCTAGAAAAAACATGTCAAGAAGGCACATAAGAACGGTGGAGAAGAATTATAGAAGACGAAGACAATCCAGGTATGGTAAAGACAGGAAATAGCTCGGGTAGGAACGTACTTTACAAGGGAACCATAGAGATTAAAAGAACTCTAGAGATCAGAAAGGGTAAGACAACAAAAGGAGATAAAGAAACGTAACTAGCGACTTCTTCCGAAAGAATAGAGAAGAACAATCCCGTTCCATTAGTTACCGATAACAGTCTACCGTGAAAAGAGATTCACTGTTCCCAGGATCTAAACCTTAGGCTCGATCCAGACCCACCCGATAAAGGTGGTACTTTTTGTGTTCAACCTAGTCTTTATGTCGTTGACGTTATCCTTCGGTCAAGAGGTAACCCGAGAGACGCTCGGACAAATCCTTTTCAGTTGGGTTGAAATATTGATAATTAGACAGAGAAATACCTCCTTCGATTAGTGGTTTTTTCCTTATTCACATTTAACCTACGTCTTTGTTCAGTAAAAAGGATTAGAGGTTCCTTACACGACCATTATTTTTTAATAATCTTCCTGTAATAGTACACTTAACCCAATTTTTCATGTGTCATTGGTTATTCTTTCTAAGAGTTTAAAACGTCATTTTTTATGATCACCTTCTATCCTTCACCATTTATTTATTACATTGTTGAAAGGAGGTACTAAATCTTTAATCTTTAAAAATTTGTGTTCTTTTACATTTGTGGTTAGTATCTTTCAAGACTTTAGATAGGAGTCTTGAACCCCTTTTGACACTAAGTTCTTTTATAGTGGTGTTCATAATTATCAGTATAGTTGTTATCATAATGGTTTATTCACGAAATGAACATAAAAGAATAATCTAAAAGTGATATGTACATTCTTCACCCGTGATATTAGTAAAGGTAAAATGAATACTGTTTCGATTTCTAATCTCCCCAAGACTGGTGGAACCTCTAATATACATACGTCACTCACCCCAATCGGTAGACATCCGGTGTGAGGGACTTTAGTTAATGGTATACAAAAGATTTAAAAGGTGTACAATTGCCACTTTTGCTCCTACATTAAGTGTCGTAGAGCATTAACACTTCGTGTCAAAACAACTTCTGAACACAACCGAAGTTAACAGGTGGACTACCGCGACGGTTGGTCTTAAGAAACCTAGTATGACTTCAGTCTAGACTTTGGTAAAGTCGATTACCAGGTTTATAAAGGGAGGGTGGTAGTCACAGTTCCAAATCTGTACTTTCAAGGAGACGATGGGGAAAGACGTACTGACCAAATAAAGAGTGACTGGAGTGTACTTCTGACATTGGGAACCCATG
Source organism: Capra ibex (assembly GCA_006410555.1). Taxonomy (NCBI): domain Eukaryota; kingdom Metazoa; phylum Chordata; class Mammalia; order Artiodactyla; family Bovidae; genus Capra; species Capra ibex. The sequence goes on from SJYO01035280.1 coordinate 517,102, forward strand.
GGTTCAAAATGACCTCGAGGGTAAGGACCACAACGAGAGAAGAGGAAAGAATCTTTGTGTAATTTCCTGTCACGTAGAATTCAACCTTACAACTATTCCAATCTCAGGTGATATATCTGAGTAGTCGTTAAAGGTTAGGTTATAGTGCCCTGTTCGAACGACTATTGTTTCGGTTTACGTTGACCGTTTGTATTATCGAACGTAAGGGATTCGTTCCCTCCGTCTTCAGTCTTACACAGTTCTCCTTCTCAATAAATCCTCTGAGTTTATAAATACTGCTTCTTAGTTTCCCTGTTGACAGGTCTATGATGGTCTCTGTTCTACTTTATAGGGAAACTTTGTAGGAGGAATGTAGTGAGGTTGAAGTGTCGGGTTAGTCTGATCTCTACAATCTGTCTTGTAAATATCCGTAATGTCCGGGGAGATCTATATACTACTTTTGAGACCTGTCGAGTTAAATTTGTTTTTCTTTTTGTGTGTGTTCTTTAAAACTTGAGTTTAGTGTACCAGACATCAATTTGTCACTGACCCCTTTGACTCCGAATGTGATAATTCTGTTTCCGTAGGTCAATGGGAGGGTCTGGAAACCCTCGCCGTTTCCTTACAGATGTAATATATGGGAGGACGGATGTTGTTGGTCCACCTACGTGTCTCCTTCCTTCTGGAGACGGTTTGACCTCGATTTACTGTGGTTAAATCGAGGATCACAGTGTATGTGTCCTAAGGAACCTTGAGTCTTTAATATCAGACTTCGCAGACAATAAAGAATTCCGACGACTCCTAAGATGGGTGTTAAGTGAGTGAGGGTCGGGGGATGGACCTCTTCGGAGACGACGACAGCTTGGACACCGACAGACCCAGAGTACCCCAGGACTCTGTTCCCGTGACTCCCTTCCAAACCTACACGCCTTCAGTCGTGGCGTAGCTAAGGAGGTGGGTGGTCTCCCGAGACGACTTCGCTGACTACTAAGTCGGACCATTTCTTCTTTCTTGAACAAAAGTCCGGGATCACGTGACAGTGTCAAAAACTAGTCACGGCACCCTCGGCATGTATGTGAGTGTTTATTTGGTAGTATAAGTTATTAGTGAAACATGTTAAGTTTACGTTATTTCCGGTCGTCAGTTCCAGTGGATCTAAGAGTCCCTGTGTGTCATAGTGGACTGTTTTCTTGTCGTTCATATGAATGATGAATGTCATTCTATCGTTGTACCTATTTAATGAAAAATTTTTACAAGACTATCAAAGATTATTCACTGTAATTGACTCGTAAAATGGACCTCGTCCGCGACACCCTTTTTAGACTTTAGACAATAAAGCAAATGATGGGGGTGTCGGGAGGAAGCACAAGTCGTCAAAACAATCGGGATGAAAATTTCACTCTTTTGTCTCGATCTCTTCATCAATGGTTTCCATCATTCTGTCGTTTACCGTGTCCACCCTAAATTTGGGTCTTGAAACCCCGAGACTTCAAGTTAAAGAATCCGTCATACGATACAACGGTGAATGATCTGTTTATTATTTATGTTACGTACAAAAGATTTAAATAAGTACAAAGGTTTACACGACGGTAGTTGGCACCGGTCAAAAGGTTTGTCACTAATGAACCTCAACTGGACTTGAGAAACTGCCATTGTGTGTTCTCGTTCCGACGACAGGTACCCTCTCGTTGTAAGGCTGTAAGACGTCCTTTGAGTTAAGGGGATCTGACTACGGTACGTTGTCTTGTAAGATGCGACTGACGTAGACACGACAGGTCATTCTGTCGGTGACCGGTGGCCGATGTGTTAATGACCCAGAGTCCCGTTTTTTTCTTACGTCCCGAGAGACTAGTTTTTACTCGTTCTTAAAGTTCACTCACTGTCGTCTCGTAATTATCGTTGGTGTGTCCGGAGAGATTTATGTGTCAGGACGGACTGACGTGTCTAGTGTATAGAAGTTTCGACCAGGACAACCGGTGTACACCAATTACTTGTGAACTTTACAATGATGACACTGACTCTTGACTCCTTGTCGTAAAATATTGAAACTAATCAGATTTAATTTTGTCGGGTGCACCGATCATCGATGAGATTACCTGTCAAGTCAATATGTGATACAGATGTTGAAGGTCGATTCGTTCTTGACTTATTCTCTGTAAGTACCGGGCCAAAACGGTCGGTAAAGACTTCACCTTTTCCATTTTTGACTCTACACATTGTCTTGACAAACGTATGGTGTGTGTTACTCGTGACATTAGTGTCCGAAATTCCACGGTTAGTTGTATAAGATCATTCCGTAACGATCCCTATTCGTTGTTAAAAAAATACTCAATTTTTTTCCAAAAATGTTAAATTTTGGAAAAATATTTTCTCTTCCTTTTTTCTTGTGACCTCGATTGTGTCACAATAGTGACTTTTTATGATGTGTTTATGATTCCCTCTACACTCAATTTGTTGTTCGGAACTTACTTTATTTGTTCCACTCTGTGACGAAGAAAACTTGGTGTTAGGTCTACGACGATTTTTACTCTGCTGTCTTACTTTTACTACACCTTTATACGTTCGAGTATTCCTGTTAATATATTGTGGTGCAGGACTCCCTTCGTGTCATTTCTAGTCCTAAACTCACCGGTGGTGACATTGGTAAAGGTGTACGTAGTGGAGACCCTCGGCCAGTCCCCTACGTCCATGCCACCGCGGACGACGACTTGCATCGGCGAGCCGCCGACGACGTAGACAGACTCAGAAAGGTACTCGCGACCCAACCTCACTCGCCGGCCTATTCAAGACCTTAATATCCATCCTCTGTCCTGGTGCGACGGTCGGACGACGACTCCCCAGACGACGTTTCCGTAGACCCAAGGTATGTAACACATCGGGACCCCATACCAGACGTCCGTCCGTGTTCCCTTCTTCAGTTGCAAAGGTAAATGGTCGAAAGGATAGTGATTCTGTGTGTCCCGTTTTTGTTTCGGTCCTCCTCGAGGGACTCTACACGACAAGAGGTTCCGAGAAAATTGAGTTTTATACTCCTTCTGATGAGACCTCCGGTTCTCTTCTCAGTCTTGTCCTACTTGAACGCATGACTAAGTGGTCTTTCAAGTTAATGTTTTGTACTTAGGAGTAAACCAATTCGTTAGTCAAAATTCGAGTCTACGAACAAAAGTCCTTTCCTTTCCGTACAAAGACGTATCTTTATTAGTCCGTTCGTACGTATGGAGAGCACGTGTGTACTATAGTCACAAGTTGTCTCAAGTTCGTAGTAATTACGACAAAGTCTTTTCGATATGTTTGAGTTCCGTTTATTTTTATTACCTCATGTGAAAGGATCACACCATACATCGATGTGAAGGAACCCGGATTACTTAAACGGATATCATTGCTTGGTCAATTGTTTTTTCTTCTTTTCAGTTAATTGGTCTCCTACTCCCACAGTGACTTTCACAATCAACGAGTCAATACAGACTGAGAAACACTGGGATACCTGACATCGGACGGTCCGAGGAGACAGGTACCCTAAGAGGTCCGTTCTTATGACCTCACCCAACGGTAAGGGAAGAGGTCCCCTAGAAGGGTTGAGTCCCTAACTTGGACCCAGAGGACGTAACGTCCGTCTAACAAATGACCATCAGACTCGGTGGTCCTTTCGGGTTACTCCCACAGTAATCACTGATAAACTATAGGAACTCAAGACCAGCCTGTCATCGGACGAAGTCGTGAGATATTATGGTAGTCCTATGAGTTAAAGAGGTAAGTTGTAATATATCACCGACAAAGAAGTTTAGAACTGTGGAGTACATTTACTTTTCGAAATCCAAGACGACCTAGTGGTAGATATTATATGTCTTGTCTCACGACTAATTTTATCTTCTCCTGGTGAGAGGTCCAGGAGATTTATGGTGCAAAGCTCCATCGACTTACCGAGACTGAACCTTCTGTCTCACTACCTGTTACTGAAAGAACGTCTGTCGTGCGTCCCTACGTCCGGTACCCCGAACCACGGGTACTTCCGGTTAGAGTCGGGAGGAAAGTCGACACCTGTGTCACACTTGACGACCGGGGTTGATCTCCAGAACGGTTGTAGGGACCGAAGGACTAATACTCTCCCCATCTCATTTTCCTACGCCTCCGTCTTTATTTTTTTGATAATCTTTTGTTTATCGAGTCCTAAACGTAATATAATTCCGTTTCGATAGAAAACGACTTATTGATGGTACATAGATCACGGAGTGATCAAGATATCCACCAGAATTTAGGGGTGTTGTAAGCAAAGATAAAATGTCTCTGTTTTTAGTTCTGAAGTTCATTGAGAGTGTTACAATGTGTCGAATCTCCAACAGTCCTTAAAACAGTTCCATACTACGGTTCCGGTTAAAAGAAGAATAAGATGGTACTAAGGAGAAGCTTCGATAGAAACTTATAGTATTTTAAGGTAGTATTTAATGTAGTAATACATAATGTTCCATTCATGATATCCTGATTATTGGTAAAGTTATAGATAGTAGTAATAATTGTATTTCAATACTTAACTATAAAGATTAAGTAAAGATTGTTAAAGGATTTTACAAAATACGGGAAATTAGTTAGGGGTCTGAACAAATTATTAGTGACCATTTCTAAAGACACTTTACAGCTAATATTAGATATCCGTCTTCTGCACTGATTCAGGGTATGGGGTATTCCCTTGACTATGGGATGAATGAACCAAGGGGGGAAGTTTGTTTCTCGTAATTTTTAGGGTCATCGTAGATGTTTCGTTTGTACCCATGGACACGAACGACGTCAGGACCTATGACCCCCTCGACTCCCCTCCCGGCACGGACTCGTCGCTTTTCTCGTCGGACCAGGGGACCGACCGGGACCTTTTGTTTCGGCTCCACCGAGAACCAGTATTGTCGTTCCCACACTAAGCTCGAGAACCAAGTATTGGGGTTTGGGTACTGTGGTTTGGAATGCACTCTTGTCGTGAACGTCTAAGGTTTGCCATAATTTATGATAAAGAGTAGTTGAAGGACAACTGTGATCTCTAACAGTGTGAATAATAAAGAAGGTTTCTTCTTAAGTCGATAGGGTCTACTATTCTGCATGTATTTGTGTTCAGTTTTATAAGTTACCAGACGAGTACTCTCTCTTAGACTCTGTCGAAAGGACATATGAGGTCCCATGTTTCCGGGGAGATCTCATTTTCCGCACTCAAAGAGTTCGCACTTTAGACTTTAGTGTCTGGACGGAGTAGGACACGGGTAGCTAATTCTCTTGTGCACCAGGTATGTTTACCGTACATGTCAGAAGTACTGAAAAATTACTATAAAGAAGTCTCCCTGGACTTTTAACGGATAAATCGGTTCATACGTTCCCTTCTTAAACCAATAGAAAATACTAAGATTATTGGTTATCTTGGTTAATTTAAAATATTCAATTATAGTTTACGTTAAGATTGGTTGACGTTATATTTTATTTTGGTTAATTGTAGACAAGTGGTCGGAATTAAATTATGTACAAAAGCGGACCCCTTTGATATAAGGATTTTCGTCGATATACATAAAACAAAACCGTCGTCTTCGGTAAAGTGTCTTCACACGTCATAATGAGTATCTTTCTCCTGATTGAAGACTGGTAGGGAACCAAAAGAGGTCCTGAATGATTAATATTTCTTTGTCCTAAATAAGATCCTATAAAATCACAGTAAAATATAAGATCTACAAGAGTAAAAAAAATTCACAATTTTATATCATTACGTTTTGGTTAAAGTTACAAGAACCTTTCTTCGTGTCTATGAAGACCGTCTTTTTTTCCATATTTGTAAATCGAATTCTCCCTTTTGTGGTTGTGAAAAATCCGTAGATAATATACGGTCCCTGATCCGAAGAATAAGTATAAAGGTAAAAGAGTGTCCTTGAGACGTCCCTCCCTTGAATCAGGGGTAAAAGAAGTCCATCCTTTTCAGTCCGAGTCTCTCGGATCCGTCGAATCGATTGAGTGGGCCAATTTGGACCGGTTCGGGAATCACAGGTACACTCGGACGGAGGTTTCGGGTCCCAAATAAGGTACTACTATTCTACGAAAGTATACACTATAGTTCTGACTTTTATAAATTTTAAGGTAGACCACGAATAAGAAATCCCTGTATATCGGAGAATTTAAGTGGGGTTATTCTTTTGTTTTCCTATTGGAAATAATTCTGAACAATCACTCTAAGACTTTACTTACGTATGTAGGTCTACCACTTCGTAAAAAGAGACTAGGGGTGTATATTTTAGTGAACTCTCGTCAATTCTTTGAAATCGGAAAGGATTCCACTGACTGGTGTGTATGTACCTGGTTTGTATTTGAAGACTTACATAGATGATACTATAGATATGTATTGTCGAAGTGGTTCTTACGTTGTAAGGTCACATCCCATGGTACTACTATGAGACTCTAAGATCGACTAATTAAATGATTCACATTAATATAGAGAGAAACGAACAACAACAAGTCAGCGATTCAGCACAGACTGAAAACGCTATGGTACGAAGGAACAGAAAGTAACAGAACGCCTCAAACGAGTTTGAGTACAGGTAACATAGTCACTACGGTAGGTTAGTAGAGTAGGAGACGACGGAGGTAGAGGAGGATGGGAGTCACAAACGGTCGTAGTTCCAGAAAAGGTCACTCAGTCGAGAAGCGTAGTCGACCGGTTTCATAACCTCTAATTCGAAGTCGTAGTCGGTCGGTCACTTATAAGTTCCAACTAAAGGAAATCCCTAACTGACCAAACTAGAGAAAAGACAGGTTCCCTGAGAGTTCTCAGAGGAGGTCGTGGTGTTAAGTTTTAGTAGTTGAGAAGCCGTAAGTTGGAAGAAATACCAGGTTGAGAGTGTAGGTATGTACTGATGATCTTTTTGGTGTCGAACCCGACTATCTGGAAACAGCCGTTTCACTACAGAGACGAAATATTATGCGACAGCTCCAGACATTGTTGAAAAGAAGGTTCCTCGTTCGTAGAAAATTAAAGCACTGACGTCAGAGGCGGACGTCACTTAGACCTCGGGTTCTTTTTTTCAGACAGTGACGAAGGTGTCTTTTTATGGGGTTCGAGGGAGATCCTCTCGTGTACAGTCCCGTCACACCGGTAGGTCTCGTATGTTCCTAGCGGGACTGGATAGGTTCATCGCGAGTCAGGAGGTTTGTGATTCGGTCCCTCAGTAATTTAGTTGGTCTAGAAATGTACTGTGAAGAACTTAGACACGAACGACTGTCGTAGTAGGGTTCAGGGACTTTGTATGACGACACGAAGAACCACCCCTGTTGTGTACATTTAATAGTGAAAATGTGTTATTGTTACTTAATAAAAACACTCAATCTTGGAACTCTAGGGATTCACCAGATTTCATGGGTACGGGAAAAAACCGAACCTCCATTTGTTCCAATTCTAGATGTCTAGAAAAGATCGAGAAGTGAGAAGGAAACGAAGGATCTCTTAGAATATTTTTCTTTGACTGAATATACACCCCCCTGTCTTCCTGGCTTTGTGATTATCCCATTCATAGACTCAATGACCCGTTGTAAGAAATCAACTGTTTATCAACTCTGACACCTTTAAATTCTTTATACATAACATTTGATAAAGGTAAGAATTTTAGTGTTTTAATTGTAAGTTCTTTCTCGTAATATTGAAACTTTTGTTTCATTCTTCCCCATTTTTTTAAATATATTAAGTACGTAAGAAGTCACTTGATGAAAATTAGGTTTCCATTTGACGAATAAATATTTATCTGACACAAAGAAGGGTTACGATAAAAAACGGGTTGAGTGAGGAATTCACGTCCTCCATTCCCGAGATTGTAAGTTGTCAGAGGGACTCGTTTAGTGTTTAGGGATTCCCGAAATCTCAGGGTAAACGGGACTTGTTTTTTATAGGGAGAAAAAGGTTTGACTTTACTGAAGGACGACAATAGACCAAAAAGGGTCTTATTACGGTCTTTGTTTAATAAAGTTAAACATCTCTATAAGTTAGACAACTCATTTCTTATCTACTGGTTCTTCAAGAAATCATTGAAAACGACAAAAACAACAACAAGTCGGCGAGTCAACGTAGACTGAGAAACTCTGGGGGTCTGACGTCGTGCGGTCCGAAGGGACAGGAAGTGATAGAGAATCTCAAATTGAATTTTCTACGACTTACTCCTGGTTAGGAGGTTACACCCTTATTCTCTTGATCTTTAACCTTCAATCATTTTCAGAATTTTATAATTAGCCTACCAAAACGACGTAACTTCTTCCCTGATGTATTGCATAGTAGGGTTGACCCTGTCCGGTCCCCTTGTCCCGTCTCTGGTGAGGACCGTTTAGTACTGAATCCCAGTGGAAAAGTGTACATTAGATAAATAGACGATAAAAACCTTTTGATAGATCCGAAATAAAGTAATTTTGTTTTAGTCAAGGATCGTGACATAGACCGTATATCATTCACGAGTTATTTATAGATAACTCCTTTAGATTCTAAACTCAAATAGACGATTTCTTCTCTAGGTCTCCATTTAACTCTAAATATAGAGTCGTATTTAATCAAATGGTTCACGAAAGTTCACGGGGTACAAAAACTCATAGTCGAAAACAAAATTTTTGAGTGAAAAGTTAAGTCAAGAATCGTAGACAGTAAGATTACCAAAGAAGAAAGCAAAATAATCATGGATCTCTCATCGAGTTGACGGGAGAGTAAAACACTCATATTTCCCGTCAAGTCCTCCGACCAAAGACTACTTCGTAAACACAGATCGGTCCACGGTGTGACGCCAGACCGAAGTCGAGGGGACCGAGTCCGTGGGTTAAATGTTCACGGTTCCCTCATTCTTTGTCAATTGACCCGTTAAGACTGTCGACGTACTTGGGTAGAGATGGGACTCTGGGTCCCATTTAAGGGTGTTCTATTTAAATGGAACATTTAAGGATGTTCCATTTAGGGATGGTACAAACAAAAATTTGTGAAACGAAATCCAAACCAAGACCTTTTCTTTATCGTTAGATAAAATAAAAGATTTTAAAGGTGAAGGATTTTTGAAAAATTTTTCGACACGACAAGTTATTACTGAGAAGAAGGACCGGAAATATTTTTATTCAGAGAGAGAATGACGAAATAAAAATTAATCTGTTCTCTCATAGACTCGAGTCTGTCTGTCTAACTTTTGGAGGACGTACTGACCTTTACTTACTTACGTCATCCAAATTTTGAAAACTATTTAGTAGGAGTTTCTGTTAAAAGTTAGAAGACCCAGAAGAAGAAAAGTAATCAAGTGAGAGACTCAGTTGACTCTTTTACACTTCGAGAGAAAGATTTTCTCTTAACCAGTACTGAGGTTAATCGTCTGTCATTCGTAATGTTAGTCGTCGTGAAGTCCTAGTCCTTTGAAGAGAGGTGAATTAAGCGATCATTACTATAAAAGTTTAAGGATACATCATTGAACGGTTATGATAAATTCCCGACACTCCTCTCTCTTCACAACATGGACTTTTGGTGTCGGTCTAAAACACTGAGACTTTTACGACAAAACACAAAGACTTTTACGACTAAATCCTTATGATTATGTCCAGTGGGTCACTCTTGGTCACCCATTACAAAGTTTGATGAACAAACCTTCCAGGACTCATTACCGCAGGTTCCAATTTGTTGTTTACCACACTTGATTTTCAAAACCGTAGTGTAATGTACCCATATAAAACTAACGTCTGTTTCTATATGTCTTTTAAGAAATTAATTTTTTCCAGAACGACTGGTAACACGAACTAAGAAAGTATTTCGAAAGTGTAGTTTACATTGAGTCAACCACTAGTTAATTGTCATTGTAATTGATGACCGTGTTTGTCCAAGTAAGACTTTATTTGTGTGAAGTTATTATTTGGAGTTATTGTTATTTGTTGACAATTACACGAATATTTACTACTGATTTCGTATAACTAATCAGCTTATATACGTAAGTAATTTAAAAATTATAACCTTTGATAATTTCTTTCTATTCTTGTCACTTTACTATCGTTTCTATATATTTGTGCAAAGGTAAATAGACTCACTTATACATCCAATATATATTGGGAAATTGAAATTTATGAACTACTTATTTTATAAAACAGATAAAAAATTTTTCATTTTAGTTACTATTTACGTTTAATATAACAAATTTAATGTAATAGTAGACTTGTTATTAATGTCGTTTGTATTTGATATACGTTCCATAAAATTTTAAACTATCAAATCAAGTTCAAAGATTTGTCTTTGAAACGAACGAGAGACATGTGATGTTTACAGTCCTTTTTGACTATCTTTTTAACAAAAGTCTTTTCGGACGTTTGAAAGGAAACGGATTTCTTGTTAATTACTTTAACGGATGTACCGTCATAAAGTAGTGGATTTATAACAGTTTCAACATAAACGTCAATTCCTATAAAAGTGGTTACATGTCTTTTACAATGGGTAATTTAAGTATCACTTTGTTCAACTGAATGTAAGTGTAGACTCTACACACGAGACAAAATAAGATCACGAAGAACCCAAATACAACACCCAACCGATGGACTATATCTTTGGATATTCATTAAATTACGTTTTGTACGTAAGAATCGATCGGGTCCGTTTCGCCATCCATCTCTACTCCAGAACACTGTACGTACGTGTTCTGGATACGAGTTTTTTTTTTTTTATTATTATTATTAGAAGAGGTATGGCCTTTCTTTTGTCTCTACTACCCAAGACAACTCTTAAATCCTTCTTGGTCACTCACCCTACACTACTCATCCCGTAACAGTATTGGTGTCAAAAGTAATAGAACGTAACCGGATACTCAGTCGTACGGTACGCGAGGAGGTGACTACTACACTCAATGGTATCTCTCTTCGTTCTCGAGCCTTTATCTACCCAAACCTTCACCCTGACTCTACTACCACGTGCTTGAGCGGATACAAGGGTTCGGGTCCGGTGTTTGCAAGTGACCAAAGATATGGTATGTGTATATACTACCCTTCGTGCTCCGTTAGTTTCCCCGGTTGAAGGTCTTTATTTAAGACAACTTCACTTGTACCCGTTACGTAAGTACTAAAACACAGTGCCAGAGTTTGTATTTGGTTCACTCATTGTCACTTTACTTCTGATATTAATAATGGTCGATATCTCCTTATTGGACGAAGAGTAAAACTACAAGTTTTCATTATGATATTTACAAATGACTTAAATTTTTTTTTCTTTCTTTCTTTTCTTTCATATTCCTTACTGTCGTCCCCACAATGGTAATACAACAGTTTCAGAAGGTCTTCCCTCTGTCGTCTCAATGTCTTCAGGATGTCTTTCCCCTGTCGTTCTTTTGCCGTCTGTTATGTCTATTCTAAAAAATCGGATCACTACACCCATCGGTTTTGTGTATTCTTAGTCAAGTAGAATTTTGTTAAAAGTCCCTCAGTTCTGAATTTTGGGGTCCGGGATTCTATCCAATATAGTTAAATATACGGTTTGTTATGGTGGTATCCGACCCTGTGTTTATTATACTGTTGTCAGTGTTTTACCTTATTATGGTGTTGGACCTCCAATTTACCCCTGTCTGTCCTTCATCTCTTCACTAGTCTTGGTCCATTGAAGGGTTTTGTTTTCCTACGACCCGGGGGGTCACATTCGGTTTCTGACGGACTCTGAAAGGGTCGGGTCTTAGTCCCCTCTTCTCGAGTCCTGTAAACCCAGTGTACTTTGTCTGCTCTGTAATTCACTTGTTCAGTATATAATAACCTCCTCCAGTAATCTAACGAGGTAACGGTCATTTACGTTTTCTTTTGTCTAGTAGTGAAATTGGTGTGTAAGTTAGTTGGTTTTATCTGTTTTTGATAAGTGTCACGGGGATCACAAATGTACGATTGTTCCTTAGATTAAATAATTGTTTTTCCTTTGAGGTACGACCCCCCTTTTTTAAGGAGAAAACGTTCAGTTACTAAAGGAACGAATTAGTAAAAATATTTACCTAAGATTCACTGTAAAACAAACTCTATAATTTCAAAAAGACAAGTGACTCCAAATCTTTATCGCTCCTGTATTTTTTAAGTGTTGGAATTAACCTTTTTTTTTTTTTCGTCGAATGATATTATTCTTGATCTTTATTGTCCTCCTTAAAGGGTTCGTTTATTATAGATAAGAGTGGTAAAATCCCGATTCATGCATTAAGTAACATAGATAAGTAAACAGAATATAGGTTGAGATAGTGGAAACATACTCACCAAGTGAAAGAGCTGGGAATAGGGTAGAAGTGAAGTAAGTATTTTTAGTTCGACACATGTGATAGATGTCCTAGTGATATAAACGTGTTAGTATTAAAGTCGTTTACTGTACCCGTGGAAGGAGTAGTAGGTTCATTTATCTCTTTATGGTCGATAATTCATTATTCGTCTCGTAGTGAAAGGACCTGTCAAAGGTGGGTTCCTTGTTTCACTATCCACAATCCCGCATAAATAACCCAAAACAAGAGTATTCGAGTAAAAACAGTGACTCTACATATTTTTATTATCAGAGACTCATTCACGTACTTTCTAAGAACAGTTTTGAGTTCTAAACAAAATCATTCTGACTAGACGTATGGAAATGGTTTATTCTTGGTTTAATAAAACTTTATACAAGTTTAATATGTTAGACCATTTAACGTCTTCCCTTTTCATTTCATCGATCATCTCAATATTTTGTACGGATTGGAGTGTTCATTAGTCTTTCACGTTTAATTTTACAGTATCATGTCATAGTAAAGTGGTCGAGACTGACTCTTTTAATTTCCAATTAGTTTCAAATCACTTCTACACCTCTTTCATTTTGTGAGTAAATATTGACTACCCTTAGTGGTGGTGAAACCTTTAATTTAGAGGTGAAGATGAAGGTGTATGTATGGGATTTTGAGACGTGTTTGTCTTCTTCGCATGTTTTTACAAATGACATCGTACCAATTGTCATTGTTTTTTAATCTTTATTGCATTCACTAGTAATTGTCTTACCTATTTACAATTGTGAGTATTACTTTGTCGTGCATTCGTCTGTTCGTTTATTTTAGTTCATTCACATTGTTTCATCTGTATTAAGTTTTAATCAGTTGTAATTTTTCTATGGTTTGTTATGTTATTATGGATACACTCCGCTGATGTATTTCAAACTTTAGACTTCCACTATAAAATATTACAAACATAGTTACCTACGTTTTTATTCATCGTTTTTATATTTTTGTAACTATTCTTTCTTTTTATGTTTAAGTACTATTACTAATGGAGAAATGTCCTTTCTTTCCTTTACTGTCCTCTGATCCCCGGAGTAGGTACAGATAACATAAATACAATTTTTTTTTAGATCTCGTTTACACCGTTTGTAATAATAAATTATTTTAATCCACCATTCATATGTTCACAAACGAGACAATAATAGATTGGAACATACAAACTCTCTGTGACGATCTCTCATTCCTCTTCACTTTCTAGTCTCCTTCCTTTGTATGTGGTTCCACTATGGTGTACGTATTCCCTTTAGTCAATGGTCTGTTTTTCCTACGACGAATTGAATATACCCCAGAGAGTTAGGCTCTCCGGACAAAAGTCCTACAATGTCCCAGTGAAGACGGTTCCGTGATTGTTGAGATCTTCCGAGACTGAGTGACTCATAAGAAGGTAATTTTGGAATCTTCCCACAGTCAACGGTAATAACGCCCCTCGGGGTAGGGGAACGACCGCTGGGCCTGAGGGACGTCTCTCGCGACACGACCACACCCCCGGACAACTTCGGGAAAGAGGAGGTGTGTCAAAGACACTCCCAGAGGTTCGGAAGAGACTTAGGTCGGTACGAACGACCGTCCCCGTCTACTATTCTGAAAGACATTCCGTGACGTGAGAAGTCAAGAATAGGTTACGGTTGTACTCTTGTTCGTTTGATTCACGGTTGAAGTCCTATAGGTTCATTGGTATACGATATTGACTCGTGTAGTAAAAACGGACCGTCTTTAGGAGGAGAGATTACAGTACTTATAGGAATCCTCAGTAATAAATATCGGTCGTCACTTAACGAAAGAAGGTTTAGACGAGTTAGTTTAATTCTATTTGTATAGAAAACAGATAGGAAGTGACCTGAGAGTTTGAGAGATCGTAATAAGGTTTCTTGTGTTCTACTGACACATGTGACTTTTCCTCTTTAGTCCTAATTCACTATAGTATTTAGTTTCCATCTTTTAATCCAGAAGAAGGACACAGTTTCGAATTTTAAGGGAAGTTTTGGAGGAAGGGATCTTCCAACTATACCACCCCCGCCCCTTCCTTCCATAGAGGATAGTCTTCTTTTTATACTCTTTATTATTTTTTCATTGACCTTTTGTTAAATTCGTCGTAAACCGTAATAATATTTGTTTTAATATAGAAAATGTTATCAAGAGTACCCTATACACCCTTTATTTTATGTTGTTACTATGAAATAAATTATCACTTTAACCTTAGTAGCAAGAGTTCAAATAAAGTGTCTTAAATCTACCATTTTTGTATTACGAGGTTCTTCGGTTTTACTGATAATCCTTTTGATTTGTTACAAAGAAAAAGAACCAGAGAAGATGACCACAGGTGATTCATGGTCAGTATTATCCTGTTACTTACATGAATACGTTCATTTCGTAACCTACATGTAAATAAAAATCGGGAATTGTATAAATTCTTTTATTTCTAGTAAAAATACCCCGTTCCTACAGGAAACTTTATTATGTTGGTATTTTATTATGATTATTTTGTCATTGTACTTCATACCGTCGATTGTAAAAAACTCTTGTGTGATATTCCATCGGTGATAAGATTCCCGACAATGTGTGCAATTTAGAAATTAAAGTGTTCTTCGGATACTTCATTCATAGTGTAATCGAGGTAAAATATCTACTCTGAGACCTCGTCTTTCTACTGTTTTTAGTACTGTGACCCAGGGTAAAGTTATTCCCTGTGACTCATTCCTTACCTCCCTCTCGTAAAAATGAAAAGACCTACTTCTGACATTGACCCTTTTTATTTTTGTTCAAAGGAGTGGTTTTGTAGAAATACGTACAGTTATACGTGATTTCGGTATTCTTTTATGTGAACTAATATTATTCAGTAATGTAGTTTATTAAACTATATTATAGGTATGATAACATATAAATCGTGGTAAAAAGATCGTGATCACAATTATATGTTGTGATAATTATATGAGGACTCCTTTACATTCTACCAAGTATTGTCTTTTGACGTACTGGTTGACTTCGACTATATAAGTCGGAGACTTCGTCTTAGTCAATGAAATATACCCTGAGATCAAAAGGAGTACGTGGTAGATTCCGATCTCTAAGGTAATGTGTAGTTGAGAGAGGTAATCTACCTTTCTCCGACCCTACTGAGACGGTCCAGACTCTGTATAGAGTTTGAGTTCTCGAATCCGAAAGAGACGGGGTAGATACAAAAGTTTTGTTCGCATCGTCTCCAGTGACAACCCTTCTCAAAGACTTTCGTGAGTTTTCTTCACGATGTTCTACTTAAACAACTATTTTTAGTGTAACGATCCCTAATTCCAACGATTTCTACGAGGTCCCAACCCTAAGGGACCACCAGGTCACCAATTCTTAGATGGACGGTTGTATACTCTGTACCCAAGCTAGGAACCAGGTCTTTCTAGGGTGTGCAGTATGCGGTCATGCGGTGTCGATGATTCAGGGATTCAGAGAGGGATTTCGGACACGAGACGTTGTCCTCTCCGGTGACGTCACTCTTCGGTCACGTGACGTTGCTCTCTCATCGGAGGCGAGTGACGTTTACCTCTTTCGGACGAACGTCGTTGTTTCTGAGTCGTGTCAGTTGTGTTTATTTGTAAACCAAGTCCCAAGACCTTTATCGACGAGTTTTGTACTTAAGTAAGTTATTTGTAGAGTATCTAAAGATGGGAGACGAGTCATTTACTTTACTATGTTTCATAATATTTCTAGGTTACGAACTCGATTATCTCCCAGTCGATCGTCCACCCCCCATCCCACAGTAACATGTTTGTCGGCTTCCTCGTCAGTGTAGGTCCCAAACCTCCTTGTCCAATCAGAAATTTTCCTAGACAGTGTTATGGTTCTAGTTAAAACTTTCGATTCTATTAAACTTTGAGAGGTAGTTCGAACAATGTAAATTTTTTAACCTATAGACATTAATCCTTTAACCGTTCTATTCCTCCTTTTACTATGGATAAAGTAGAAGAGACTTTCTTCGGTTTTTGACTCTTTCTTTTTTTGTGTTCAAAATTTGTCGATCTCTCTTAGTGTAAAATACATACGTAAATTGAACCCTTTTACAACGACGTTTTAGTCTTAGTTGAAAAGAATGATATTTCGTGTATCCAGTCGTGAATGATCTTTTGTCGATTAACGTAGTTCTTATTTTATACTTTTGTTGCGTAGTTATAGTGAATATAAGGTATATTAAGATGGAACTCAAAAATTTCTAATGTGTTGTTAAACAAAAGACGGTGTTATGATATAAATGGATCGTAGATACATATAATTAGGTACTAGATGGCCCTCTTTCTTTTCCGCGATTGTAAAGGGAGTCTTGGACGAACCACGTCCGTAAGATATTTACGATGTATGCTAGAGTAGACGAGATACCTCCTGGTGAGGTGGGACACAGACGTAGTACATGCGTAAGGAGAAGGAAATTTCTTATGTTAAAGAGAACTAATTGGTTGTGAATTTCTTACTACTCCATCCTTTTTTTTTTGTGGACGAAGACAATTTTTTCGTATATCCTCTCCTCGTCTCCACTGATAGTATGTCCGTATGGAACCTCTATGACACCCAAACCAAAATCTAGTGTCGTTACTTCGCTTACGACGTTATTTCATCCCGGAGCGTACACCGCGACCACCATTTTTTGGTCGGACGGTTACGGCCTCTGGGTTCTCTACACCCAAGTTAGGGGCCCAACCCTTCTAGGGGACCTATTTCACTCAGTAGACTTAAAAAAATAAAAGGACACGTAGATTTCCAATATAAATTTGATATGACATCCTGAAGGGACCACCAGGGTACCACTTCTTAGGCGAACGGTTACGTCCCCTACACCCAAGCTAGGGACCAGGTCCTTCTATTGGTGTACGGTGTCCCGTCGATTAGGGCACTCGGTGTCGATGACTTCGGCCGTGTAAGAGTCCGGGGCCGAGACGTTGTTCTCTTCGAGTTCCTGGTGTTGAACTTCTGATCGGGGATGAACGATGTCGTTCTCTTTCGGGTCCACGTCGTTACTTTTGGGTCTCGTTGGTTTTAATTTAATTATTTTTAAATTTTTTATTTGGTGTGGTATTAGATCATTCACTCGTTGTCATAACACAGAAAATTTTTACAAAAGTAATTCTTTATGAAATGACGATTTTTTAACATTGGTAGACTCGGAAGTCTCTCAGTATCTTTATTGTGTCTTGTGACTAGTGTCTAGTGTTATTGTTTATATTATTATTATTTCCAACTTTATAATATTCTTGATGATTTTACATTGTCTCTCTGTGTTTCCCTCGTTTACGACAACCTTTTTGTCAGGACTCTGAACAAGTTACGTCCCGACAGTTAGACATGAATGATGTTTGGAAGTTAAACATCAGTCACGTTATAGAGACGTCATGTTGTTTCGTTTCGTGTTGATTTGTTCCATACGGTCATGTTAGTGACGACACGTCAACTCGAAAATGGTGAACTTCTTTCTTGAGGACTAAAGAGTTCCCCTTTTTCTTTTCTCTTTTTAGATTCGACACTAGTTTAATGATGTCTTCTTAGTCAATTGTTTAATAGTCACTTAAGGATCATCATATTCGACATGTTGGAATCTACCATATTTTCTTACGGTACGATTCAGCGAAGTCAACACAGCTGAGACACAGTGGGATACCTGGCATCGGACGGTCCGAGGAGACAGGTACCCTAAGAGGTCCGTTCTTATGATCTCACCCAACAGTAAAGGAAGAGGTCCCCTAAAAAGTCTGGGTCCCTAGCTTGGGCACGCAGAAGTCAGAGAACGTAACCGTCGACCTAAAAAAAAAATGGAGATCGTGGTGGACTCTTCGGGTATTTTCTTATCTCGTTGTCCATAAAAACTCACCACACTTACTACCCCAGGATATCCATGTAAAGTCCAGTATTTAGATGGAGGTTTATACGTTTCTATAAAAACTTATGTACTTCTAAAAAGATGACTTAAGGGAAAATTATTCTCAGAAAACGAAGTCCCCTTTGACGAAGAGTACCGATTATAGTCCTTCACTTAAAGACTCCTGTCTGCAAAGTGGATATTGGTCCGACCGTTCGACGAGGGGTCACAATTCTTGGTGAATTCTCTTTAAGTTTTGACTTGAGCGGTCATTGTCAGACTTTCAACGGATAATTATTCAGTTTATTGTGAAACACTATCTTTTCATCTATTCTTTTTTTGTATGAATTACATTCCATTTAAAATGAATCCGAAGATAATGAAATTTTCCCTCTACTTAAGTAAGATCACCTCACTAATAAATCGAAGATCATTTAAAAAAGAGGAACTCCTAACCTTTGTCACCACATTGATAGGAGTCTTTCTCGATTTTAGGGTGACTCCAAAACTTACTGAGGTTTGAACAACAAATCTCTTTTTGGTTCCGAAAGTTTTATAAAAGTAGTTTAAGAGTAGTAAAGACATATTCTTCGTTGAACCCGGGTAGAAAGGATTATGGGTCTCTCAGACTTGTTAGTCTAGAGGGACCCTTCAGCCCCCTCTACTCGTATGACACTGACGACAAATGTAAGAACACACCAAGTTTGATCTAACGAGAAAGGACAGGAAGAATTTTGTTCCCAATTTTTTTTAAAAAAAATTACCTAGAGACAATTCTGACGTGTGGATTGGGATGGTGAGGGTAGGGGGTTTTGTGATTCACCTGACTTGTACCTGTACGAACGACATTCAACATATTACCTCCATACAAATCTTTCAATGAGGTTTATGTTTCTGACAAAGATTTTCGTGACCTTAAGGAACGATTAAACTTTTGGACACCAACAAGAATCTCGTCCTTCGTGAACATCTAACCGATGACGGAAATACCTAGTATTTCACGGAATGAGGATCCTGACGACACTCTCGATTCTATTAGTCATGTACTTTCACTTTACGCATGTTCACAAAACCGTTTATCATTCACGAGAGAACGACAATCGTCGATAGTAATCGTAGTAGTTTCACGTTAAAAGGATTCTTTTGAACCTTTTGTGTTTTAATTATGTCTTTGGTTTTCTTTTTCAGTATAAGAGTGAAAGAAGAAAAACGAAATTACATAAACACGTCTAAACATCAAACTCAGACATGCTTCAAAACACACTGAAGGTGGTTACGAAATAATTTGTTAGTGCTAATAGGGCTTGTAATTTTTTTTAATCCTTTTTTTATTTCTAATGTTTAGTTATTAATTTCTATAGGTATAGGACTGACAATGAACATCAGATGAGAAACGGAAGATATCTAAAACCACTCCATATATCGGTCTTCATATTTCCGTCTCAGTCCCGTTACGTCCCCTGACATCCTCTTTCGGATTCCTTGTAGTCACAAAGTCTCTATGTTGGAGTTTCATTATGTCGTTTATTACTTATTTAGTAAATTCGTATCGAGTTTCCTCGTGTCTCATACTGCTATTAACATTGTCCCTCACTCCCGAGTCTATTCCAGTAGAGTTCGTATTTTCAGAACGGCGAACATTCGCTAGTCTTTTAGTAATCGAGAAGAAAAACAAAAGTCCGTATGAAAATTGGTTGAATTCTGTAAAGTTCAAGAAAAAACTAGCTACTATTACCATTTTATGTTCCTCCCCTCTTCATACATATTTGGACATACTCTCTCTATGCACGTGAGTGTGTCCATGAGTCCCTACGGGCGTGTCCTTCTTAGTCAGTGTCCGGGTGTGGGTAAGGAACGATCACCTTGATTACTTTACACCTTCTGTGACGACTAGACCTGTTTGGACAACCTTTCCGGCGCAGACCCGAACGGACTCTTCGGCGACAACGACGACGACGACGTCTTCGAAGTAGACATAGTTGACGACGACGCTACACTACCGCACGTCTCTCCCGCCGACGTAGTACCGGGGGCTCGCGGCGACGTCGTACAACCTGTCTCGAACGAACCACAACCACCCCTGCTTCCTCGGTCGTCCCAGGTTGGCCCTCGGTGGATGTTTTCGTTAGTCTTCCTTCCCAAAAGACGCGTACACCTACGTTGAGAAGGACTAAAATAGTTTTGTGTCTTTAGAGTGGAAGACTCGGAGGAAAATCCTGATGTGACCCTTCATCTCATAACGGGGTGGGAGATGTTTAAACTTTCTAGTCAATACTTAACGTATTTAAGGTCTGTTACCCCTCTCGCTACAGGTCACTTACTATGATAGACTTACTGTAGTCTCCCGGGTAAAACGAACCATTTCACTTTGTAGGCTCTAGGTCTTAGGAACCATGTTAAAGTCTTAGTGCACCCAAAATTTAATGCACTCCGGGGGTTCTTGTACATCACAATACGACACGAGTCAGCGAAGTCAGTGCCGACTGAGACACTAGAATACCTGATATCGGGTGTTCCGGAGAGACAGGTGCCCTAGGAGGTCCGTTCTTATGACCTCACTCGACGGTATGGGAGGAGGTCCCCTAGAAGGGCTGGGTCCCTGACTTGGGTGCAGAGAATGTAGATGACGTGACCGTCCGTCCAGGAAATGGTGATCGTGGTGGGCCCTTCGGGCCCCTGTATAATGAAAGTGTTCTGTACAACGGAAAACGCCACATAAAACAGTTCACACGATTCGGTCCGTCTCTCTGGGAAAACTACAAGTACCATAAATTCAAAAAAATTGTGTCGTTTTATTTTTACGGATAAAACACCATCTCTCCGTACTGTTATGAAGTGTTTGAACTTTACGAACCTTTGAAGTTTATGGTGCTGAGGTTTCTGTTTTGTGTAGAAAAAACTTCACGTATTAATTTTATTTATTCTTTGCTGCTAATATCACTCCGATTTTTTTCGTTTGCTTTTGGAATTGTGTAAACGTATGTATTAGACAGTTTACGGAAATTCTCCCTTTTTTTACTGCTCTAAACTACCAAAGTTTATCGACGGTTATGAGTTGAGTAGTATGTCACACATAAGAAATGACATACATTCTTTTGCAGATATATTTCGTGCACCATACTATTTTTGTTTGTAAAATTGTGACTAGTGACCTTTTCGGATGTGAAAAATTTCTGAATCATAGTTTTACTTGTCATACCAAATACTTCAGTAAGTTGTCGTAGACTTCTTGTAAACCTTTTTTCAATCTCCAGTTAAACTCAATGCACCGTTTCATTGAAAACGACTTCGTTCTTAACTTACATGTGATTATGTATATTTCAACTTACTGAGTAAAATACGTTCTGTATGAAAAAGTTCTAATCTGATACCAGATGAGAGAAAATTAAAAGGATTGAAAGTATATTAGAATATGGAGACTTAGTGGATTTCTTTATTCTTGTTTATACGACTTGAGACGAGATAAAAGAATGTCTTGAAAGAGTTGAGAGTGCTTTACCACAAATAATAAGTGTACAAAGGAATATTTGAAATGGTAGGACCACACATATGTCCTTTTTCTTTCTCTAACGATTTCCCACCCACCCACCCACCCACACACACACACCCACACACACACACACACACACACACACACCCACACACACACACGCGCGCACGCGCATACATACGTACACACGCACACACACAACACTTGTCGTAAGAAAACGTAAAAATTCTTACACGCCTACCTGAAGGGACCACCAGGTTACCAGTCCTTAGGTGGACGGTCGCGTGTCCTGTTCCCGAGGTAGAGAAAACCCCTTCTAAGGTGTACGGTTCCTGTTGATTCGGGTCCGTTGTACTGGTGACTCAGGTACCCGGTTTTCACGACTTCAGACGTACGGGATCTTGGGTACGAGGTGTTGTTCCCCCATGGAGGTGAGTGGTTTTGATCTCTTTCGGGGGTCCGTCGTTGTTTCCGGGTCACGTTAGTTTTTATTTTAAAAAATTTACATGCTTACCTTCGTCTAACATATTTGAGAAGAAGTTGAGGTATCCTATGTATTGAAATACTTTTAGATAGTTAAGTGTTTACATTTTAGGGGTATTAATTGACAAAAGGAGTTTAAAAAAAGAATGTGTAGTATTTTGTAATTCTGAATGGATTATGGATTTCAGAGGGATGAATACTTGTGGTAGATATCACAAGACCCCACTCCCCTTTCCCATACACGGATATATTTTATTAATTAAAAGTTAAATCTCTACCAGGAATACAAACTGAAGCTATAGATTTTTCAAATTTTGACGAACTTAAGTATTCGTGGAACCTTCATTCCTCTCTTACAGTTTTCTCTCGTACTCGTACATAATATAAAGGTGTGAATGATGACGGAACTTTCAAACGAGAACTCTCAGGAAACCAATCGTTCCTCTAGTGTGGTCAGTTAGGATTTCTTTTAGTTGGGACTTATAAGTAACCTTCCTGACGACGACTTCGACTTCGAGATTATGAAACCGGTAGACTACACTTCTCGGTTGAGTGACCTTTTCTGGAACCACGACCCTTTGTAACTCCCGTCCTCCTTTTGCCCCGTCGTCTTCTACTCTACCGACCTATCATAGTGACTGTGTTACCTGTACTTAGACTCGTTTGAGACCCTCTATTGCTCATTGTCCATTCAGACTATACGACGTCAAGTACCCCAGTGTTTCTCAAGTTGTGTTGAATCTCTGACTTGTTGTTGTTTTCAAACGAGAAACATCAGTTATAAGTGAGTGGGTTGTTGGATGAAAATTCCGGGGTCGGTCAGACCTACTCCGTGTTCGACCTTAGTTCTGACGTCCCTCTTTGTAGTCATTGGAGTCTATGTGTCTACTGTGGTGGGAATACCCTCTTTCGGAGAACTACTTTTACTTTCTCCTCTCACTTTTTGAGTTGTAAGTCTTTGGATTCTAGTACCGTAGACCAGGGTAGTGCAGTGCCGTTTATCTACCCTTTGTTACCTTTGTCATTCTCTGAAATAAAAAGCCCCGAGGTTTTAGTGACGTCTATCACTGACTTCGGTACTTTAATTTTCTACGAACGAGGGACCTTCTCTTCAATACTGGTTGGATCTGTCGTATAATTTTTCGTCTCTGTAATGAAACGGTTGTTTCCAGACAGATCAGTTCCGATACTAAAAAGGTCATCAGTACATACCTACACTGTCGACCTGGTATTTCGTTCGACTACCAACTTCTTGACTACGAAAACTTGACCCCACAACCTCTTCTGAGAACTCTCAGGGAAGCTGATGTTCTTCTAGTTTGGTCAGTTAGGATTTCCTTTAGTCAGGACTTATAAGTAACCTTCCTGACTACGATTTCTACTTTAAGGTTATGAAACCGGTGGACTATACTTCTCGACTGAGTAACCTTTTCTGGGACTACAACCCTTTCTAACTCCCCTCTTCCCTTACTCTCTCCTACTCTGCCGACCTACCGTAGTGGTTGAGTTACCTGTACTCAAACTCGTTCGAGGTCCTTTCCGGACCTTTACATTATAAGTTGTGTGTTAAAAATTTTTAGTGTTATATTGTGTCTTACTCCTTTGTATAATATACAATTCTCGCCGTGTAGATTTTTTTTTTTTTTCTCACCGTATAGGATTGTTTTACGTCTGACTTTAAAGTTTTCTTTAACAAAAGGTTTTTGTCCGTTTGGAAGTAAATCTCTTTTTGAAGTAAAGATTGATTCTCTAAAAAAATTAAATCTTTTAGACATAAGATCTATATTTCTAATAAACCCGAATTTAGTTTCGTTATGATTGTAAATGACACTAAATCCTTCCAAAATAATGACTATAGATTTAGATAAACGACGTGGTTTAAAGACTCTAGGATGTACCGTATTTGTTAAATTTTCTGTGACTTTACGACAGATTAGAAAATTGTACAACTATTCTTAATATAGACTATTGTCACTTACTTTAAAAGTGTCGAGTTTTCAAAATAGTCCAAATGTACAATGTGGACTCTATAACTAGTCACCAATTAAGGGAAGATTGTGACCTATTTTTAACGTTTTCACGGTGTATTTGATCAATGACTTTGGAATAAAGTCTTCTTCCTTCTTTGACTCACCTCTCTTAATGTCTTTACAGGGGACGCGTGAGTGAGTGAGGGACTTTATATGTTTAAGACATTCTCGCTTCTCTTGGGGTTCGATAATGAAGGGTAGAACCTCAGCCGGCTGAATCGAGACAGGAGTGAATGGACCTCACTGTCTGACTAAGACTTCCTTCTTCGGCCCGACGACCCCGACTGGGTACTCCAACATCGGGGTGTCGCACCTGACACCCACCACGTAGTGGACCCTCCTCTACCCACTCATCAACCCTCCGTGAGCCATGTGCGACGAGACGCCTATGAGGAAGTTGTGTCTCAATTTCTGTTTTCAATGAATGAGGTGTGTGGTGTATCTACTGATTACGTTTAAGGAATAAACTCTCTCGAGGATAGGGTCGTCTGTTCCAATAAAACTATCTCACCTTCCGTCTCCCATTCTCAGAGTCATATAGGAGACGTTTTTAAAGGAAATTCAATTTTGAGAACGAGCTGAATTTACCTGAACCGATGTCACCCCCTCTACTTTGGTCAGTTAGGACTTCCTTTAGGT
Source organism: Capra ibex (assembly GCA_006410555.1). NCBI lineage: Eukaryota > Metazoa > Chordata > Mammalia > Artiodactyla > Bovidae > Capra > Capra ibex. The sequence continues at coordinate 541,825 of SJYO01035280.1, forward strand.
GGGACTTATAAGTAACCTGCCTGACTACGACTTCGAGGTTATGAAACCGGTGGACTACGTTTCTCGGTGGAGTAACTTTTTCTGGGACTACGACCCTTTCTAACTCCCGTTCTCGTCTTCCCCTGTTGTCTCCTACTTTACCAACCTACCGTAGTGGCTGAGTCACCTGTACTCAAACTTGTTTGAGGTCCTCTATCACTTCCTGTCCCTTCGGACCGTACGACGTCAGGTACCCCAGCGTTTCTCAGTCTGTGTTGACTTGGCTTGTTGTTGTTGTCACCCCCTTCTACCTTTTCCTAGAAAAGGTTTTAGACAAAAAATTTATGATCTTCATGTAAATCTTGTGGTTACGACTGGTAGTGGATCTCATCTTTTGCGTAGAAGTCAACGACTCAGAGGGTTGCTAAAGTAGAATCTTTCAAAGGGACTATAGAACGTGGACCTACTCTTAATCGGTCTTTGCGCGTGTCCTGAAACTTCGATCAGAGGTCGGATCTGTCACAGAATCGAAGTCGAAAGTTCTTTCGTGACTTTTCTTCGTCTGAGGGGGATGAGGTGAGGGGGGTAGAACAGGGGAGACGGGAAGTGGTGTGGAGGACAGGTCCCGAAAGAGAAGGAGTCTCATCCACGTCTCTGAGATTCCTAGTGTGGACTTATAAAGGGGGTCACAAGGAGGAAGAGATCAGTACTTCCTACTTCCTTTTTATTTTCGAGTCAAGGGACGTTATATATACTGACTTTTCTCCGTTGAAGTCCTCTTCACACCCTCTTTTCCTGTACTGGTCCTGAGTGAACCCCTTCCTCTACCCGAACTACAGAAAATTTCGTAGACTTTTCTTGTCTTTAGATAGGTACACCTATTTGTCCAATTCTCTGGGTCTGACCGTCTTCACCGTCAGACCTAGAATAATTTGTAGAAAAAGTTTTATCTCTGTGTAAGTATCTTTCCGAGGTACTCTTCTCCCGTGACTGTGAGTTCACCCCTAGGTTTTCCCTCCCACCAGTAAAGATCTTATTCTGATTAGTGGTTCGATAGTCGATTCTTTTTCACAGAATCAAAACTGAATCCACCTGTTATTCTTATTCGTCAGTACTACTGTCCAGTTGTTTGACACTTATAAAGAAGGTGACGTGTTATTCTTGAGAATATAAAATATCTTTTTGTAGTGGTTAAGGGAGATCTCATAAAAGGTCCATTTAAATTTACTATTCTGTAAAATGTGTAACTAAGATATTTTAATAAAGATTTAATGGTAGAGTATCTAAAGACTCCAAAAGTTCTTTTGCAATAAGATCTATCCCTTCCGATAGTCCCTTTGTTCTTCATTTTGACGAAATTTAATACAAGTGAAAGAGAGAATATTTTAGATTTTTATACCATTTCTTCATCTTTATATATCCTCTCATTCTACTTTATCGTTTACTACTTTGGAGTCTTGATAGAATGTTCTATACAATCTATCCTAGGATAGATTCCTTTGTTAAGAATACAATTAAATGATATCTATAGTTGACGAGTTTTATGTTTTTTATAAAATCTGTACGGAGTATTATTTTTATGTATGTTCCTACTCTAAAATAATCCAGTTTTTTAAGTTCAAGATTTAAAGTCTTTGACACTCTGTCACTTTATCATTTATTTATAATAAGTGTCCGTGTCATATTTAATTTGTATCCATACTTTTCATCTTCTCCGTTTTAGTCTTTGATACTGGGACAATAAACACTTTTCAAACACACGACAAGACAAGTAACATAGACTCGGAAGTACTATTGAATGTTTGTCCGAATGTGACGTGAAGTCTTACAAAGAATCCCTACGTCAAGTCCTTGATCATTTACAAGACACCCTACGATTGTGTGGGTGCTAGAGATGAAGGGTATGAGTGTAGTTGGGAACTCGACCTGAAACAGAACGCGAAGGAAGGGAAACAGAAGAAGAGAAGTAGACAACGCCAAAAAGGGACTAGACTGTCGAGTCGACTAAAGGAGAGTCCAAGGACTCTCTACCCTCTACACCCGAGAAGGAGAAGGAGAAGACCTCCGTCCCCGTCACCGAGCTCCATCATTGAGGCCCCGAACCCGCACCCCACGCACACTATGTCCTCCTCCACTACAACGAGGAGTATGAACTAGTGGAAGGCCAGGTGAGCCTGTCAGGGCTTGGTCCGGGTCCTGTCTCCTCGGCCCAAGAAGACTGGGAGTTTGTTTAGGGTGCCCCTGTGGAAGACGAAGCACCTCTGAACCTCTGGGACACCACTTTATTCCTCGATACTGGTGCACGAGTCTAGAAAACGACTATACCTCCGGTCCGAACGAGTCCTGTGTCTAAGTCTCTCGTAAGACCGAGCTCCCCCGGAATTGAGATCGTGTGTCGTCAGTCCAATTGATTACTCGGGTCCGACTATGATCTAGTGACTCCCGTCACCGATGTAAGGTCCGGACATTCAGGTCTAGATGTCAGACAATATTGTGTGTTGTGAGACAACTCCGACCCTGTGGTCTGTCGGGTCATTAAAAATGACATTTACGGTAAAAGAGGTAAATCCAAGAAAAAGGTGGGGGTCGTGGGGGAGGGGGTTTTTTTGGGTTAGTGACTTTTAAACTATAATGACATGATTTTTGGAAACCTTAGATAAATGACAAAAATTCTATTTTGTTTTGAATTCTCAGTTTAATGTAAGTTGGAGATTAACCCGAGTTTAAATGAAGTTAGGTTTGTACATACCTGAGCCAAGTTATGTTAGTAGAAAGTACATGAATTAATCCGTCAGAGAATTCATCAATTCATTATAATAATGTCTTAATTGCACACGGTTGTCCATGTTTATTTTAGGAAGTTAAGTTCGAATAGAGGTGATTCAACTCCTCTCCTTTACAATAAGAGAAAGACTTTGATGTTCAAAGACTAAAAATTGTGCTTAACCACGATAGGGAACCAGGAAAGGGACGGTATGGTTAGTCTTTTATAAAAAGAGGTGTCACTGGGACTTCTATTGACGAGTTCAGTAGAAATTATTGAACACTTACGAGGACAAGGGTTAATGTGCATGAGAAGGTACCCACCGAAGTAGGTTTTGGTGCCGAGTCAATGATGGACATAAAACTAACAAAGGATTATAGACCAGAACTGTAATCTCGAGGAAGGACCCACGGTTCTGGTGCATAGGTTTACCCAAGGTCTACACAGTGGTGACCTTTCCTGTCACCACGTTCCAGTTGGACGCGGACTGAGATCAGAAGAGAGAGGTGGTGACACACCCATAGTCATGAGAGTTTCGAGAGATGAAATGACTACTCAACGTAAAACGGACACTCGATGTCAGAGAGTCCAGAAACGTATTTGTGAAGGGAAACGGACATGGTGTGAAACGGATGGAGGACGATTGAATAAGTAGGTTTTACTACACAGTTAAAAGGACTCCTAGGACGAGACTGATGGATAGGGAGTAGACTTTATACTACCGAGAGAGTCCCAGGAGATTGTAAGACATGGTTCTGTGTGTTTAGAGTGCTGTACACACACAATCGGCAAATCAACACAGGTTGAGAAACATTGGGGTACCTGGCCTGACATCGGGTATTCCGAGGAGACAGGAACCTTAAGAAGTCCGATCTTACGATCTCACCCAAAGGTAAAGGAAAAGGTCCTCTAGAAAGGTTGGGTCCCTAGCTTGGGTGTAGAAAACGCAGAGGACGTAACCGTCCGTCCAAGAAAATGGTGACACAGTACACCCTTCATACTGTGTTATTAACAGATAGATGAAAGGGAATTCCCATCCTTGAGACAGAAAGTAGAGGCAATAGTACCTTGGGGTATCAACAAGTTACAAGTGACTTTCTTATGGACTGTCACAACGAGTACAAAACCCGAAGGGTCCACTACGTCACCATTTCTTAGGCGTCCGGTCACGTCTTCTACATCCTTTGCACCCAAGTTAGGGACCCAACCCTTCTAGAGGACCTCATCCTTTACCGATGGGTTAGGTCAAAGGAACGGACCTTATGAGGTCATAACAAGGTACCTTTAGGGTACCTGTTTCCTCGGAACCCGATGTTAGGTAACCCAACGTTTCTCAGTCTGTACTGACTCATTGACTCGAGTCGAAATCTCGAAATCTGACTGAGTTCAAAATCTCTTGGTATAAATTATAGAATATATTTAGTTCACAAGTAATTTACGACAAGTCGACTATTCTTTTATTTCACGATAGTGAAATTTTGAAAAATTTGTCGAAATTTAAAATTTCGGTAAATTTAAAATTAAAATTTGATATGCCTCTGAAAGTAATTATGTTTAAAAAAGTAGATGATTTGTATAAGGAATAAAAAAAAATTTTTTTCCAAGATGAATGAAAAGGGAACTACCCGAAGTTTTTAAGTAAATTTAAGTCTTTTAGTAAATTTACTTCTAGAAGTTGTAGTAATAGACATACTATTACGGTTTCTGGTGACGTAAATTTACTGTTCCTATACAAAATTTTTTAGTTCTTTGTTATTATAATTCTACAAAGTATACGGGATATCCTTCTGTTCTTTCACATTCACGTACGTAAATATATGTATTCCTTGTTTGTAAATGAGAACGGACAAAAAATAGATATCTTAGCTTAGGTCGTTAAAACAAAGGGAAACACAGTTAGTTCCTCGGGTATCCAAGTGTCCATTACTACAGTGTACAGACAAAGCCGTTTCCATTGTCGACAGCTTGAAACAGTTACGAAAGACTGGCGAACAGGGGGTCGAGAAAGATTTTTTCCCTCTGTCACTCTCTCTGTCTTCACTCTCTCTTTAATATTGTTTCCGTTTACAAATGTTCCTCCTTCAAGGGGATACTTTGTAAAGGAAAAATATCGACGTTACAAGAAACTGGAAGTTGTCCCAAATCCCCCGTCGAGAGTAAATGTCACTACGTATACAAAGTAAAGAAGATAAATTCATCTTTTATCTTGTGTATACTTCCGTGGGAGCAATGTGTTGTTTGTAGTGACACGACTTTACTGTTTTTGGGTCTCATCATAAACGTTGGGCTTCTGTCCTCGACGCCGTGCCTTGTGCAAGAGGTTAGGTGTCAGTCCGGTGTTCCATTGGTAACCGACAAAATAATCATTCCAGTAGTCTATATAATTGAAAAAAGGACGTAACAAACAAATATTAAATAAAGTTTTTGACATAATCACCGATCCGTTTACTTAACTTAAATCTTTATCGTTACGTTTACAAATTATAAGTTGACGTACAACGGTCACCTTCTACTTTAAATGGGATTTAGATTACAACCGTAAAACCAATGTATAAACTATTACCTGAAGATGTCAGGGAATTTTTTAATTTATACAAAATACTCATATCAATAAAATTCTTTTTAGAAGTTCGATATATATGAAGATTGAAACCCCATGACTCTTCGACTCCATTTTGTCGTTCTATTAGTGGACTATGTTTCAATTTACGTTTTTTATTGCAGACTAAATTCCTCATTATTTTATTGCACGCGATTTATTGTTTAGGTCTTTGAGGATTCGTCCGGCGTTTGAATGAAAGTCAAAGAACTGATTTAAGTACATACGCGCAAACAAGAGAAGTCTAGGGGGACCCCTACGTAAACTGTCCAGTCTCCGGTTACAAGGTAACTAATTTTGTGGGTCGTACAGTTCTTGACAACACTTATTAAGTGATCTTCCTCTTTCTTTTCCAAACGTCGAATTTCGTTTTGGTTCTATGACAATTGATTGACTCGTAAAAATAAATTCCGTATCTTGACAATTACCATTGGATTCTCATATACTACACCTTCTTAGACACCGGTCTTATACTTTCGGAGGTGATATGTAGATGCTTCGTTTCAGTTACACTTTACTATTCTTGGATGAACAATCACACGTACAGTTGCCACGGTCTCCACTACTAGACTTCCTCCTCTTCGCGGGTCAGACAACAGGTGACCCACGAGGAGACGTGACACAGTTTGTAAGGAGGGTGGATCGTGTTTCTTGTGTTACCTTTTTAGTCGTATCACAGTGTTTCTGGTGAAATGTGTTGGTGTAAAAGTCCCCCAATTTTTGAAATTTCAACGCGATTCGATGCCTAATAGGACAGAAGAGACAGTTGATCGATATATAAACGGTCAGAAAAACCAAGGTAATCGTGTCCTTGACCTGTAAGTCTTTTTTTTTTTCCTCCTCCTCCTCCATACCTCACATCTGTGCAGTAGTTGTACTTAATGTGTGATCATTTTAATCGAGAGACAACAAGGATTTAAAGTACTATAAGTCAAAGTAACACATTGAAAGTAGGTTAATTACTTATCTACATTTGATTCACTGAGTCATAGATTTTTAAAACACAACAGTCAATTGATAAAGTAGATTCAGATAACAGTATTGTTGTGGACCTTTCTCGGTCATTGTGTCTTCATTACTACTGACCTTCCGGACCGGGAATCCTGACGAGTAAGTGCTCACCCTTCAATATAGTTCGTAGTCCGTTCGGTAGAAGGTCTCATCGAAAATAGACCAGAACGCGTAACTCTTTTCTTTCTCAGTTTTCTTAGACGGCCTCTTCCTTTATATTTTAAAGATCTTTTGGAGGGATACCCTAAAGAGAAATACTAGCTAAACTACCTTTCAAACGATTGTAAAACTGAATTTCTTGTAAAATTATGTCTAAAATTCGTTCATCTCATTTTCGATTACGAGTGGAGTTCAATCATGAAGGGATACTGGATGAGAACCGTGTTTGTCCTCTCTCTCTTTCTCTCTCTGTGACCCCCACCCTACGTCTTCCGTTCTGCTATGGTTTTTATAGATGACAACAGATCTTCGGTCTGGTCTGTCCTTCCTGTCACCGTTCCTTTTGTCTTCCAGACTCTCAGTTCCTTCGTCATTTCTCTCGTTTGTCACCCGAAGTGGAACATTGCCTCCGACACTGGTGTCGTCCTCACCTTTCGACGTCAATAAAAGTGTACCTCCATTTAAATTACCTCCTTTCTGCGATCTTCCCAGAGAATGGTTTAACTCCGCCTCAACGTTACGGAGTACGTAGTAGACAGCACGAAACTACAGTAGGACCATAGCAAGAAGAGAGGTCAATGAATTTTAGATTTGGTCTTTTATTTACTTGTGTTTGGGGTTATGAACAAAAGGGACAATTTAAAATAAAAAGAGTATAAATTGCAATTTGACTCAAAAATTCACTACTTCTGTTGATGAATCAAATTATTTAATTTTTTCCGCCACCCCCACCCCACCCCCCCATACTTTAAAGTGAAAGGAGGGGAAGAAGGTGTGTCTGTCCTTATATCGATAAAAAAACAAACAATAAATTAATGTATGGGATAATTCTTTTTAGAATACATTAATGTATGTGACAACTATTCAGAATCCTTTACGAAAACTCCTAGTACTCCAATTCGTAATTGTTTTTATTTCTTATAAAATTCTTATGTAGTAATGTGACCAGAATATTTCTATTCACATTTCTATTTCCCCGAAGGGTCCACCGAGTCGTCATTTCTTAGACGGACGGTCACTTCCTCTACACCCAAGCTAGGGACCCAGCACCTCTATGCGACCTCTCCCTTTACCGTTGGATGATAAAGGTTATAAAAACGGACCTTTTAGGGTATCTGTCTTCTCGGACCGCCCGATGTCAGGTACCCCAGTGTTTTCTCAGTCTGTATTGAATCACTGATGTGGTGGTGGTGGTGGTGGTGGTATTTCTATTTCTCTTTGTCTTAATGTAAAATATAGTCAGAGGAGAAAATAAAGATCGCTCTCCGACACTTAGGATCTTTTGCGTAATAAGACTACAAAGTAACTTCCCCTCCGAACAGAAGGAACTATTTCCATTATATTGGTTGAAACTTTTTACACTGTAGAACCTGTAGTCGGCTCAACGTATGGTTAAATAATTTATTTGCGAAGGAGTGAATAAGTCTGTTTACAACCCCTTCCCTGTCCAACGAACCCCTTCTCTGTCCAACGAATCCCTTCCGTTTGGTGGTCACCCTTTAACACTTAGTCTACATATACGCTTTTTTTTTTTCACGAGACTTCATCCCGTCGATACCTCTTAGTAGAGTTTTCTCGACTTTACTCAGTATACGTCTTCATTGACTCAGCTTGTCTACTCGACACTCATGCGGTGTGCCATTTAGGCCTCGTGAAGAGTTTAGAGTAGTTTTCTATATCTACTTAGAGGGAGCTCCGTCCACTTCCCATGTTTCATCGAATTTTTTCGGGTGTTCAACAGTACCTCGACTGTAAGACCATCGTCCTGTTTAGTTCTATTCATCTCGTTCACCATTCTTAGTACTGTTCCCCTGTCTCTTATTGACACCAGGAGCAAAATCTCGCACTACCCCCACCCTGATTCCTTGCCCTCCCCTGATTCCTCCACTCTCGACTCGTCTCTAGACGACTTGACTCCCTCCACCGGTACAGCTATTGAAGGTCCCTTCCGCTCTTTCCGAGACGTTGTTCTTCTACGAACCGTTCTAGTTCCTTGTCGTTGTACCAGTAACGCATGTCTTACCTTACTCATTCCGGTACAGTCCTTTCTTTGTTCTATCTCCACCCTCGGTCACTGTTTAGTACCTCCCAGTGTATTCGGACATGCCCCTTCAAAATAAGGTCCATATCATTCTTTGTCCCCAAAGGGGCCACCGCGATGACCATTTCTTACACGGACGGTTACGTCCCCTGCTCTGTCTGTACCCAAACTAGGGACCCAACCCTTCTAGGGGACCTCCTGCTGTGCCGATGGGTGAGGTCATAAGTGCGGACCTCTTAGGGTACTTGTCTCCTCAGACCGTCCGACGTCAGGTACTCCAGCGCTTCTCAGTATGTGTTAGCTCGTGGGCATGTGTGTTTGTGTATGTGTGCTATCCTTTGTGACGTTGTAAAACCCCGTGGTCTTTTTGTACACCAGATGTGAAATTTTCCTAGTGAGACCGATAGCACGTCTCTATTTAGAGTGTATAGGTTTTCCATCGTCTACTAATCTCTGCTTATTCACAGAACGAGTCCAGGTAGGTCATGGTAATTTCTTCTGTGTCACAGATCTTAATTGTCGGCACACCCTTCGGAGGTAATCCGTGATGATATCCTATTTTGTAGATGAGTGAGAAGAGGTAAGATATGAAAGTTTAAGGTCAAACTAGTGAGTCAAAGGAGTACCGTGTGTCTTGTATTCACAAAGTTTATCACTGGTACTCTTAATGTCGACCACCTTTCCGTTTCAGGGTTTAGAAACATTTACTTGATTTTTACGGAAGACTAAGTCGTTACTCATAGAACACGGGACCCTGAAGGGTCCACCACGAACACCATATCTTGGACGGGAGGTCGCGGACTCTAAGTGCTCTACGTCCAAGTTAGAGATCTAACCCTTCCGGGGACCTCCTCCTGTTCCGTTAGGTGATGTCATAAAAACGGACCTCTTAGGGTACCTGTCCCCTCGGACTTCCCAATGTCAGGTGTTCCAACGTTTCTCAGCCTGTGTTGATTTCGCTACATCGTACACGTTCGTACGTGTGTAGAACACGGGATCTGGTCGTAGTGATGTCAAGACCGTCATTGTGACCCAAAACTTGGATGTCTCGAGTTCGATTCTGAAAGGGACGGTACACCTTCGGGTCATCTTCTGGACCTCTCTCCCGTCCGAGAGACAATGACTGTACACGGGACGTTGTGTCTGACGAGGTCCTCGAGAGGATTCTCTGTTTCAGTCCTCTCCTCGTCTATACGGTTTCAATACACGTTAGGCGTTTTACATTGAAAGTATCTGTAGACAGGTTACGGATTAAGTATAATATGATAACGACTAGAGTACCACTGGTCTTACGGTCCATCCTCTTGTCCTGTACCCACCACGAAAGGATGTAGATTAGTTTTGTACGAAACGGGAATAATCAAATTCGAGTCACAAACTTTCCTTTTGTTTACTTACGGTAATCCTTTTATGAACGGATCGAGTTATAATATGACATGAAATGGACCAATTGAACTAAGACTTCTCTACAATCTTCCGGAAGAGCAACAAGTAGAACAGGGAATTCCGTCCATTCCTGGTCACTCTCCTTACCAACAACTGAGTTTTCTCTGTATGATATTTCCTTCATTATTGTCGTCTAGATCAATCTTTCTTGTCTAAGGAAGGACACGTTGTGACTAAAGGACGGGAGCCCAATGACCGAGAATAAGTAAAATGATAATCTTTTCCCTTCCTTCATCATTTATCGGTTCTGATGAACTTTTCAATTTAGTATAGAGATTGATTATTCCAAATTTTGGTGACATTACGAAGATTTATTAAATTATACAAGAGAACGGGAACTTCCGTAGACGTTTGCTCGTATTTAAGTATGACGTAGACTCGCCCCCCGCCCCTTCCTTCTTCTTTTACATACCGAACATAGTCATTTGACTTAAATTTCTATGTATCGTCCTTCTTATAGTGACATATGTGTCTTATTTTTCTTTTTAAAAATTTGAAGAGAGTGTATCATAAACATAAAACAACAACAAATCAATGATTTCAGTGCAGACTAAGAAAGTTAGGGTATATGAAATCGGGTGATCCGAGGAGACGGGTACTTTAAAAGGTCCGTTCTTATGACCTTACCCAACGGTAAAGGAAAAAGTCCCTTAGAAGAGTTGGGTCCCTCACTTTGACAGAGGACATAACGGTGTCTAAGAAATGGTGACTCGGTGGTAAGAATAAATGTCAGGTCCTTTGTCCGGATAATCCTAACAACACGAACACAACAAAAAGTCGTGTAAAGAGTTCTGGTTAATCTACCCGTACTCATCTTGACTCTACTCGTGGCTCCAGATTCCGGAGGTTTTGGTAAGACGACCGGTCATTGGATCACGTGTCGAGGTGATGTAGGGTGTCCGAACTGAACATTTTCTCAAAATTCTATAAACTAAAAATTTTAAATAAAATTTAACCGTAAAATCGGAATAAAGAATGTACTAGTCTTTGTCGGCTGTATAACTATTTGATTAAAAAGATGTGACGTTTCTTTCTAAAGAATTTTACTCTAACTCCAGTTTTATAAAGTTAGGCAAAGTAAAATGTGATCGTCTCGAATCTCTCTGACTGAATCCTTCTCGGTGGAAGTTAGAGATGTTATCGTAGATCCTAAGGACACCCTTCACTCCGTTACATGTACGGTAGCAATCGGTTAGTTGACACTCTTAATTTTAACTCAATAGACCAACCAATTATTTATGACCGTTTCCGCTACTTCGTTGGTCTACGGTTCGTTGTATACACGTTTTGGTTTTACACGAAGTCAATTCTCGTATCTGAGTCTCCGGTCTGGTGGACCCAAAGTCGAAGTGTGGAAGCATCGATACACAGGATCTATTTAAATGAATTGAAAGATCACGGAGTCAAAGAAGAAGACATTTTTCCTGTATTACTTTCCTGGAGTCATACTGACGACCCTCTAAAATTTTGAAGTGTATACATACCTTACTTAAGATATAACTCCTACTGTAAAGTATTCCGGAATCATTTACCGTCGATGGCTAATCCAGTAATCTTTAGTAATAACTGATCCCGTATTCTTTGGGTTTTACAAGTTTTCCGAGTCTCAAAAATAAAAAGTCACAATCCTTAAAGGAAAATGGAGACTCCATGATTTAAGTAGTACCAAAATGTAATCTTACACAAATACAAGAAAAAGTCATTGTATTAGTAAAAAGATTATATTAATGAATTTGGAAAAGGTCCGGTGTTTTGAATTTTTTGTAAGTTGAACCTTCTGAGTTGAACCTCCTAGGATATATAATCCTAGATCGGATTATATATTCGATCTTGTTCTCGGGATTTACAATTTTTATAGTCATTGAATAAAGTCCCACGTCGTATTATCTTCATATTTAATAAGGTACTTTAAGTTCACGGATTTATTTTTCTTTTTTTGGGCTTGTTGACAACTTATGTCCCTGACACCTATATGTCTGGACTAAGTCGTCCAGACTTCGTCTCGACTCTTCAGTCATAAAATTATCACGTCGTCACTAATCCCATGTGTCCGTCTTGACTTACGACGACGACGACGACGACGACGATTTAGTGAAGTCAACACAGGCTGAGACACACCTGGTATCTGTCGTCGGGTGGTCCGAAGGGGTAGGGACCCTAAGAGGTCCGTTCTTGTGACCTCACCCAACGGTAAAGGAAGAGGTTACGTACTTTCACTTTTCACTTTCACTTCAGCGAGTCAGTACAGGTTGGGAGTCGCTGGGGTACCTGACGTCGGAAGGTCCGAGGAGGCAGGTACCCTAAAAGGTCCGTTCTCATGACCTCATCCCACGGTAACGGAAGAGGCCTTAACTTACGATCACGTAATGTATAATATTAGACCTCTGAAATAGATTGTCTTGAACCGGATAGTCTAATAAAAGTTAAGGTATGTTTCCGCTTTAAAGTCACCTGAGACTCATGTTACTGATATTGTTTGGATCTGTCGCATAATTTTTCGTCTCTGTAGCAAAACGTCTGTTTCCAGGCAGATCAGTTTCTATACAAGAAAGGTCATCAGTACATACCTACACTCTCAACCTGGTATTTCCGCCGACTCCCGTCTTCACTACGGAAGTTTAACACAACGACCTGTTCTGAGGACTCTCAGGGGATCTGACGTTCCTCTAGTTTGGTCAGTTAGGATTTCCTTTAGTTGAGACTTACAAGTGACCTTCCTGACTACGACTTCGAGGTCATGAAGTCGGTGGACTACGTTTCTCAGTTGAGTAACCTTTTCTGGGACTACGACCCTTTCTACCTCCCGTTCTGTTCATCCCCCATCGTCTCCTACTCTACCAATCTATCGTAGTGTCTGAGTTACCTGTACTTAAACGCGTTTGAGGTCCTCTATCACTTCTTGTCTCTTCGGACCGTACGACATCAGGTACCCCAGTGTTTCTCAGTCTGTACTGAATCGTTGATAATTATTGGTGGTTGTCTTCTCATATTACTCGTACATGTAGACATCCTGTGACTTAAAAGAGTTGGTAAGAAATTGGCGAGTGTATCCTTGTTTTGAAGGTCGGTATGGAAAAGACGAAAACGGACAGAGAAAGGAAAAACCTTCTTCTTGGGTTCACGACAGGAAAGAGGTCGAGGAGGGGTCGACGAAAGTTGTGAGAAGGGACGTGTCTTCAGCCGTCGGATCGTTAATCCCCTCGGTGGTCGGTGTGTGGGGACGCAAGTCTCCTTGATTTTTACCTTTGTCTACAATGTGGGTTCCTATATGGGTTCCGTAGGAAAATGAAACGAGGGTGTCAAGACTAACTTTGAGGTTTCTTTTTGAATGTAAGTGTCCTGTGTACCCAATAAGATTGTAAACGGAAAATGAAGATATGAGACAAAGCAGAGTGGTTTATGGTCTGTAAACGTGTGTGAGAAGCACGAATACCTTTCGTGATTTTCCACCCTAAGACGTTCCTATGATATCGAGTTGAAAAAAAATTTCAGACCTTTTCACCAAAAGATACTCAGACCGAAAGACTTGTGATTGTTCGTTAAGCAAAAAGACAGATTGTTCGTTATATGGAAAGAGAGTACCAATTTTATACTTTACAAGACTAATGTAAATTCGTAAATTTATTGGTTAAAGATTTCAAAGTTTTAAGTGGTCAATATGAACTGTGGTTTTACTACTTTATGTTCAGATAGACGGAAAATATTAATAGTAAACTCGTTTTGACGGTTGATTTTTTCTACCGTCTTTCTCACAAAGGATATAATTCTTATGGTGTCTTGTCCCGTCGGAGTCCCGTGTACTTTCTTTAAGTGGGGATACCTTACATTTGACGCCAAGGTTCCTCAGACCCGGACGAGTTGGCGTATACACCTTACGAGTCGATGGCACGTCGGGTCGTCGTACCTGAAATTGTATAATTTATTACTATTACCTGTGAATGTTCGTTAATATAAGGAGTGTAAGGACGTCGAAATACTTATTTTTTCTGACGTAATAGGTTCATTTTACACGTCAATGTACACTTTTTACTTACTATCGAAACATTTTGGTGTCCTTTTTTTTTATGGACTCTTTACAGAAATAAGGTAAGACGGAACACGATGAACATAGTCATGACGGTTAGGGCAAACCCGACTTCTCCGGGTGCGGTCGCAATCTTCTCAATAACAAATCCAGTCGACTGACGACCTTGTGGAGATAACAACGAAACCGTTATAACAGGTCGTCCAACAAGTAAAGTCGGTGGCTTGGTCTCGGGACCTCAGTCTGTACTCTTTTGTTCGTGGGGACACAAAATGAAATAGGTGTTCGTAGTTACAACACAACGAAAAGTATTTTGCCGTGTGTGCAAGTCCGAAAGTAATTATATGAGTGTCCCAGGAAGTTCGTGACAAACTAGTAATTGACTTCGAGGTCGGTCCTGACGGAGTCGCAGGTGACGAGTTCCAAGACCCCTTTTACCTCAATCGTGCAATTCTTATGGTTTGTGCAGAATTTCATATTCTTAGGGGACGTCATAAGAGAAAGAGTTTTTTTGTCCGCTTACTAGTGTGTGTTATTTCCCTAAGTATACTGGGTTTTTCGAAGGTTCAGATAATGTATGCGAGTAATATCTCTGTTTCCTTTTTTGTCGTTGTAATTTTATTACACGGAATGAGTCGATCCGCGACCTTTACTTATTCTGTTAGTAAAGAAGAGGGTTTCAGATAGATTTGTTGAGGTAATGTTTTACTAAAACTATGAAATACTTATTGTATTACTTCTGTGAGGAAGATGTTTCGAATAAAGAGTACATTTGTGTTATTTATGACTGTACTTAATTGTATAAGCGTGAATATCTATGTATTACCAACATATGCCAAACGTCACACGCATAAATGGGTCGTTATTTCACATCGACAATGTGTTTCACCTTTTAACCCCCTTATATTTAGTCTTAATTAATTTCAATTCTTAATCGATCGTTACTGTTTTCTTGGTGTCATTGAAGACAATATTTGTGTTTCTTGTACAGTTTTACTGTCTTTGTGTCAGAAATCTGATAAAAGTGAGTGGACTTCTTACGCAAATTACACGACAGAAACCTCCAACAGGGGGAGGCATGTAAGGAATTACGGTACTCCTATTGTCTAGTCGACGTTATTAAAGACACGAACGTATAAACTCTCGTGTCCCAGGTCTTATTCAAGAAACAGACACGTATTAGAGAGTCCAAGGAAATTTGTTACAAGAGGATGGGTAAGGATTTTTATTCTACCGTTAATCTAACATGATTTGAGTACCGAGTGTTGTCTTTCGCCTGTCCTTTAAAAGGTAAATTTTTTATTATCTACCTTTTTCATCCTCCCTTTTCCGAATCTTTAAAAGGTCATAAAACTGAAGAATTTTCATATTTCATCTTAGAACCAATATTTTTAAAAAAATTTTTCCCTACGTACTTTCTTTAATCGTTTTTCTATTTTTTCCTCCACCCCCTCTTTCGAGTCATTTCTTTTGTGATCATACACAAAAGTCAACCTCTTACTTTGAAACGAGATTTATGACAAAACATTAGTAAAAAAAATTGAACGATACATTGTCATCACTAAGACATAATATTGTACATTAGGAGTGAAAGTACCTTACGTGACATTATATAGGGTGACTTATCTGTCCTATATCATATTGTGACTCTTTTGACAGAAGGAAAAACTATAGTAATGCTTATTACAATGGAAATATTTATGAACACGTGTAGACAAGAGACATGTTAATACAAGAATCCTATTAAAGAATGTTCATGTTAACGACTCAGTTCCTACTAGTCAGAGGTATAGTGTCGTCAATTAGTTGGAGTCATTACGATAGGTCTGTAGTCATTAAAGAATTCGTAGTTTTACAAAAATTTGAGAGGTCCACTGAGGTTACACATAGGTGTTAATCTTCGATTACGTGTTGAGTCGTGTGAGACTTGTATATATACTGATTATCAATTGAAAATGGTGCTAATGTCATATGAAATTCTTTTTGTACTGTTGTAATATAATATGGTTATCGTTTCACTTTTTCTCGTATATACCATACGGAAAAAAAGATTTTCCTTTCCTCTTAAATTATTTTTAACCTTTCTATTTAGTCTTTTATTACTTTGACTAATGGATCCCGTCCCTCCTTATGTCACATCTTTTCTACTCCCTTTCTCTACATGTAGAGACTCGTATGGAAGAGTGATCATCTGACTGGAAGTGACAATCAATAACGATGACGATAAATCAGTGATTCGACACAGGGTGAGAAACACTGGGGTACCTGACATCGGGTGGTTCGAGGTGACGGGTATCCTAAAGGGTCCGTTCTTATGACCTTACCCAACGGTAAAGGAAGAGGTCCCCTAGAAAGGATGGGTCCTTAGTTTGGGTGTAGAGGACGTAACTTTCCGTCTAAGAAATAGCGACTCGGGTGGTCCTTTGGGGTCGACTGGAAACCCTCATACAATAAGATTTCTATCTATACCATCCTTTTCTTTAGATGTGACTTGTGTTTGTTTTGGTTTACTTTAGTTAAGATAAAATTCACTCATTATATAGGTATGACTTTTTCTTTCCAGTTTATTGAAAAATCGTGTATGACATTTTGGAATCCCTTTTTTCTTATTATTCGTTTAAGAGTTGAGGAAAATCCTCTGAGTAAAAAAGTATCATCATATCCACATTATTAAGATTGGGATGAAGTCCACATAACATCTTAAGTTGTTTAGTCATTTACTAACTACAATAACCATAGGTCCTGAGAATTATACCTTCTCTCATGAAAGTTGTGTCTAACTTCCCTACGATTGTTTTTGAATTCGACAAACTAGTCTTGACCTGCAAATAGTCATATTTGAGTACTAATATGTGTGTGTGTAAATACATATACCTACGAAAAAAGGGGGTCGAGACGGACGAATTTCCCGGATTTTCGTTATTTGTGTGTAACGGGTGCCGTTATTCGTGTGTGTCTTGAGTCTAGAACCAAAGATTTGTGGTAGAAGAAGATTTATCTTGGTTCCAAGATACTTTTCTACTCATTTAGATCAGACCCCGTCCTTTTTATATTCTATCCGGTCTTTCCGTCTTTTATGAACAATGATTTTTTCTTTCTCACTCTCTCTACACTTTTATTGTGTTCTCAGTTGTACTTTTCTAAGGGTGAAGACCTGTTTAGACCTTGTTAAACTTGTACTATTATTGACTCCTGTTATATGATATTGAAAACACCTATTATTTATTCACCTTCTTTCCTTCCCTTCCGTCTTTTCCAAACCGAAAAGGAATCTCATCTTACTTTTGACTATGTACACTTTTTTCACCTCCTCAACCCTTTTCGGTAGAACGTTGGCAGTATCATTTCGGACCAAATCTGTTCTTAGGTTTACCTACGCGATACCCTCCACTCCCTCAGACTACTCTTCGTCTTTTGAACGTGACAGAGTCTCTCACAGGGGGTTTGACAAGTGATTAAGGTTCCCCTTTTTACCATTGATATGTTTTGTTTTTAATTTTTTTTTTGTATGTCACCTTTGTCGGACTAGTTGCGATTGTAGTGGTTACTCCATGTTTACCCGGAGTCCGCGGAAACCTACACTAGTGGACTCTTCTTATATTGTATTAAGATGTCATAGTACCACTCCTTCCGTATTAGACTGTGATTGGTGGTCCTTTGATTTCTGTTTAGGTTCTAATAACCCTTTTGACTGGTTTGACCTTACACCGGATATCCACTCTTTTTGAATGCTATGGTTACGATTTAAAGGAAGGAAAATTTTTAACATAAATCAATACAATTATTTACGACTTTATAATTTTTCATTTTTTCCTGTTACATAAGATAGAGGAGAGTTTACGAATTCATTTTTATATTCTTCATTTTTCATATACTCTGGTATGAGTGTATGTGTGTTTATCTTAATATTTGGTTTGTACCATTCTAAATTTTTTAGTCACTTAGACACATATCCCATATGATCTGAAGAAATATTTAATAATGTTGAAAAGCCTTTTAAACTTTAATAAAGTTTTATTTCACTCTTCCGTTTTCTCCTGATAGATACATGTTCAAAGGATGTTATAACCCGGAAAGAGAGGTTTTCTTGTTATTATGTGAGTTTAAATTTCCGTTTAATTTGGACTTTTTATGGACAACTGTCTACCAGGAGTCATGTATAGATCGTATAAGAGAATTTAACCGGCAAAGATACCTTTACGAAAAGGGTGTCCTAAAACTTAAAACACTCCGTCAGGTCTATAGGAGTCGTAAGGGTAGTGCAGCATTTGGGGAGTACCACTTCAGTAGTAAAAAATTTCTCGACTGTGACAATAACGGTTAAAACCGTAGAGGATGTATTGTCTTAGTGTTTTCGTTTTAGTATCTTTAAGTTTTATAACGGTTTATAACCCTTTTATTTACTCCGTTCGTAAGTCTCTAAATTTTATGTACTTACCCTAGTAATAACGTTTCATTCAACAAGTCGTTGTTTCTCTTCCCTAGTTATGTCCTTACGACTCTTCAAGGTAGTCTGTGCCCTTTTTTTTCAAGTTCGGAGTAAAAAATAAAGTAAATATCTTAATTCATATGAAAGTGGTTTGAACCTTTCCGATAATACTTAGTGTGAATTCTTAGTGTCTTGTAACTAAAGTGGTTATAAAGTTCGTGTTTACATACGTTTAAGTAAACTGAATATATCTGTTCCTTTTTTACCCAATGAGTGGGAAGATCTACAGGGAAAAAGTAAAGAAGAGAATGTTACTTACTGAATAAAAGATAGGTATCCAGTTCTCTTTTCAAAACGGAATCGGGTGGAATGATAGTTGAAGAACTGTTCTCTCTAAATAAAGGGACCCTTACCTTTTCCCGTTACGTATGATTCCTTCGGGACCTTTTATCCCGTAAGTAACTTATTGGGTACAGAAAGTGAAAGGAGAAACATTTGTAGGTTTAATCTTTTGGAGTGGACTAGTCGGAGAGTATATGAATCATTTTACTTCGAGTCCTTTCACAAAAGGAGTGTTGTTTCAAGACCCCCCTTTTGACTCGTCTTAATAACTATCGACCTTTATTCTTTATAAGAGATCGGTACTTTCTGTTTTTAAACAGTATAAAATTTTCATTTTTCAATTAAATTAAACCAATTTTTTTTTTTTTTTTCTGTCGGTTTACCTTTGTCTCGGAGGTTTGAGAACAGATAAATCGGTGTTTCTAGTGTTCGTAAGTTGTCCTTTTTAAGGACATTGGTTGTCTACTCAAATCTATTTCGGGAGTGATGAAGTGACATTCCCTTTGGTTGGGGTCCAGTCACGTTTTTCGGAAAATTTTGGGAATTCAGTCAGTTCTTTTTGAAAACTGAAACGACTTAAAATTTTTAGTTTTAGCGAATCATTTACAAATGACTTTTTTAGAATTCCCCTCCCTCCTTGTGTATTATGTAAAGTTGAGTCATAGAATAGTGTATAATATGTAAAGAGTAAGTTTATAAATACGTTTTTTCGTGGTTCAAGTGAAGTGAGTATCCGTAAATAAATTAAGTCGTTTCGAGAAGTTTTCGACCTTGTTTCTGATTTAAGATGTACATGGTTGTAAATCGTACGATAAAGATTTGAATCTTCTATATTTGTTGATGACAACGATAACAATAAATCAGTGATTCAACACAGGTTGAGACGCTGGGGTACATGATATCGGGTGGTCCGAGGTGAGAGGTATCCTAAAGGGATCGTTCTTATGACCTCACCCAACGGTAAATGAAGAGGTCCCCTAGAAGTGCTGAGTCCCTGACTTGGGCTCAGAGGACGTAACAGTCCGTCTAAGAAATGGTGCCTCGGGGGTCCCTTCGGGTATTTATAGGACACGTACGTACGAGACAGTACAGACTGAGAAACGTTGGGGTGTCTGACATCGGACCGTCCAAGGAGGCAGGTACCTTAAGAGGTCCGTTCTTATGATCTCACCCAACGGTAAAGGGTAAGGTCCCTTAGAAAGACTGGGTCCCCATCTTAGGTGCAGGGGACTCAACCGTCCTCACAAGAAATGGTGACTCGGTGGTCCCTTCGGGATATTTGTTGACAAAGGTGTGGAATTTGATGATCTCTTTCATCTTTAACTTAAGGTATTTTGTCAGGATAGAGGGATTGAGTTTTATTTAGGATCACCTGTCCTGAACTCTCTTGTGACACTATTCTTGTGTCACTCCATTTATTTTGACATTTTTGTTCCTTTGTGGAGACGGTAGGGGTCAGATCCGCTAGGAATGAGTTAAATCTACAATCCTACTGACTCTTCCAGTCCTTCCGACACGATCTTCGAAGACGTTGCCGTCTCTGTTATCTTGTCTGTGTCACAAGTCACGGACGGACCAGGTTCCCAGACAACTGTAAGTTGTTTGGAGTAGGACTGAAGAGTCTGGACTTCTTGGGAGATAGTACATCCTTCTACATCTTAGGTGGTTCTTGACCCCGGTTAATTTTTCCAGTTCCTTTCCGGTACTCTATTTGACCACCCGTGACTATAATTTTATATATATGAATTTCTCCAACCGTTTAATATGAACCTTAATTTGGTAATTTATATTACAAAGATACCATGTGTAAAATCAAAGACGTTTACAGATAGTGTATACGTAAGTGTGAAAGTTGTAATCGAATACCTTTTAGAAAGGGACTACCCGTAATCTTTATGGTCATTTTTTTTCAGTCAGGGACTAACGAATCAGGGATATAAATAAATAATTTATCTTGACTGACCGGTCGAAAGGAAAGTTTGTATAATTTTCATCTTTTTAGAATGACTTTACTCGTAAATTACAACCGTCATATCATGATTCTCGAGTCTCCTCTCCGACACCGGGAGGTATACCGAGATGGAAAGGTAATGTTTATGTTTTAGGGACCCGTAAAGTTATCCTCTCTCTCTCACTCACTCACACACACACACACACACACTCACACACACACACAATTCCACTTGAAATTTATCAAACTACTTTTGAGAACAATGGATGGGAGTAGTAGTGGTCTATTATGAATTCACCACAAACGAGTCAGTACAGACTGAGAAACGTTGGGGTACTTGACATCCGGTGGTCAGAAGAGACAGGTACCCTAAGAGGTCCGTTCTTATGACCTCACCCAACGGAAAAGGAAGAGGTCCCCTAGCAGGACTGGGTCCCTAGCTTGGACCTAGAGGACGTAACGTCCGTCTAAGAAATGGTAGACTCGGTGGTCCCTTCGGGGTTATGAAGAATTTCTCTCCATATTTTCCTAGTCCTATGTAAGATTTTGTGCAAATTCTGAGTGGATTTTGTTAAGTAGATTTGAGTCGTTTAAGTCAAGATCGGTTTTCCTCAAGGAAACCTTGTATTCTCCATTAAAAACAAATCAGTTCTGGTTTTCTCCCATGGAATTCAACTTTAATCCGTCATACTTAAGTTCTTAGGAAGGGTTAGGAAATTTAGGACTTACTAAATGTCTTATTTTTACAAAATTGATGACGTGACATTTACTTGTCTTTTCTGTCATGATGATAAGGACCTCTTATGTATATTAATTTCTACATCCCTACAGAAGTTGTAATATTTAATTTACTTTTTCACACTATAGGTTATGACTAAATAGTTGTCATAGTTATAGTAACATTAATAGTGGACTACGTACTGTTTTTGATTCCGTCTACCTGTCTTTGAAAAAGTCCTAGTGTTACTTTTTGATTCTAATTTTGGGTCTAAAAAGAACATAAGATCAGGTCCTTATATTGTGTTTTACATTTGGAAATGTGTCTAATGGTCAAGTTGTCTCAAGTAATGTTTCACACTGAAGACGGTTGTTTACTTTAGGATTGTTGGGATACCCGTCGATTATACAGTGTGCTTTTTTTCATAAATTTAAGGGGGTCTTAACATTCATTCCCTGTCTGAAGAACGTCAGGTTGACTTGTATTTGAACTTTTTTTTTTGTTGACTAAAAAGGTTCTCTTATTTGTTTGTTTTTGCACAAAGATTATTAAAATTGCTCTCAATTTGGACTTGTCTTTAATAAAACGGAGACAAAGATCACTAATTGGTTCGAGTCACGGTCCTATAAGAATGGTTCGTAGTATTAACGAAAATTCTGTCGTTTGTGCCGAGGGTGAAGTTACGACAACACTCGTCGTCGATTCTCCACAGCTAGTGTTCTACTAGAATAAGGCCCCTTTCCAAACGGATATTCTTTTTGTTGTTTCGAAATTGTCTAAGTAGTAGTAGTAATTGGTGACAAACATTGGTAAATGTCAGTCGTCCCGGAAAGTAACAATTCAACACCCGCGAATTAACGATAATTGATCGAAATTAACCGCAAAGTACCCAAGTGATTCTCTGTGACGGTCATAGGTCATGACAAACAAACAAACAAAATTAATAATTCTGTTACCGAAACGAGAAGTCTCTCTACATAGTTTTTTTTTAGTCATCGTGAAAATAGGTAAAGACGACTACAGTGTGTGTGTAAATGTATCTTTACTAGAAATCCTTGTCTGACGTGATTTAAGATTAGGGATCTTAAGAAATGGATAAGGGAAGTGGAATCATTTTCTTATTTACTTTACGGTGACGGGATTTGACGATCTCATACCAAGAATTGGTTGTCCTCATACAACCTCCTAGTGTGACGGGTGGTCGTACTGAACCGGTTCCTCGTCTCCATTAAAATAACAAATAATTGCGGACTACACTCAAAGAGTTATGTGGGACTATAATGCATTTTCTTTCCGCGACTGTTGGAAAGAGTTGTCGACTGTCGGGGAAAGAAAGTAGTGGAACTTTGTTCGGGTGGTTTTAGTCCTTCCTCTAATGTTTTACCTGTCGGATGAACCAGTTCAATTTGGATTTCGAGGTTTACTTTTGCAGTAGTCTATCTAAAGTTGACAGTAGAGTGGTCAACGAACTCCATTGTCCGTCCGGACCCCTCGAGCTTTCTCTACTTCGTCATCCGCCGTACAGTAAGAACGGGGTCCGAGACGTAGGCGTAGAGGCGTTCGATCCTCCCTCCTAAAATTTTCGTTCAAAACATTGTATGACTTCTTGTATAGAAGGCGTAAAGAGCATTCGACTTCAAAGACCTTATTAAATTTATTTACGAGGAATGTCATTTTTCATTTCGTGACCGATAAAGAAAAGACTCTGTGGACTCTCGAGAGAATGTTTGTTCATGATTCTATCGGCAAAGGTTGGAAGAGGTAAATTTAGTCAAACTGAAACAAACCTTGTTAATAATATTAAGATGGTAGAGATGGAACTACTGCGTAATGACGTGTGACGTACAGACGAGTTTAAGATTAGACAGTGAGGAAGGTGAACACTCTCCGGTGTCGTGGTTCTGTGGTTAGTTTATTGGTCCCGTCGAGGCCCTGCGTCGGAATGGACGCCGATCCTCTCTCCCCTCACGCTGCACAACGTGCTGCAGGAGGTCCCTCTTTGTGACAGCACGATAGTCTTATCGTTACTTTCATCGATTACTTAGTACCTTACTTTCCAGTGAGTGGAAGTTCTTTTTGTAACTGTACAAAATTATGGATTGTGGGAAAACTTATTGTAGAATTCTAAGTATAGATTCTCTTTCATCCGTTGTGGTTAATCTAGAGTTTAGGGTTTTCCTTGGTCATCTCCCTTTAGTGAATACTCAATAATGGGAGACCCGAAAAAAGATAAAAAATTCTGTTTCTTTCTCCAAGTGGGTATAGCGTTTCGAAATTCTGTCAAGATTCGACATGGAACTCATGTACATTGACTCTTTGGTTTGTTATTTTGTCGTTTTACTTCTATAGAGAATTCACTATATTGTATTTATTCAGAAAAACCGTCTTACGTCATATTAGCCTATAACTTCCCATTCTGGTAATCTTCATTACCTCTTGTTCCTCCAAGAGATTGACTTTTTGTTCGGAACACGCACAAAACCACAAAGTCCTTATTGATTAGAATTAAAACATTCTATTAATTTAATCAAAATTTTTGTTGACACTTTTAAGAGTAGTTGTGGATTTAAATTTCTTCTCACTTCTACTCACTCCCTCTTTTACTTTCTTTCTCCTCTTAGTCTCCTCTTTTTTTTAGTAAGTAAGTCTCACTTTGAAGATGGGAAATGTCTAGAGTGTTCTGAAACCGTCTTTTATTATTCTTTTTGTCGACATTACCGTCGGAGGTGTAATTCAACAGGACATTCAGTTTTTGATACCAATCTCTAAATGTCTCTTTCTCATGTCGTGGATCTCCAAGTATGATAATTAAGGTTGAAATGTCTACTCCTTTGTTCGTTTCCATTTCACGTTGTTTTTGTTGACTTTCTAATTCCTGGATACAATTTCTGTCTTTAACCCCGGAAACGACAGACCTTCTCATCCAGTGTCAGTACTCAAAATGTAGAATCCACGGGTGTCCTATCTCATCCTAACGGGTACACCAGAACTCTGTGGTCTTGATCCTTTATTTTGAAATTGACTCTCCGTCAAAAATATTACATATGTCAAGAAGATATATACTCTATGTGATTATACATTGTACTAAATGACGTTCTTCACTACCTTCACTGTTCGTCTTTATTTCTTAGTTCTACCTAAAAATTCTTTAAACGTGTGACTACGTTACACTATCAACTCTTTTATACACAATGAAATATTGCCTGTAGAGAAGTTTTTGAAAGTCTGTGTCAGTGATTCTTTCTAACCTGTCGAGATGTTTAGACTCGGACCTGTAGGATTAGGGTGTGTTGTCTTGGTTATGAGATTCCTCTCAAAAAGAGTGGAATTCTTTTGTTTGACCGACTGAAGTCTTACGTTTGACGAAATCAATTCAATGCGGGACGTGGTACTTCCTGGGTTCCGTGAATCATTTGATACTTGTCTGATGAGACTCCTCTGGTGTCTGTTCTTCAGAGTCGATTGTTTCTTCCTCTGAGGACCGTAGAGGTGAGATTTAATTCGATAAATTCAAAAAAAAACAAAAAAAAAGGTAAATGAATAGGAACCGTTAGTGTGAGACCAAATAGTGAAGATGTCTCTCTCTTCTTTTGTTAAATATAATAAAGTCAATTCTCAACTCAGTTGATTTTTTTTAATGATTAACTTATAAATCGACGTGTCGACTCAAAAATTTACGTTGTCTTTTGAATGTAGATGTCACGTTTCTTGTAGTAATTTGGGGGTGTGCACTAAACTTCTTGTTGTTTCTCGGAAGTCCTGGGGGTCGGTAAGACTTGACTCTTGTCACGTCGTCCGGCAGTCGAGCCTCCTCTTTAACCGATACAGTAATTAGGATGTTTCTTCTTTTTCTTGTATCCTCTTTCATTGTTTTCTGTTTATGAGCATGTCCTATTTGAGTTGCTTGTATATTAAAGTCATAGTAGCTTGTACCCTAAGTAAAGAATCTAAGTTCCTATATTATTTTTAGGTGAACTGTTTGATGGATGATCTTATGTCCTGTCTTCTCTTTCCTTTACAGAAGTGTACAAAAGATTATAAATTACGACAGATAGTTGTTTGTTATTGGTCATGTCTATCGTTAATTGTATAAAAATCAAGTCATTTGTTTAGACTGGATACTTAAGTACGAAAATTTTTAGTAAATTTTTTCATTTTTCTTCTTGATTTAGGTTGTAAAGGTTTTAATACACATAAAAAGTAACCATAAAAACAGTATATACAAAAACTTTTGCCTAGTCTGTTGACTACCTGATATAGATCTCGTAGAATGCAGTCTCGTTATTCGGTCCAATTCTTTTCGTCGGTCTTATCTCGACTTCATTTGAGTCAATGTTTTATTCTAAATTTTTTGTTTCGGTTTACAGAGTTTAATTTCTAGACTTAAAGTTTCATCGTTAGCACGTTGTTGACACAAATTAGTTTTTCGGGTCGAGTGGAAGGTCGTAGGACTACTGGGTATGTATGTAAGTACTCTCACAATGTCTGCTTCGACATCGCTAACCGACGCAACAGTGACTCCTAGAACGGGTCGTGACTCATCAACTACGATGCCCGGCTCCCTAAGAGTTATTTTAGGTAGTACTTCAGGCCTAGGGTAGCGTTCAATCTTAAACGTCCTTAGTGTAATAATATATACCAAACGAAATGAAAACTTGTCCGTGATGACTCCAATCTTCTTCTTCTCAACTTTCTGTTTTGTTTTGATGTTATTGATCTTTGACTGAAGTAAATTCCTGTCTAATTTACCGTTCACATTTCATAAGGATCTCTTTCGAGTGTAATACCTAAGGACTAAAGTTGAAGGGTTATTATTCGTAACCTGTGTCACGGATCTTACAAGATCAAGTTTTTTCAATGATTAACCCATCTCCTTGTTTTGTTTTTATTCTGTAATCCCATGATTAAAATTGAATTTCCAGCAAAGATGTAAAATGTACGAAATTTTTATTTTAGTAGATGATTGTGCAGGTTGTTGAAAAGACTTATCACTCACAATATTGAATTCTGATTATTTTTACCTAACCTAATGTGTGGTCGTTATTGAACCACAAAAATAGGATTAGTACGTAGGACATTTTGATAAGGAGAGGTAAGCCTTATAGGTCCCTCCAAGTACACAGTACGGATTGATCCTTTCTTCCCAAGTGAGGGACGGAAGTTCCTCAAATTTAAGGTCCTTCCGTCTATACCTATTATATGCTTCAGATACTCTCATCTCTTTGGTAATATGACAAGGATTTTTACATAGTACAACACGAAGAGGCACCGTAGATCCCACAAAATTCTTGGACCATATGTTATAAGTCTTAATATGTCTTATTATATATCTTATATAACAGATTCACATATTTTCTCTTAATCTTTCGTAGGAGAGTTTAGAACGAGACGTCGATGCCGACTTCCTACTGGACTAAAACCTCGAGTCTGGGGTGCACGTGTAACGACAGGAACGGGTGAACGACACCTATTGTTCAGGTAATTGTTGTAAAGTAGAAGAGATATTTTCTCGACAAAATTCGTTGTCTTTTAAAAAAGAAAAATTTAAAGTCACTTAAATAAACACTAGTTCCACTGTACGGCATCAAAATACATGGATATTTTTATCATCGGTCCTTACTAGAGGAGTGTTTACTTTTCTAGATATCTGAGAAAACCTCTTCCGAGACCGTTGGGTGAGGTCATGAGAACGGAACTTTTAGGGTACCTGTCTCCTCGGACCATCCGACATCAGGTACCCCAGTGTTTCTCAGTGTGTGTTGACTCGCTGAAGTGAAAGTGAAAAGTGAAAGTGCGAAACCTCTTCCTTTACCGTTGGGTCAGATCACAAGAACGGACCTCTTAGGGTCCCTGCCCCTCGGACCGTCCGACGACAGATACCCCAGCGTGTCTCAGTCTGTGCTGACTCACTGAATCGTCGTCGTCGTCGTCGTCGTATGTGAGAAATAGGATTTGACAATGGTGACTGTTGACGAAGGTCTTTTGTCTCTAACGAGTCAAGTCACAAATGGTTTTACACTGAAGTCTAAAAGAGGAAGTGTTAGTGGAGCCCCTTAAACATTTTTAATTTTCTGAACACCTGGAGTGACAATCCACATACCTTAGACATACGAAATTTTTTTTTTTTTTTTTTTTGACAGGGTCCATTGTTATTCAGGGTCTATACGAACCTTTCATAACCCGGTTCTCCCTCCTGATTTCGGTGGGTGATTTACCATCGTTTATGTTGAAAGAGGTACGAAAAAGAAACGTCTGTTGAATATATGTACGAAGAGTCACCAACGACTTCCTATATTCAAACGTTGGACTTAAGTACTGGACAAGTTTTACTGTTTATAATTTATCAAGGGTCTCGAAAATAAGTAAATTGAAATTTTACCCCAATAAATACCGACACGACCGAGACGTGACGACGTCCTTCCTAACGAGATTAATACCGTCCGTCCCCGAGGAGAGCTCAACACCACAAGTCCGAAGAGTAACACCATCGAAAAGAACGACGTCTCGTGTTCGAGACCCGCACACCCGAAGTCATCAACACCGAGCGTACCCGAATCAACGAAGTGCAGTACACCTTAGAAAGGACTCGTCCCTGGTTTGGGTACCAGTGTCCTAACCTTCCACCCAAGAATTGGTTACCTGGTGATCTGTTCAGGAGGTTCGTGCAAATTTTAGAGAGAAAAGGAACAGAATTGGGAACGGTGCGAAAGGTGAGTTGAAAGTATGTAAGAGTGAATCGCTATCAAGATTTAAACGAAATGGAGAGGTGATTTTTCCTTTATTTTTGGTTAAAAAGAGAGACGACCAGGGGAAGGATCATAGTCAGGGACCAAAGGAGATGGAGGGTCATAAGGCTCACAATGCCTTTGTCTCAAGACGTTTATCGTTGCGTCATAGAAAAAAGTTGAAAGGTGAATTAAGATTGTTAGATGGTTCAGACAGAAATCTTTCGTTTTTTAGAGACGAAAAGAAAGACGTAAAAAAATACTCAATCGGAGTGAAAAGACCCTGAAGAAAGTTCAACTACGGGAGGACGGAGGTGAATATTAAAAGGACTTGAAACACCAAGTACGACTCAGAGGAGTGGGAAGTAAAACTTCGAAGGATAAAGTGAATAATGTGAGAAATGTTTACTCAAGATCCAAAATTACTTTGTAATCGACGGTAGTTCCAGTGACAGTTTAAGAATCGTGAGAGACAAAGTCCTCATATACGTCAATTGTTTGTTTATTTTTGAGAGTAAAGGAAGACTTCGACATACGTAGTATTTTTGGACTATGTTATTACTTGCGTTGTGTATCGAGTTCCGGTTTTACTGAATATAAGTTTACACCCAAAGTAGTGAATAATTAAATGTTACTTCTTATTAGTAAATAACTATCCTTTTTAATGAAGATGAAGGACCCCGACAATCCTCCTAATTTCTAGAACTACTTTTGTTGGGTCGTTTCGGGAACCGTGTGTTGTCGTCGAGCCAGTCTCACTTACAATGGACGAGGCAGGTACAGACTGAGAAAAACTGGAGAGTCTGACATCGGGTGGTCCGAGGAGACAAATACCCCAAGAGGTCCGTTCTTTGACCTCACCCAACGGTACGGGAAGAGGTCCAATAGAAGGGTTACATCCCTAGTTTGGTTACAGAGGACGCGACCGTCCGTGAAAAAAATGAGCAGACTCGGTGGTCCCTTCGGACGAGTCAGTATTCATCTAC
This sequence comes from Capra ibex, assembly GCA_006410555.1. Lineage (NCBI taxonomy): Eukaryota > Metazoa > Chordata > Mammalia > Artiodactyla > Bovidae > Capra > Capra ibex. The sequence continues at coordinate 570,999 of SJYO01035280.1, forward strand.
ACTAATCACTAGATAAAGTAAGTTTATAATGTGAATATGTGTAATATCTACTACAAAGTCTAGGTTAGTAATTTTGACCAAATCATTATATAATTATCTGTAGAGAGACGTGTAGATCGAAAAGAAGTTGGTAAAAGAATTAGGATCTGATATTTATTGTGAGCTGAACTTCCAAAAGGTTCTCTTAACGGTAAAAGAAGGTACAGAAATTAACGATTACGATTCGTCGGGGAGTCAAGTAACAACCAGAGGATTCAAAGACGTGTCGGTCTCACGTTATGAACTTAATTGAGAGAATTGTACGAAATGATGGGACGTCCTCGTAATCGCCAGTTTGTGACACCGAAAGAACTCTTTGCATGTCCCGACAACGTTCTTGGGTCAGTAGATACTCTTTTGAGAGACTTTTGACATTTGACTTTCGAGAGACGTTTCATTGTCTTCTTGTACCCGTAACAAAAATGTAATAAAGACCCCCTTTTATAATTATAAAGTATTCCCTAATAAAAATTTGGATTAAGTAAAGTATTTCTGTATGAAAGTGTAAAAAAAGGGATAGTCATGGTAATTTTTATAGTGTCTNCCGAAAGAACTCTTTGCATGTCCCGATAACGTTCTTGGGTCAGTAGATACTCTTTTGAGAGACTTTTGACATTTGACTTTCGAGAGACGTTTCATTGTCTTCTTGTACCCGTAACAAAAATGTAATAAAGACCCCCTTTTATAATTATAAAGTATTCCCTAATAAAAATTTGGATTGAGTAAAGTATTTCTGTATGAAAGTGTAAAAAAAGGAATAGTCATGGTAATTTTTATAGTGTCTATAACAAAAACCATATCTAGTAAGAAATTTATCTAAAAAAAAAAAAACGTCACGGATGATACTCGGTCTATGAGAAGTTCCATGACCCTATCTCGTTACTTCTTTTGTATTTCGAAGACGAGAGTTCTTCGAATATAAGATCTTTCCTCGGTCCGGTATTTATTCACATAGTACATACTTCACCCCTCCCCCTTAGTACGATTCGAGTCACTTACTGTCTCTCACCCCCGTTCCCGACAGGATGAAGTTTCCCCGACTAGTCTCTCCGTCTCGGGACTTACTTGACACCCTCACTCGTTCATTGACGTCCTTATGATGTTCTCGCCATTGTCGGTTCACGGTTTCGAGGTTCTATCCTCACACAAATCTTACAAACCTCTGGTTGTCCCTCCAGGTACACCAATTAGACTTGTCTCTCTTTCTCTTCTGTCCCGACCTAGGTCATCTAGGACTTCCTAAAACTTAAGATAAGACTCATCTATTCTTCGGTGATCATATACAGTTCAATAAGAACAAAGTTTTCCCACTAAAAACTTCTGCACAACTCTTATGAGAATCCTCTTAGTTCCTACGTTCGGTTCTTTCGTCAATCTTCCTTTTACACTACCAGGTTGGTTCTCTACTCGTACCACCCTCGCCGTTTCGTTATTTCTCACTAGTCCAAGATCTACATGGACCTTCTGTCAAAGAGTCTAATTGTATGTTTGACCTACGTTCCATGTTCTCTCACTTCTTTTAGTATTGACTGATAAGAAAGGAACGGATTAAGAGCTAAGGTTTGAATAAAACAGTCGATAATGGTAAAGGAAGGGAGATGGTTGAATATTAATTAGTAGATTTGAAGGAGTTTGTTGTAATTCATTCATTTCTCAAAGGTCGTGGACAGGTAGACAACCCCCATGTTCTCGATTTGACGTTTCTTACTGTTCCTCGGTCTTTACGATAAAGTTCATCCTTCCTTTTCCTCAGTTTCTTTGTTTACGTCCCTCTTTCCTTCATACGTTTGCTACCCCTTTGTTAAAAGATTCACTCCATTATCGTTGACGTTTTATGTCTTACAAAAGATAAGATGGTTTTAACGTTAGTCTCAATTTGTACGTATCATTAGACCTTATCCTTCAATGTCAATGTTACTTTACATGAAGTTGTCCTTAAGACCGTCCATATTAATCCTAATAAAGAGTAATAATTTTTCCTACTGTTATAACCAACCGGGTGTCCTTCTTTTTTTTTTTTTTTCGCCCCCCCACCCCCCTCCGGTATTTGGATAAGAATAAGAAAACTGAAAGAAGATGGGTGGACTTCTCCAGAGGTTTAAATGAAGACTCCACCGATGTACTGTGCATCTCTAGCATCTCCATCCGATTCTACGTAGAAAGTCCCCTTCTTGTAAGACTCCCCAAGTGTTGTACGAAATGGTGTGGTGTGTTAGATTCCTCTTTTTATGTGCTCCTGTACTCTGTGTATGAAACAGTTATATATACAATAACGAACTTAGAAAATCTCTTATACAGGAACTAATGAAACTCATTCTTTTTTTGTATAGTCTGACAATTGTGATTAGTAATATCGTTCATTTATAGACTTATTTTATAGTAAAAGATAATACTATAACTTTGTGATTCATAAAAATTTTGAAGTCTTTACGGTAATTATTATTCTTTACTTTCTTTAAGGAGGTATGTCTTCTACATATCCCTCCTCAGGTACTTATTTCAAAGACATGATCCTATATGTTGAAAATCGTCTCTTAGAGAGAACTCATTTTTCTAACTATTTAAGTCCTTTATGCGTTTCCTGGGGTACAGGTGAAATATTTCCCCGTTAAAGAAGTATAATCATTCAAACTATTCAAGTTAAAATTCTGGTATTCGACCAAATCCGTACTTTGACTGTTTAAGTACCAAACTCCAGTGTAAGAGGAAGAAATAGGTTTGATCTCTGTTTAAATGAAATCAGTTAGAATTAATTGTTAAGGTTTGAGGAAGAAAAACCACTATACTGTGAGCGTGAAGTCTTCTTCGCAAATGATAGGTCAAAGGGTCTAGTCCTTCTACCGGAGAGCCCGGTGTCAAGTATGTCGTGTGTTAAAGTGTACTGTGTATATCTGTGGATCGCCAGGTAGGTTGATAGTCTCAGTCTAAGGTGGCGGTGCGACGTAAACTAATGTCCCAAGTTATGATGATGTTGTCTCAGCGTATACTGAGTTCTAATAATTTCGACTTTGTACAAAGTCTTTAGTGGACTAAGTGGAAGAAATAGAATGTTTCTCCCGAGACTCCGAGTCTTTCCATTACCTTAAACGGGTGTTCCGTTTCTCGATCAAATATCGTCTAGGATTTTCTCTTGAGTCCAGAGGTCTCCGGGTCAGATCTCGGAAGAGACGACAAATCTTCTACCCTCCTTCGGACCCTACTGTTCCGACTCTTCCTGTGACGTTAGTGTCCGTTATGGAGGCCCGTGGGAAGGGTTCTCGACACTGAACTTCCGAGTGTGTCTGAACCTGAACAATAAGGGTGAGACCCTCGTCGTCTTGGGACTATCGAGACACCAAGTCGACCGTTATCGTCTCCTTCTTGTCACAAGGGACTTTACCCGGACGGTCCGACACCCGAAAAAGAAACACCCACATTTACTCTTTACGGAAAGTTTGATTCTGTCTCTTCGCGGTTGTAGGTCTTTCTTTAGGTCGGGTTGTAGTCTCCACCCTGATCGTTTGGTACGTTTCTTTATTCGTACATCATAGGGTTCGGACACTTGACTGTCGTCGACTACGTCTGATGACTTTTACCGACAGTCAACGTAGTTTTCACAGGGTTTCAATTCTTCTTTTCATCCACGAAGTGAGTCAACAATGGATATATTTGGTTTTATCGAGGTCCGTATGGAACTTTTTCGTTTCTTAATAAAACACTAACTTCTTTTGTTTGTACATAACTTTCTAACGGTCCGTAAATGAGATAGTTTCAGTCACAAGGGAACTGAAGGATCTTCATTGTTTTATAAAGTGTAGCTCTAGGTCATACAAATATATTCATGGTGTTTTTTTTTTTTTTTTTTGGGTTGGGTCTTATTCTCAAACCCCTTTTCATGAATAGAAATGATATATACTATTTTTTGTGTGTGTTTCACTTATAGTTTGTACTAAAATATTTGTAAATTATCTTGTGTTTACATTTTATAGTTTGACTTACTATTACTGTATTAAAGTTTTATTTCCCTTTTTTTTCATGAACACTTTTTCTTAATAAAAGTAAAGTACTGGTTAATCCCGTAAAGGTAAGTGTCAAATTTTTCATACCACATTTAGTTTGTCATACTTACTCGACGTATTTACTAACGATTGACAAAGTCCTTAGACCGTCTAAATAATCGATACTCTACGACCCATGTTGTGAAGTGGTCGGTGAGGTTAATTGTCCGGACTCACAGTCAAAGAACTGAACCTTTTACCATGATTAATAAGTTGAGGTGTCCCATCTACTCCCGACATTTTATCAAGATATAAAAGACCTAAGATTCCATCGATAAAAAATGTAAATTCTTATAGTCCCTACAAAGTCTACGGTGAATCATTATTAGATTCACAAATAATAGACACCGAAAAGAGAATATTCTTCTCTTTTGAATGCCAAGTAGTTCCGATTTTATAAATTGACCGAGTTGTCTCTTTTTGTTAAGACGACTAAGACCAGTGTCTCTTTTTTAACTTCTTTCTCCGTTCTTATCCTCTCTGTTTGAACTTCGTTTCTAATTCTTCTATAATTTAGTCCACAGAAGTTCACTATTCTGTCATAAACAATCCATTCCTACCGACGTTTATCTCTTCTCCGTGTCTTTATGAATATAGTTCAAGTTACAATCGTTTTCAGATTTTCGTTTTTAAGATGAAATCGGATTTTGGATCAGGTTTTACATGAAATTGAAATTTCACTTTTAAAAGTAGAACCCTTTACGTCAATTTCTTTTCGTATACATCAATTCTCTGTCGGAGAATGTACTTGACTTACATTGTTATTAACCTAAATGAAACAAGACCAAAAAAAAAAATTTAAAATATACAATAATGTCTTTGTAGAAATTCTGAAGTTTCTTATCAATGTTTAATTTTTTCGATACACATCTTAATTACACCATCGTAAAGGAGAAGGGAGGTTTTCGACGACAATTTATCTACGGTGAGATCTTATCTATCTAATGTACACGACCTAATGGTTATTTTTTCGTGACACTTTGGTTTCTTGAGGCACAAACAGAAAACTCGGGTAATCCTTTTTACCCTTTTTTCTCCATCGGAAAGAAAATTCTTGTATATGTATTTCGGGCCTCTTTCTTCAGACGTCATCTGTTTTGTCTCGAGTCTTATTCACAAAACTGTCGAGTAATATAAAGAGACCAGGGTCATTAAAGTCGGAGATTACCATCACTACATTAATGAATCGGGTTGAAGAGATTGCCATCTTCTCTTTTGGAATCGGATGTTAAGTAGGTTTGACTTTTTCTGATTCTTAGTTTTTCAGTAAATAAGATCTAATTGAGTAGTTTTAAAAGGAAATTAAATATTCTCTTTACTTTAACTTTTCAATTTAGACATTCTACCATACACAAGTTTCGAATAAACCTCGATCTAAGGGGTTTATCTTTGACTTTAATGCACTTGTTACTTCGTTGGCGTATAAGTGGTTAGTATTATTAAGTCCTAAGACCAGTCGTATCTACTGTCATTGATCCCTCTCTCTTCATCCGTCCGTACGAAAGATGCGAAAATAGTGGCAAGACTATTTGCGAAGGACCGTGTTCGGAAGAAATTGATACGTAGAAAAATACTTTGTTTGTCATGATAAAAAGCAAATTTCTGTGATATTTTGAAATAGTGTTTATGTGTAAGGTAACAATTTAGACACTTGTCCCCTATATCCTTCCAGAAACAAGAAGAAAGTTTGAAATATAAGTCAATAATAAAGTTTTATTTCGAAGAAAATTTTTCGGTGGAATGTGTAAAATCCTATATGGTTGGGAAGTTTGTGGACCCGACAGACCAGCCCCAAGTCCTAGTCTGTCGACACCATCGCGGACTCTTGTCGGTGTTACGTCTGTGTGTCAGGACAACACATCGAAGGACGGTCCGACCTCCTGAAGTCCTCGTCAAGGCGGAGGTGTTGTGAGTCAAGCAAGTCCTCGACGTTTTCCGTTTTGCTAGCTTACTTGTACATCGACGGTCTTGTTTATCCTTTTTTGCGATTAAAAATGTGTGCGACCTATATGACTCCGTAGGATTTTGACGAACTATAGGAAAGAACAAGACGGTGTCCTTGTTATTTTATTTATTTTCGTGGTAGCGTCATGGAGTCCGTTAATTTACCGAAAATGAAAATTAAGAAATAGTTTTAATATCAAAAGGAAGACAGACCCGTGGTGCCAGGTACGGTAGTTCTCCCTAAGTTATGACTTTATCAACGGTTTTACAATACCACCAGGTTTCAAGACCTGACCTATCAAAGTCCTTTTTTGTGGGGATCGGAGAACTAAAAGAAGGTAAATGTGGAGTAAAAGTTATTTACCTTCAATAAGTCTCATAAAATAATGATTGTTTCGATTGTGAAGGTTGTCTTATTTATTTTCTATACAAAATAAAGATGAGTGATTGTTGTATATGATTGTTTTCTTGAGTTGATACACATGTTCTTTTTATCACCTTGTTTAGTTGTTACAAAGTGTAAAAAACGAGAATGTATTTTATATGAGATAATACTTGTCGTTTGTTTAAAAGTGGAAAGGGATTCGTTTTGTTGTTTTCTGTTTATTCTTTATGTCAGTTTTGAGAGTACTAAAAATGATAAAATTGTGGTTAATATAAATAAACTTTTAATACCTGTTTCTGCGATCAACTTTTACGATCAATCTATGACAACTGTGTCTTACAGAGTTGATATGTTTTAACGTACCCCACCGAGTGACATTTGACATGTTACGGATCATCCAAACGAAACGATTTTCCGTCTACGGAAACTATGGACATAACGTTTCAGTTACTCAGGTAACTATAAATCACGACCGAGGTACTCTAGTTTCTACTCGACTTACACCACTCGGTCACCCTCTACCATACTACAAGGACTACGTTTCGAACACTAAACAAGATCGTGTAACAATCTTTAGATACACCTTTTTCACTTTCATTAATCTTCTGGTTATAAGGTTTATGGAAAATACATAATAAAATTAAAACCTTCCATTCTTTACACTTGAATATGTACTAAGATGAATCTTCCACTTTGTAAAGATGTCTTTTCTTTTAGTGCATGGTTAGTTTATTATAGGAATTTTGTTTATATTAAACTTCTTTATTCGTCAGTAATTCTAGAACTGGATTGAGAGGATTTCCATCTTGATATTTACGAATTAATTAAAGGTCTATAAGGTCTATAAGGAATTATTTATTATTATTATTTAGTCGAAATTACCGATGGACTCTACAGTGAACTACGACTAGTTTTATACTTTCCTCAACTTCAAAACACTTGTGTCAGAGGTCCCAACCTTTACGAAGGACAAACAAGAAGGACCGAAAGACAGGAAGTAGAGGTTGATTTATTTGTGTATCATCTATGTAATAGAAAGTAAATTACCTTCGAAAAAGTCCCTATGAAAAAATAACTTGATATTGTGTGTATACCTTTTCATATGTCTGAGTGACTTAAAGATGTTTTCTTTAATTAAGTACATTACTTTGAGTTTATTGTTTTAGTGTATGGTTTTGGGATCTGCGGGAGAGTCCAAGGTACGTCAGTGAAGGGGTGGGGTCTCTTGGTTCTCGGACGGGAGATTACCGAGTCTAATCACAACGAGTGAGATATGTTTACCTTAGTATACTATATATAAAAATATAGACAGTAGAAAGTGAGTTATCTTAAGAAGACTCTAACTAGGTATAACTACTCCATTAAGATTAATAAAAGATTTGTAATTGTTAAAAGTGAATACATTATATGAATTTAAAACCGATAATTACTCTTAACTATCAACGAGTCAGTACAGACTGAAAAACGTTGGTTTCGGGATCGGGGGAGTTGGAAGAGAGAGATACATTAAGAGGTTCATTATGTTTGACCTACCCAACGGTAAGGGAAGAGGTCCTAATTACTCTTTAGGGAGGAATTTATAAAGAATGAGTGACTGAAAATTTTATACTATAGTTGTAACTTACCCTTTTTTTTTAGTGGGTCCGAGTATACTTGTATTGTCTTTTGAGGTGACCATAGAAGAATCCTCTGACAGATTGTTGAATCATACATTTTTCCCTTTGGACATGTTAAGGATTGAAAAATCCCCTGTCCTTTCTTAATTGAGACAGGTGTTATGACCTTTTCACGATTGAAATAGTTAAATTGTATCTCTTCAACCCTTTTTTATTTTCATTCTTTATGATGCTTGTAACGAATAAGGTCTTCTCGAGAACATTAACTGTCGAGACTCCTATTCTAGGTCTTTATTAATCCAGGAAAAATTTTTATGAAAAATTATATACATAAATATTTGTGTTTAGATTTTGGTTCTTTTACGACATGACATACTAGAGTTCCAAGAGAAGGTTGTGATACTAAGATTCATCAGTTTACGATGACTTTGTTTTCGGAGGAGTGTGTGGCAGAATATACCCTTTCAAATTAAAGTCCCTTGTTTCCAGCAAAATGTCTAAAAACATAAATTCTTTCTAAAGTGATTTGATTTGGTGATGTGGTAAGTCAATACTGGATTTAGTTTAGGGAATACTGATATGTCACCTTCACTCTTTGCCTAAATTCCCTGATATGGATTGTCTGTCTCCCGGACTATTTGATACCTACCTCCAAGTACTGTGACATATCCTCTGTCCTTCGTTTTGGTAGTTCTTTTTCTGATAGTTTGGGTTCTTCTTCTTGGGATTTTTTCGTGTTACCGACAGAGTCCTCCGGAATGTCGGTAGACACTTTTCTCCCCTTCACTCTTCGTTTCCTCTTTTCCTTTCTATATGGGCAAACTTACGTCTCAAGGTTTCTTATCGTTCCTCTCTATTCTTTCGGAAGGAGTCACTAGTTACGTTTCTTTATCTCCTTTTGTTGTCTTACCCTTTCTAATCTCTAGAGAAGTTCTATTGATCTCTACGGTTCCCTTGTAGACTACGTTTCTACCCGAGCTATTTCCTGTCTTTACCATACCTGGATTGTCTTCGTCTTCTATAATTCTTCTCCACTGTGCTTATGTGTCTTCTTAATATATTATTTCTTGAAGTGTTGAGTCTATTAGTGCTTCCACACTAGTGAGTGGTTGTCGGTCTGTAGGACTTTACACTTCAGTTCACCCGGAATCCTTCGTAGTGATACTTGTCTCGAAATCACCTCCACTATACCTCCACTACATTAAGGTCAACTCGATAAAGTTTAGGACTTTCTACTACGACACTTTCACGACGTGAGCTATACGGTCGTGTAAACCTTTTGAGTCGTCACCGGTGTTCTGACCTTTTCCAGTCAAAAGTAGGGTTAGGGTGCCTTTCCGTTACGGTTTCTTACGAGTTTGATGATATGTTGACGTGAGCAGAGTGTGCGATCATCTCATTACGAGTTTTAAGAGGTTCGGTCCGAAGTCGTTATACACTTGTCACTTGAAGGTCTACAAGTTCGACCAAAATCTTTTCCGTCTCCTTGGTCTCTAGTTTAACGGTCGTATGTGACCTAGTAGCTTTTTCGTTCTCTCAAGGTCTTTTTTGTAGATAAAGACGAAATAACTGATACGGTTTCGGAAACTGTGGTGGGAATACCGTCTTTCACTTCTTCTTGATTTCTCGGAGCACTACTTCCACTTTCTCCTCTCACTTTTTCAACCGAATTTCGAGTTGTAAGTCTTTTGATTCTAGTGCCGTAGACCAGGGTAGTGAAGCACCGTTTATCTACCCCTTTACCACCTTTGTCACCGATTGAAATAAAACCCCGAAGTTTTAGTGACGTCTAGCACTAACACCGGTACTTTAATCTTCTGCGAATGTAGAACCTTCCATTCAAAACTGGTTGTATCTGTCGTATAATTTTTCGTCTCTGTAATGAAACAGTTGTTTCCAGACAGATCAGTTCCAATATCAAAGAGGTCACCAGTACATACCTACACTCTCAACCTGACATTTCATTCGACTCACGGCTTCTTAACTACGAAAAGTTGACACCACAACCTCTTCTGAGAACTCTCAAGAAACCTGACGTTCCTCTAGGTTGGTCAGTAGGATTTCCTCTAGTCAGGACCCACAAGTAACCATCCTGACTACAACTTCGACTTTGTGGTTATGAAACCGGTGGACTACGCTTCTCGACTGAGTAAACTTTTCTGAGACTACGACCCTTTCTAACTCCCGTCCTCCTCTTCCCCTGTTGTCTCCTACTCTACCAACCTACCGTAGTGGCTGATTTACCTGTACCCAAACCCACTAAAGAGAAAGTTGTTGTTCGTTCATACCAAATCCCCGTTCTGTTCGTTTTTTGGGTCCGACAAAATAAAGGAGTTTGTTTGTCTCTTACTTTTACACGACTCATTTTATTCCATGTTCTAATACACATTGAAAACGGTTTATTGTGGTTTATATTACGTTTCTTATTCTTATTTCTTCAAGTACTTTGGATGATCAAAAAGTTATAGATCAGAGTTTCCATGTTTAATTCACACTATAAACGGAAGTTATATTGACGATTGTCCAGTATTCACACAAATTTTATAAGTGCAAAACTTAAAAAGTGAATGATTGTAGTTACTAGGTTCTGACTTTCGAATGTGGTTATCAGAACCTATGGCACTCGAAACCTTCACTTCAATTATATAAATAAGTCAGAAAGAACCCTGGTTTTGGTTCACACAGTAGTTCTTTTCATTGTCTTAACTCCTAGTTCTGGGTCATACTCTTGAGTTTTCTCGGAGAAATAACCAGAGAGATATAATTATCCGAGATAAATGAATGTGTATCGATTCACCTTCTTTTTAAATTCTTTAACGACAACCAAAAGTTTCCTTATAAAGTAAAATTACTGTAAATGTATTCGTTATTATATTATGATTAAGTATCTACAAGTAGACAAAATACAAGTAAACGAAAGTTTTATACATAATAACGAGAAGACACCGAATTAAAACCAAAAGGTAAAAAATTTTATTAAGATTAGGACCACGAGTGAAGTCGTCGTGTATATGACTTAGAGATTAGAATCTTCATACCCGAAAACAACAATACTATTTGAAGTAATCACCAAACTTTTAAGTATAGGTTTCTACTGGACAGTTACATTTACATCTTACTCTGAACGGATGAAGCTGAACTTTACCGTAAAGTTGTAATCTAATATTTAGGTGGGGTGGGAGGGTCCGTTTCAGACCAGCCAGACTCTGGTATGGATTACTCAAGGAGTTTAAGTACAAAAATAAACATTGGTCTTTAGTTTGTGTACGATTGTGTTGGACAAAAGACCGGAGTGGTCGTATAGTCACGATCACAAATGTGTCACTGAATTTGAATTCTGAGGAATCGTCTTCCGTCGAGCGATAGGGTTTAATTGTTTGTATAAAGACTAACTACTCCTCAAAATAAATCTTACACCCTTTCTGTTTTAGGGGTTACTTCTACGGGGAAGAGGAGTCGCCACGGAGATCATGGTTTATAGAGTTTTTAATCACACCTTCTTGTTACTAGACCACTCAGGTGTTCGTTCTTGACTGATAAATTCTCTGATTAGGTTTCTATCCTGTCTACTATCGCTTTGTAAATTTTTTTTTTTGAGAAACATTTCTTTCCTTCACCTGAGTCGTCTTTTCCTGTGGTGTCGCGAAGGAAGGAACAGAATGGGGAGTGGGAAGGTTGTGGTTTGTAAGGTGTCCTAGACCTTTCTGAACGATTTTAATTAAATCCTTTTCGGACACAATGACTTGGAGGATTTCTCTTTCACAGGTAGGGTAAGGGTTTATATGTTTTCTCATCAAAGCCTATGTAAAACGATCGGTCGACGACTCGAAGCTTTAAGTCGGATAAAGGAGAAAAGAAATTATCTCTTTTGTCTTTTTATCGTCTACCTGTCAAAAAAATCTCGTCAAGAAGGGGGAGGAGTGTCAGAGCTATTACCGTTGTCCAAAGTAAAGGGAAGGTGTCGGAGTACCTCGAGGATCTCGTGATCGAGGAATGCACCGGTGTCTTCTCTCAACCCCTTAGACTACATTTATTGTACTTCCATCGACGGGGTAACTCAAGATTATGTAGTCTACGGGTTTTATGTGAAATTCTGATTTTTTGTACGGTGGGAGAAAGGAACTAAGACGTAGACGTGGGAATTACTACCTCTCCTTTCTCGATAAACGTAACCAATATAGATTTAAAAGACATCGTTTCAAGATGACACCTGTTCGAAGTCATAAAACAAGTCAATTTCAGGATCCTGACCTAGGAGACCCTTTTCCAAGTATTTTGTCATAAATAAAACATCACTTGTTGTTTCACCTTAAGGATGTCCACCAAATACGGAACACATCCTTCACACGATAAAAGTATCCCTTTCAGGTTTGTAAAAAGGGTAACATAATGGATTCATTTTCTCTTTATTTGTGGTGACCACCGTCACCTCATATGTTTTACTATGGTGTAAAATTTAGTATACTGATAGACTATTTTATTTAAAACCTTTCCCATTAATCCGGTTACACTTGGCCTATTAATGTTTTAAGGTTAACACGTTATTCCACTGTATTATGTTTCCGTATTGAAGTGACATTTTTGATACATTTTTCTAACTCCTTTCTCGTAAGGTTCATTTCAGTAATACCTCGTTTCTGGGTTAAAATAAGAATTGTCTTTAACAAACGTCTACGTTCATCGGAGGTGATGGATAACGTGGATAAGAAGACTTATTGTATTCTTTTCTAGTCAGTGATGTGACAGTGCTTAAATTTAATAGTACATTTATGCTACACCGAAGGGACCACCGAGTCACCATTCTTATGCGGACGGTTACGTCCTCTACACCCAAGATAGAGACCCAGTCCTTCTGGGGGAACCCCCTCCTGTACAGTTGGATAAGGTCATACGAACGGACCTTTTAGGGTGTCTGTTTCTTGGTAGTACCCGATTTCAGGTACCCCAACAGTTCTCAGACTGTGCTGACTCGTTGCTTTGTTGTTGTTTTTATACTATTCGGTTGACGTTCGAACTCTTTTCCTACCTTAATCCCCTTGTCTGGAGAAGGTCTGATTCCCAAAAGGTAAAAAATTATGAAATAGTGTATACGAATCAACGAGTCAGTACAGGTTGAGAAACACTGGAAAACTGACATCGGGTGGTCCAAGGAGACAGGTACCCTAAAAAGTCCGTTTTTATGTTCTCACCAACGGTAAAGGAAGAGGTCCCCTAAAAAGGTTGTCTCTCTGACTTGGGTGTATAGGACACAGAGGACGTAACGTCCACCTAAGAAGTGGAAGTCAACAAAATTATGAAATACATACTGATAACGTCTTTTAAACCCTTTATACTTTTTTTCTCCTTGTTCATTTTTAATGGAGATAGATAGGTACCTTTCGTGGCAAAATTTACCACGGATATTTATTTACCTTATATATTGATATTTACCTTAGTTCCGGAATGTTAAAGTTACACGAATAAGTATAAAGTTACATTGTCAGTAAACCCCCTCCTTTGTGGCGACTGGTACGGTACATACTGAAACTATTTCTGACGATTCCGTCTTCTGTTTTCTCGTTTACCCCCGTTTACGTACTCCCGAGAAATGGGGGACAGAGACACAACGAGAAGAATAAATCCTAAAAGTTTTATAGAAACCATTAGAAGAAGTCGACTACAGACCGAAGCAGTGCGAGAAAAGGGTGAGGCATTTCTTCCTAACACGCGACCAATGTAAGTACTGAACTTCTAAGTAGGACTTTTTCTCTTTTGCGCAAAACTTTCGGGACAAATTTCCCGCCCCAAGTACCTGTACTTTACGCGATTGGTGTCGTAGAGGTACGACCGAGCACGCCACCACCGTAGACCGGGCGGAAAGTTAAGTGGAGTTGGAGGTGACCGTTGTGGGAACAAAAAGGTCAAACCTTGAACGATTTCAAATTTTTTTTTTGTTTGTTTTTGTGTCACAGTTGACTGGACTTCAGAATTATCTTCGTCAACTACACCCGCATGGAATGTCTCATTCAAAACTGAGAACTAACAAATTTTAAATTGTACCACAATTACAGTGTAGGATTAATGTATGATCGATATAAAAAGAGGAATACCTTTTACAATAAAGAATCATTCGAACCAAAAGATATAAGTGATTTGTAAAAATTTGTCAAATATAAAAACGATCCTAGGAGTTCATGAAAATGATTTTTTTTTTTTTTTCAAGGTAATTGAAGGTTGTACTGACACATTCTGTGTTCTTACATAAAGAAAGGTTTACATTTGTTTTCTGTCGTACCAGAATAATCCACACTCTTTTTATCAACCTTTACGTTTGTGTAAGACTGTGGTGGACGGAGAGGACCTGGTGGAGGGAGGGGGTGGGGTGGGGGTAGGGTTTGTGTCACTTAAGTTTGTGACAAAAAGGATGTGTCCTCTCCTTTAATGATTCCGTCTCGTAGTGTTTTTGTGTAAGGAATTAGTTTCAATTTATTAGGGTCTGTACAGGAGAGAATACGGACCAAAACTTAAAAAGATACATTAGAAAAGAGAAACTAGGACATAAGGATTTAAAAGAACCATTTTAAGGATCAAGATAGTAAATCGGGTAGAGGAAAAGAATGGTAGACGGGTATAAATGAGCACGCTCCATGAATCAAGTATCAAGTCAGCGAGTCGGCACAGGCTGAGAAACGCTGGGGTACTTAGCGTCATGCGGTCCGGAGGGACTGAATGATAGTGATTATCATAGATAGGGATTCTTCGAGTGCACTCCCTTTCTAAACAGGGTCCTTTTTGTTTGACATGAGACGCGTATATTTAATCGTCACCGACGTTTTTTCTCGTCTCAGGAACACTGGACTTCGTGTGGTTACAAGTTATGCCTCATGTGAGCACACACACGAGACGTGTTCGTCGTAAAACGGGGACGTCAGAACTTCACTCTGGGACAACGGAGAGTCAAAGTCAGTGACAAGAGAGTCAGAGAAAAACAGGAAGACAGAAAGAGAGTGGACGGACGTAAGTTCCGTGGTAAAGGAAGAAATATTGTAAAATAGTCTTTGTATGTAAACGTATTAGACGGTTAGATCGAACGATGGTGTCGGGGTTTACGATAAAATTCACGAGTTTAAAGGGAAGAAATTTTTTTTTTTTTTTTTTTCGTCACAAAAGATCTTCGACAATAAATTATGGGACTCAACGCATTAGAGAAGGTTTCAGAGTTGCCTGTCTGGATTGGGGTCGTATTTCAGTTGTATCTGTCACTAAGGATATCGAGATACTGGACTCGATGACGTGATTAGAGACTAAAACAACAAGGAGGTGTCGTAATGACTATATGAAGGAAAAACAGACCACCCTACACATTTATATTCGGGATGTTTCCCTTGTCTTTCCGTTACTCCTTTGACGTGTTTTAAGTCTACGGTCAGTACACGGGACCACTAACAAAAGTCAATTCAATGGACAGTTCACCAAGACTACGTTTGAACTCACACTTCCCACTACCTTTCTACAATCGTTGTCGACAAATCTCTCATGGATGGATGTCGTTCTGTTCCATGATGCGTGGGACTTTTTTACGAACCACGTACAGGGGACTAATTCCTCATGTCTAAGTCACAGTGGGGTCGTCGTAGACGTCTCGACCTCCGGGTTTGTCCCTTCTCCTTCCTAGGGACACAACATACCTGTACCTCATGATACCGAGGTGTGGCTAGTTCGTTGTCGGGTTCCAGTCCCATTCTCTCCCGAAACTGACGTGGGTTTCATACGGGAACGGTTGTGGTACCAGGTCTTATTGCTCGGAAAAACTCGGAGTCTAAGAAGGGGATTTTTGACTATTGTGGAGGAAATAATGTTCCAAACCCACTCTTGACTCTATACAGACATTTTTACGAATCACCGTATAGTCTATGTCGTGGGGGACGACGGGTAAGTATAATAACGTGGAGGGGGCCATTCGTGGGATGTTGGTGTAATGATGAGTCATAAAGGGTTTCCGTGACTCGTGAAGGAAGGAAACGACCAGAGGAGAACGGTGGACTTTATGAGAGTTGTGGGAGTTGGCGTGAACATCTTTACGACACACGTTACTGTCGTAAAGACAGTGGGCTCAAATCACTCTTGGGAGTGATGTCCCTTTCCCCACCTCTCCTGTCTGAAACCTCGTAAATAGTGCCACATGTCGTGAATAAAAGAGTCATAGACAATTTAGAGACAGAAGAGGTGGTCTGACAGTCGAAACACTCCTTCTTGGGTCCAGATAAAATAAGTGTAACGTAAGAGGGTCCAGATAAAATAAGGGTAAACGTAAGAGGAATTACCGTGAATTATAAACTATTTATACATTTTGTTCCTTATTAATTCGTCTAGTTGGTTTTTTGTTTTTCTTACCCCGTCCCCACTTCTATTCTTGTTTTGTACCAAAATATCTTTTCGACCGAACTATTGATTCACAACTTTTTGAATTCTACTCTTTACTCTCCGTCTCTCTTTCTGGTTTTTTCAAACATCCCATATTTAATCCAGAATTACCGTCTTTATTTTTTATTCTTCGTTTTAGTTCTCCATGGACTTTCTTCAATCCTTTCCTAACCCTTCAAAGTTCTACCTGAGTGATCTATATTAGACAACCACCCATTTCCTCGTCCAATATTCCCATCCCTCGAGTACTTAAGTGGTAATCCGCTCTCTTTAAGTTCCCCACCCACCTTTGTATAATGTTTACAGATCATCCACCAAACTGTCGTCCATATCACATCTTCACTGTCGAATCCCTTTTTTCGTTATACAGTGATTTTCCCTAAGTTTGGGGGGTACAAGAGAAACCTTTCCCATACCCTCCCTTCTTACGACTCTGTCACTTCCCCTATTTATTTAGTAGTGTACTACCTATATGTCAGAGGTATTAATTTTTCATTGGTTTCTTCAGTTCCAGTGTTTTCACTCCCTTCGTTGTCAATTATTGTCCCCGGTAGTTGTGACAACTTTTGTCAATTCTTGAGTGTCACCTACGCCCGAAGGGACTGAACAAAGAATTTTTTGTTTGTTTTTTAGCACACTTGGAGTTTTCTCTTCAAAGAGATCTCACCATCCCCGTCTCTCCTCCTTTGTCCTCCAACCTCATTGTCACTACCACGTTACCACTGACACTCCCTTCGTCGGGTGTGAATGATCGTCGATTCACATTTCTTTTTATCGAACTCTCCTTTCACCAGTGAAATAATCCTACCGGTTACTGTATGAGAGTAAAGTTTCGACACAAAGTTCACTCAGAGGTCCTTCCTTTAGGCCTAACCTTCCGTCTAGTATGATTGTTTCCTCTGTCCGTTGTCACTGGAGAACAGACCTAATTGCAGTCTTCTTTCTGCTCCTGTAGAAAGATGAATTGGTGTCTGTCTTTACTTTTGACCACTTTTATGTCCCTTTAGACCTCCACTTCTTCACTCTACGACATAGTCGAGTGACCGGGATAATACGAGTCTCTTACCCGGTCTCCGTTTCAGTACTCCATTCTCAGTCCCCTACCTTAATTTTTCTTTTTTTTTCTTCGGACGTCGATCGACCCCCTTTTGTTCGGGTTTCGTGACCAGTGAGAGATGTACCCCGTACTTCTGTCGAAAAGACTGTAAATTGTAAAAGATCCCTTTAGTACTATCGACAATGATCGAAAGTTTCTTCTTTCCGTTGCAAAAATTTTCGTTTGGTAGAAAGTTATCGGATGTTCTAAGCAAATGTAGGTAAAAAACACGTACATCTTTTACTTGTTCGGAAGTTTATCGTTGTATTCAAGTTAGAGTCTTTTACCTGGTGTATAATGGTTTGCATAGCCTATTCAAGACGAGAAATTTAATTCATAATTTTGTGAGACTTCAAGGTACCGACATTTTCGAGTTTCTCTCACAATCAACGAGTTAGTATAGGCTGAGAAAACTCTGACGTACCTGACCTCGGGAGGTCCGAGGAAACGGGTACCTTAAGAGGTCCGTCTTATGACCTCACCCATCGGTAAGGGAAGAGGTCCCCTAAAAAGGTCGGGATCCCTAGTTTACGTACAGAGGAAGTAACGTCCGTCTAAGAAATGACAGACTCGATGGTCTCTTCAGGTTTTCTAGTCATAGTTTCCTAATAAGAGAACAACTATGGGACTTCCTGTGTAGACAACCCGTCCTCTTTCTTAGGTATCCTGTCAGATACCTTCAGATCGGTAGGGGAAAGTACGAATGGGTGACGACAGGAACTCAATTCTTCCAGTGGAGGGATATTTGACTCAAGACTTTTTAGAATAGGAGGACTAGTTAGTCAAAAGAAAGAAGTCTATTATAGAGTTTGAGTGTTTCTGAATTGACTAAAATTCTCGTTAATCCTCCTATGTGTAGGTTTTTGAGACCTTCCGAACAACGTAACTATGATATCGTTAACTTTTTACAAGGAATTCGGTTTACAAGACTCTTCCCTTTTGGCCTTAATTGACCAGACTACAATCAGTAGGAGTAAAGAAATTTCATTCACTGATCTTTACAACGGTTTTGATCACACACTCAAGTATTCCTATACTGGTGCCACCACTCTAATCTCGACACTTGAGAGGAAAGTAGAGGTCAGTAATAAAGAAAGTCGACTTCGTAAGTTACCTGGTATAATAAGACATATCTTGTCTTATTTAAGTTTAGTCACAATGTCGTCCTTATTCGGAACCCGACCACCTCCTCTTACCCACACGTGTGACGTCCCTCCGAAACGATTTCTTCCTCCTTTAATCGTCGTCGAAGAGTCATCATACTGTGGACCTCATTAAAAACATTAATGGACCTCATTAAAAAAGATTTAGTTCTCTTAGTCCCTGAGGATATTAATCTATAAATTTCCTTTCGAAACATGTTATTATCGAATATCAGTTGTCATACCGGTTTTACTCCGGAAATAGGTTGTTTGAGTCTCGTAGGATCCTCGTAATACCGACAGTTCACCTAATTAATATCTATGGTGAGGATACGAAAGTTCGTTTTGTGCGTTCTGTTCCTACTGTTTATTGACCTAGTGGTCTCTATCATATGAAAAAACAAACAAAAAAAAAACGATTTGTAGCGTTACGGGTTACGATGAATGAAAAACTTGCATAGAATATTATAGATTGGATTTAAAGATGTAAGATTGTCCATTTCGGTTTGGTCTACTGTACTCTTGACGGAATTTTACGTGCACGAGGTAGTCTGCAAGTGATTACAGTTGTGTTGACGTAAAATTTTGGTATTCTGTTCTTTTGATTTTATCGTAATTCTCGATTAGGTTCCCGTAGTAATGGAGAAGTAGAGGAGGGGTTGGGTCAAAGTGTTCCTGGTGTCCAAGGATGGTGAAGTCCCGTACCGGGAGAGGTAAGAGACATTAGGATAAACTTCGTTTATACATAAAAGCCTATTTGTCTGATGGAAATCATCTGAGCTAATTTTTTTTTTTTCTTTGGTTAATTTGGTACACATATATTTTTAGGATCCCATATGTCTTAATCAAGTGAAAAGGTCAGTAGAAGGTTACTGTTTTGTGATAGTCTCTTCCAAGTGTCTGTCCACACCGACGCTCAGTGTCAGTCTTCTCTCTCTTTCGATTAAATCTAGTTCTAGACCTCGGAAAGTAAATGGGGAGTTGAGGGATCAGTGTCGTGATATCTGTAGACCTTTGTATTTACTCAATTCATATGACTTTATTACAAGGAAAAGACACCGTATAATTAAACAACTTTTATCGGTCCTAAAGGGGGTGTAGTGGGGGGTTCGGAACAAAGTAGGTTTCCAGAATCTTTGCGAAGTGTTTGTAAGGCATTTCGACTGTTAGTTAGACCACATTTCCGTTCATACTGAGGATAAAAGGATTGTCCTCATATCGGTAGGGTAAGTACCGGAAGGGGAGAGTGACCACCCGGAGTCACGTCCCCTTCCCAACACCTCTGTCATTCTACCCCTTCTGAAAACGTGTGTCACCAGTGTTCACGTCCGAGATCTTGATCTCTCGTACTCAACTTTAGCCCAGAGATTGAGACGACGAGACGAGGAGACACAAGTAGGTCTCTTGTCTTTATTCTGCTAATAGATGAAGTGTCTTATCAATTGACTGCTGTTATATTCTTTGGGTTTCACCCGATAATAATAAGACTTCGCATACACCGTATTTTCGAAAAAGTTTTTCATACTAGACAGAGATTTGGTTGTTTATTTAATTAAAAGGTTCTCATATAGTTCGGCTGCAGATTTGCTGATTGTCTACCCCTGGTACTGCACTGACTGTAAAGGTGGACTTTAATGGGTTTAGGTATCGAACTAAAGTTTAGGTATTACGGTCGTTTTAAGAGTCGATCAAATTTAGTCACCGGAAGTTGGGAATTCCTTATACTCGTAGTGAGGAAGTCCTTTGATGTCCAGTCCTTTGATGTCTACTCCCGACGTAGGCACTCAACGACCTGGTGGCCCCGATCTTACCACGGGTCCTTTCACGTAAAGAGTACTGAGGAGTCCACTGTGACTCGACGACAAGATATGAAAATTTTGGCAGACACTTCTAGTAGATTAGGTGTGACTCTGTCTGTGTGAGTTTTGAGTCTTCTTTATTTATTGGTTTTCTATATAAATGTTGTTTGTGTGAATGGGTTCACCTAGACGACCATTGTCTTCCCGTAATATCAAGCTTTGTCACACACGCACACATGTGTTCGCACTCATAGGTGTTATAAATATATTTCCACTATCACTCAGAGAAGTGACTTACTAACAACAGCAATCAGTAATTCAGTACAGGCTGAGGAAGCGTTGGGGTACCGGACATTCCTGAAGGATCCGTTCTTATGACCTTACCCATCGATAAAGGAAGAGGTCCCTTAGCAGGGTTAAGTCCCTAACTTGGGTACAGAGGACGGACTGTCCGTCTAAGAAATGGTGACTCGGTGGACCTTTCGGGAGTGACTTACTATATAAAGGGGTTTTTTGTTTCCGTTTCAGTTTTCTTTAAACAAATTTGAGATGAGTTCTATCCGTATTTTCAGGATATATTATTCGGATCGTTACCTATGTTGACAAAAAAAGAAAGAATTACATTAAAATGTTAGAAGTCAAAATATTACCCTCCTTTAACATAGCGGATGTTTCTCGACTAGTTTATGTCTAAATTTTATTACTGTAATAATTGGTCCTTTTTTTTGTTTCTCGTTCTCTGGATTGTAGGGATTACTCGTGTGTAATGTTCAATTACACTAATGGACAATTTTCCGTTATTTAGAGGTCACAACCCGTGTTATACAAAAGTCCATTTATTGGTAGACTGTTTCGTTCAGACGTCGGAAGAGGTCCTTCGTCTGTAGTGGTCCGAACTAGAGAACCTGAATAGTAAACGTACCCTTTATTGGGTTTCTCGAGTGTTGCGTAGTTGAGATACCGTCCAAAGTCATGTTTCGGTGTCCTAAAATTTAACGAAAAATTTTCTACTGAAGAGTGGGTGGCACGGGGTATAAAGGGTTCCTTTATTTTCGTCTTCAGGATTTTCGCCCGGTCTGCCTTTATGTCACAGACGTGTCGGGACTCAGGTGCCGTAGACTTCCATTAAAGACTAACACTTCAGAAGAAGGAGAGAGGGGGATAAAGAGAGGTCTTGTAAGTTCTGGACTGACTACTTTCGAGTCGTCTAAGAGATAGTATTTCTCACACTCGTCGATTTGATTCTGTAATTTTCCTTTTATTGTCTACGGTGAGATGTCGGACATTATTGATGGTGAATGACCTGTGTAAGTTTAGGAAGTCTAGTTCTCATTGGTCCATTAAAATATAGATCCATAAACTGTTCGTATACATAAACGTGATACTACACACACATGAAAAATAAAGTTCAAAAGAATGCCACCTTTGGAAATTATCGTCATAGTTATACCCATGTATTTACCTTATATTTGATTTTATGTTCGACGTAATTACTACGACCTCTATTGGTAATTGAAGAAGTAATTTCTCTTTAATATGTCTTGTACCTTTTTCATAAGTTTGCTAGTATGAATAAAATAGAACTCATATTTTAGTCTAAACGATATCAATCCCCCTCGACTTCGAGAAGTAACAGTTGTTATGAACTATTTGTTCGTTGACAAATACTTTTTACTCGTAAGAGTTTCATATTAAAGGTTTTGATAGTTCCTTATTTCTTTTTACCGTCAACGTTCATTCCAATTCAGC
Source organism: Capra ibex (assembly GCA_006410555.1). Classification (NCBI taxonomy): domain Eukaryota; kingdom Metazoa; phylum Chordata; class Mammalia; order Artiodactyla; family Bovidae; genus Capra; species Capra ibex. The sequence continues at coordinate 593,209 of SJYO01035280.1, forward strand.
CAATAGAAGATAGTTTAAGATCCCAAATAAATCAGAAAAAAAAAAAAATTCAATTTGACGACTCCTCCATATACTGCATTTGGAATTAAACAAATTGCAAGTTATTATTTTCCTACCTTTTTTCTTAAGGTAACTGTAGACCCCCTTGAATCTTAAAAAAAGAACGATACCTCCATAGACACGTAATTATAGTGGTACAGAAGATAAATCCTTATTATAAAAGAAATGTTAGTTAAGGTAACCAAAAAACTATTTAAGTTTAAAATGTTTAAAGTAAAATATAAAGTTTTGAATCTACGGTTTATTACATAAGTTTAATTATATAAGTTCAGTTCACAATTAAAGGAAATAACGACGGATAACACCATATTTTTGGATACCTAGGTCCGTTCCTGTTCTAGAACCATAAAATAAAATCAATGGTAATATGTGAGATATTTGGATCTTTCATACGGACCCCATAAAACTCCTTACGGTAGATTACTGATGTATCTCTTTAGTAAAGGAGTAAAAAAAAATTGGTAAATTTTAAAAAAGGGACTTACTATCAGTTCTTTTGTATGTACTTTGGAATTTTAAATGATTCGTTTCAACCTTCTCTCTACGTGTACCCAATTTTATAAACGTACGTTTCTTATGAGACACTCCGACTAAAAGCTTACCTGGCGTCTCGTTATGTCTCCGTCTTTATGTAAGGTTTATATTTCCCTTTTTAAACAAAAGACGAAAAATAAATTGTCATTTAAAATATGTTCACTAAACTGTGTTTGAAAAGTGAAAAATGAAATTTTCAGATATGCGTTAATAGTCAGTAAAGAGGAATCTTAGGAAACTTCCATGATCTCTTTTACTTCAGGTCCTCATTCCTAACGATATCCTTTTCACTGATACTTATTTTTGTTGTTTCAGTCTTCCATTCCTTTACTTTGACCTCTTCTTATTTCGTATCGGATTCATAAAGAGAAGATCCAAAATACATATGCGTGAAAACGGATTCTAGTTTTTACAAAATATTCTCCGTTTGTAAGTTTTTTATTCTTTATGTTTCGTTGATGTAGAAGTATTTTGCAAGAAGTCTGATAAAATGACACGTATATCTTATAGACGGTGACACTTTATAAAACTAAACCAAAAAGACAAGAAATGATTGACAGGGTCACTCCTAGTCCGTGGAGTTAAAAATCTCTTCAGAGAGGTTTTTGCAATGGGTGTCGCTACTCCCGTTTTAGTCTGTCGTCCCTGGACTTTTACTAGTAAGGGAGGTAGGGGGAGATCCATCGTCTCTCTCTGTGCTCGGTACCTGTTGGAGTCGAGACACCGACCCTTGTCGTCGGTCACGCCGTCCCTGATGTTCTAATGGGTCCACGAGAAGGGTGAGGAGATGTGACAGGACAAAAAACGACCTGAGTAGTGTTTGTCGGACCGTTACTCCTAAAAGAAGGTTTAGGCGTCGTTTAGGTTGAAATAATAAAAGGAATTCTTGTGTCAGTAAAGGCTGGAGGAGTACTAAGACTGAAAAGGTAAGTTTTAGGAGTCGCTATGATTTGACCCTTGTCCTGGAGACTCCCGGAAACACACGGTTCAATGGAGGCAGCACAAGATAAAGTGCTACATGTAGTCATAGAGTAAGGATCCTGATTATTGATAACTAGCGATGGTCTTCTGGTGGTCCGGGAAATTCTGTCGGTTGGGGTTGTTAGAGAACCCCCGATTCTAAGAGAGCCAACAGTAGACCCGCAAGTACAAGAATTAGAGGAACGGATTGTACTAAGACTGGTTGTCCTCCGGCTCACTGTTCTGACACTTCTTTACGAGTAAAGACTTCAGTCTCAAACCAGACCAGACCGTACTTTATCAGTTAATACAGACAGTTCAGTAAAAGACCTAATTAAAAGATTAACAGTAGCATACGATATGCGAGTAATGGTTTCTTGACATGTTCAGTATACACTCTTGTTCCCCGCGGCCGTTTCAGGGGTTCTTTTTCCATTTGTAGTTCCAAAAGTAATAGTAACGACATAAAAAATATACAAAACAAGGTAAGGTAAAACGGGCTTAAGGGATGTGGGATTCAGTTTGGGCCCTGCAGAAACTGACGCGACGACTCTTATGAGACAAGATGCACTTTCTCTCGTGTGAGACCAATTGCAGGAATTTACGTACGGACCTAGGTAAGTAGATGAAAAAGGAAACGTTTAGGAAGTTTTTGAGGAACTACTCATACGACTCTACAAGGTTAAGACGTAGTAGAGGTAGGGTACTGTTGTCCTTTTTTCCTGTCCTACCGTCACTGGGTTCACTCCTCTGTGGTTACATTTATTTGACTCTATTGTAAAGTCAGATAAGCACATATCTTGAGGGGTTTCCGTTCGTGATACACCTTTTATAATTGTGACTGATTCTTCATCGACTCAATCGTTGTTATTGAGAACTTTGTTCATTATTTATTTTCTGATGCTTTCGTTAAAAGTACATAAACAGGTTATGACTTTCGTTAGAATTCTTCGTCTCTCCATTGGATTGTACATCGACACATCGTTTTGTTTGACGTAGGTTAGTGGTGCATGTACGTTTTGATGTGTGTCCAGTACTATACATCTCAAAACTGTTTTGCCCATTGGTATATTATTACATATGACATTAAAATTTTTTATGTAACTAGCGTTAGGATGATCCTTAAATAATATTAGTCGATTCTTACTATTTAGACTATTTTAGTGTGGTTAATAATATATGATTATATACATATATATGAATATGTACGAATATATATATACATATATAACGTCAGGGAATTGGTTTACGACTGGATACACTATAAGGAATATTTTTAAATTCATTAACTCTGTACATTTTTATCAGTAATGCTTGAAGGTTAATACTCTTTTTTGAATTCCCTAAATTTGATTAACTTTACCATTGACTAGTCTGATTTTCCAACATTTTGATGGATGAGTTCTTTTTGTCGTCTTTATCGTTTCAATAATTTTGTCTCAATAAAATGTTGTAAGTTTGTGGTCCTTAAATACTTATAAAGAAATTGTCGTGTCCTTGACCAAATGAGTATAAAACTATTGAAATCATTTAGCTCCTGGTAGTAACTATGACTAGAGATAATTGATCGAAGATTTTTGACGGACGCAAAACCCGATTACTTGTAAAGGGGATACTCTTTTTGCTTAATTTATTCTAATACGTCAACTTGTCATACTTGTAATTGTCCTTTCACTACTTTTACAACCCTTAATGGACAAACAGTAAACACATATATTATTTATTAATTGTAATTTGAGATTTTGTATTAAACAACCTTAAAGAAACAAGTTTCAATACTCTATGATATTGAGTATAAAAGATATGAGGATATAGTTTACTTGGATAAATTCTTTCCTATCAGCGGTTATGATATGAAAAATAATGTACGGCTTTGAGGTCCTGAAACCGGTGGAGTACGCTTCTCAACTGAGTAACCTTTTCTGGGACTACGACCCTCCCTAACCCCCGTCCTCCTCTTCCCCTGCTGTCTCCTACTCTACCGACCTACCGTAGTGACTGAGCTACCTGCACTCAGACTCACTTGAGGCCCTCAACCACTACCTGTCCCTCCGGACCGCACGACGCTAAGTACCCCAGCGTTTCTCAACCTGTGCTAACTCGCTGACTTGACTAATCCGTTTTAGATAAAACTTCCACCATAGAGTACAGTTAATCAAACAACAACAATAACAACAGATCAACGATTCAGTACAGACTGGGAAATTTTAGGGCACCTGATTTCGTGTGGTCCGAGGAGACAGGTACCCTAAAGGGTCCGTTTTTATGACCTCATCCAACGGAAAAGGAAGAGGTCTCCTAGAAAGGTTGACTCTCTAGTTTGGACGAAGAGGACGTAACCGTCCGTCCAAGAAATGGTGACTTTGTGGTCCCTTAGGTTAATCAAGTATGGATTTACTTTTTAATCCAGTTTGAATATTACAACACTCTAAGGTGTGTTCGATATAACAAAAAAATTACATTTGTTTTGTGTGTAGTGTGAACCTTTACCTGTACTAAATAGTTAATAAATGCTAGGAGTCTCCACTAAGGGTTTATGTTTCGTCTCTATGGTTATAGATTTATATTACACTCTTCTTTATTTTCCCTAATCGACATCATTTTCCTTCAAGTGGCTTAAGGTTATATTATCTAAGATAAGATGATTCAATTTAAAGTCATGTTTCGACTCGAGCAAATTGAGAGATCTGTCATTGATAAGAGTTCGTTCGTCGGTGTAAAGGAAGAGACCGTGAAGACGTTCGCTCGTGACCTACAGTCACGTCTACTTGTGTCTCTATGCTTAGTTTTTTCTACGTATAAGCTGAATGACGATCCCGTTTCCGTTATCGGCAAAGACGGTCTCTCCGGTTACGTGAAGTGAGATTACAGGATACTCGTTTGAGCAAGACATTCTTGTAGTCCTATAAACTAGTTGTTTAGACTGATGGAATGAAACTTATACCCTTTATATTTCCCGTCTAGATGAGGAGTTAAATCGGTTCAGTGCCCATCTGACCGGTGCCTAATCTCGACCGGCGCAGTACGACGGTCCCAGTGTGATCCACAGCCTTCTGACGTACCGTCCGTCTCTAAAGGACTTATTAGAAAGTAAACCCTAATTTACGTAAGTGTCTCTACTACTAAAGTTTTTCTCTTTATTGGTCTTTTCGATTAGCACAATGTTATGAAAACGTTTTGTTTGTTTTGTTTGAACAAGTTATAAACCTTAATAGATCCAATAATATGTATTATACTTTTTAATTACAATTTGACTAGTATGATTTGGTATGAATCAACTCTCAAAAATAAGTTTATGTAATCTTCGCATATGAGGAAATAGTTTAGAGTTTGACTTGGGTGAGTTCTGTCTAATTCTCTAGTGATAAATACCTCATGAGTAAAATGTGTCTTGTACAGTGATAGAGATCGAAATCGTTAAAATTATATGTGTTATATAGAGAGTAAAGTGTTATTGAAGTTTTTCTCTCTCTCTCTCTGTAGTTTAAAACATCTATCTCTAAGTCTTCTACTCTGTCTGTTTAGTGTCAGTACGGGTATTTTCACCGATTCTTCAGGATTACTACGACCAATGACCGTAAAAGAGGGTCACCAAAGAATATATTTATTAGATTTCGTCCACACTGTTTAAAATTGGACGTTCAGTTTAGATCGGGTCGTGGACTAAGTATGTTGGACACTAAATTCTTACCAAAAATGTGAAAGTTTATAAACGTCCTCCTTTTAACCTTCTTATTTTGAAGTGTGACGTGTTTCAACATACTGTAAGTTTAAAGTGACAGACATTCCAAAATAATCGTGTGTCGGTGTGCGTGGGTGCCAAATGATACAGACTAAAGGACGATGTTGTTGTCCCGACTCATCAACACTGTCTGACTCCCCGGTGTTTTGGATTTATAAATGATGGACCGACAAATCTTCTGACTGTCGAGACGTGACCTTGGGATTTTGAAGTTTCTTTACGTGACATATCTCTTTCTCGGGAGAGAAGTACGTAGAGTCACAAAGTCGTCGAAACGTGACTTTTGTAGACGTCCAGGGAAACCGACTAGATCCAGTATTACCGACCGACCATTGTAAGTTTCACCTTTCACCCTAATATAACTACGACCACCCTTGTTTTATACGTTTATATGAATGTTCGGTTATTTTCTTTGTCGGACTGAAATTTTTGTATTTATTTATTTTTACCCTTTCCCCGTTCTCTTTAGTTAAGGGTTCTCTTTATGTTTATCTATAATTTTTATACTTTTCTATACGTGGCAGTAATTATTTGTTCAAATACAAATGTACTGTACCGAAAAAAGTGGACATTTAAATCTTAACTAAATTTTCTAAAAATTGTTAAAACAACCCTTAGGGTAAACTACTCTGTTTTTTACTCATATTAGAAAGCCCTTTTGAAAAATTTTATGGTAAGTTGTATAGTTACGTATAGGAAACTAGGTCTTTAGGGTGAAGATCCTTTGAAAGATATTTATATACAACCTTATTTATGTGTTTTTATGTACCTCACCATAAACTAGATGTCGTACAAAAATTACCTCTTTTTAACCTCCCTTTTTTTCATTTACGGGTTTTCGTTGTCGAATATATTTATACTATTGAAATATATCATATTGGGAAAATATTTTTAACAATCATTTAGAAATATATGATTGTACCTTAATTTTTTTCTACATTATACAGTTATTTATTTATATATATATGTGTGTATATGTATAAACGTGTGTGTAACCATGTATATAAATTCCTCCTAATTGAAAGTGACACGTCTTCGTACTACAGTCACTGCCTGGTCCGTTTTCACGCCGGAGCCTCTCCTCGATAGGGTGCAGTTTCCTCACCACCGACGCGCCCGCGTCCTCCCGGCTCTCCTCGATGAGGTGTAAGTTCCAGTCCTCCCTACTGGAGTGGGTTCCATTCCTCGTCACCGACTTGAAACGACCTCGCCGGCACTTCTGTATGGGGTGCAGGTTTCATTCTCTTTGGGTTCAATCCTGTCATCCACAACGTTCTCTCGTAGTCTCCCGTCTGTGTGACTTTGGTATTAGTGTCTTTTGATCAGTTAGATTAGTGTGATCCTGGTGTCGGAACAGATTGAGTTACTTTGATTCGGTACGGGACACGTCGGTGAGTTCTACCCGCCCAATACCACATCTCCAGACTGTCTTACACCGGGTGACCTCTTCCCTTACCGTTTGGTGAAGTCATAAGAACGGAACTCTTGGGGTACTTGTCATACTTTTCCGTTTTACTATCCTATGATTTTCTCCTTGAGGGGTCCAGTCATCCACGGGTTATACGATGACCTCTACTCACCTCTTTATTGAGGTCTTTCTTACTTCCCTACCTCAATTTCGTTTTTGTTATGGGTCAACACCTACACTGACCACTATCTTCGTTCCAGGTTACGATATTCTCGTTATAACGTAGCCTTGGACCTTACAATCCAGATACTTAGTTCCGTTTAACCTTTACTAGTTTGTCCTCTACCGTTCTCACTTGCAACTGTAGGATCCTTAGTCACTTGATTTTACCTGACCTTACCCACTTAAATTGAGTCTACTGGTAATTTAGGTGATGACGTCCGTCCTTAGGGAATCTTCTTTACCTCATTGGTAGAACCAGTTGTTTTCCCAGGTTTTACGTCATGAACCTACGTTAGAGTTTTTGCTATCTTACTAGAGACAAACAGAGGTTCCGTTAGGTAAGTTATAGTGCCATTAGGTTCGGATACGGGGTTGGTCATTACGACTTCTTCGACTTCAAGTTGTCAAGATACTTATGGATGTTCTGGAAAATCTTGATTGTGGGTTTTTTCTACAGGAAAAGTAATATCCCCTGACCTTACTTTTTCATCCTTCAGATCTTTGTGGACCTCATTGCCCGTTTAAACCGGAACCTCATGTCTTACTTCGTCCCATTTCCGATTATCTCAAGACGGTTCTCTTGCGTGACCAGTATCGTTTGTGGGAGAAGGTTGTTGTGTTCTCTTCTGAGATGTGTACCTGTTGTGCTCTTCCAGTTGTGGTTTTAATCTAACTAATATAAGCAACGTCGGTTTCTACCTCTTTGAGATATGTAAGTCGTTTTTGTTCTGGCCCTCGACTGACACCGGAGTCTAGTACTTGAGGAATAACGGTTTAAGTCTGTTCTTCTTTAACTTCTTTCACCCCTTTTGGTGATCTGGTAAATCCATACTGGATTTAGTTTGGGGAATACTAATATGTGACCTTCACTCTTCATCTAAATTCCCTGATCTAGACTATTTCACGGACTACTTGATACCTGCCTCCAAGTACTGTAACATGTCCTCTGTCCCTAGTTCTGGTAAGGGTACCTTTTCTTTACGTTTTTGGGTTTTACCGACTCCTCCGGAATGTTTATCGACACTTTTCTTCTCTTCACTTTTCGTTTCCTCTTTTTCTTTCTATATTCGTAGACTTACGTCTCAAGTTTTCTTATCGTTCCTCTCTATTCTTTCGGAGTCACTAGTTACGTTTCTTTATCTCCTTTCGTTGTCTTACCCTTTCTGATCTCTAGAGAAATTCTTTTGATCTCTATGGTTCCCTTGTAAAATACGTTTCTACCCGAACTATTTCCCGTCTTTACCATCCCTGGATTGTCTTCGTCTTCTATAATTCTTCTCCACCGTTCTTATGTATCTTCTGACATGTTTTTTCTAGAAGTGCTAGGTCTATTAGTGTTATCACACTAGTGAGTGGATCTCGGTCTGTAGGACCTTACACTTGAGTTCACCCGGAATCCTTCGTAGTGATGTTTGTTTCGATCACCTCCACTACCTTAAGGTCACCTCGATAATGTTTAGGAGTTTCTACTACGACACTTTCACGACGTGAGTTATACGGTCGGTTAAACCCTTTAAGTCGTCACCGGTGTCCTGACCTTTTCCAGTCAAAAGTAAGGTTAGGGTTTCTTTCCGTTACGGTTTCTTACGAGTGTGATGACGTATTGACGTGAGTAGAGTGTGCGATCATTTCATTACGAGTTTTAAGAGGTTCGGTCCGAAGTTGTTATTCACTTGACACTTGAAGGTCTACAAGTGACCAAAATCTTTTCCGTATCCTTGGTCTCTAGTTTAACGGTTGTAAGCGACCTAGTACCTTTTCGTTCTCTCAAGGTCTTTTTGTAGATAAAGACGAAATGACTGATACGGTTTCGGAAACTGAGACACCTAGTGTTATTTGACACCTTTTAAGACTTTCTCTACCCTTATGGTCTGGTGGACTGGACGGAGAACTCTTTGGAGATACGTCCAGTCCTTCGTTCTCAATCGTTGTCTGACCAAGGTTTATCCTTTTCCTCATGAAGTTCCGACATATAACAGTGGGACGAATAAATTGAATATACGTCTCATGTAATACTCTTTGCGACCCGACCTCCTTCGTGTTCGACCTTAGTTCTGACGGCTCTCTTTATAAGTATTCGAGTCTATACGTCTACTGTGGTGGGAATACCGTCTTTCACTTCTCCTTGATTTTTCGGAGAACTACTCTCACTTTCTCCTCTCACTTTTTCAACCGAATTTCGAGTTGTAAGTCTTTTGCTTCTAGTACCGTAGACCAGGGTAGTGAAGTACCGTTTATCTACCCCTATGTCACCTTTGTGACCTACTGAAATAAAAACCCCCGAGGTTTTAGTGATGTCTACCACTAACGTCGGTACTTTAATTTTCTGGGAATGAGGAACCTTCCTTTCAATACTCGTTGGATCTATCGTATAATTTTTCGTCTCTGTAATGAAACAGTTGTTTCCAGGTAGATCAGTTCCGATACCAGAAAGGTCACCAGAACATACCTACACTCTCAACCTGACACTTCTTTCGACTCACGATTTCTTAACTACGAAAAGTTGACACCACAACGTCTTCTGAGAACTCTCAGGGAACCTGACGTTCTTCTAGGTTGGTCAGGTAGGATTTCCTCTAGTCAGGAACCCACAAGTGACCTTCCTGACTACAACTTGGACTTTGAGGTTATGAAGCAGTGAAGTACGTTTCTCAACTGAGTAAACTTTTCTGGGACTACGACCCTTTCTAACTCCCGTCCTCCTCTTCCCCTACTGGCTCCTGCCCTACCGACCTACCGTAGTGGCTGAACTACCTGTACTCGAACCCATTTGACACCCTCAACCACTACCTGTCCCTCCGGACCGCACGACACTAAGTACCCTAGCGTTTCTCAGCCTGTGGTGACTCGCTGACTTGACTAGAAAGATGACATATAATTATACAGTTATTGACTTAAGAAGTTTGAAAAAATATTGTTTTAATACTTTGACCTATGATTATATCTATACAGTCTAATATCATATTTAAATAACGGACAAAGGTCAATATACATCTCTAAAATATTATGGTTTAAGTAAATATGTGTACCTAGTGATGTCATTACAATTCGACGTATTACATAAAATCTAATGATGGTGGAACCCAATCCCGAAGAGACTATCAAGTCAACCATTTCTTAGGCGGACGTTACGTCCTCTGGGACCAAACTAAGGACCCAGTCCTTCTAGACGACCTATTCCCTATCCGATGGGTGAGGTCAGAAGAACCCGAAGGGACACCGAGTCGACCATTTCTTAGAGGGACGTTACACCCTCTGGACCCAAACTAGGGACCCAACCCTTCTGGGGGACCTCTTCTCTTTCCGATGGCTGAGGTCATAAGACCGGACTTTTTAGGGTACCTCAGGTACCCCAGCGTTTCTCAGTCTGAGGTGACTCGTTGAAAGTGAAAGTGAAGTGAAAGTAGAACCCAATTAAATCACACTCTAAAATTTGTGAAAATATATTAGACCCCTTCATGGTACCATAGGAAGCTACCCTTCATTTTCCGAGAAGATACTCATGTCCTCAAGGTTAAAACTGAAAGTAAAGTTAACTTTCGTTTATGAAGGAGTAGAAAAGGTAATAATAAATATACCATGACCAATGTAACTATCCTTGAAATATGACGACTCAAACTAAGTTTTGTGTAAGGCATTCCTCTACTGTTTAAGAAGTAAGTAAAGGTAAACCGTCCGAAGATTAAAGATTATGAAAAGGAATGTATAAATTGAGAGAGGACTATTATGACGACACTCGGTTAAATACAAAAGTTGACTCATGGAGTGAAACTCTGTTTTTCTAAGTGTTTAGGTACTTTCACATAATACACACACTTCAGCGAGTCAGCACAGACTGAGAAACGTTGGGGTACCTCACATCGAATGGTCCGAGGAGACAGGTACCCTAAAAGGTTCGTTATCATGACCTCACCTGACGGTAAAGGAAGAGGTTCCCTAGAAGGACTGGGTCCCTAGTTTGGGTCCAGGGGGCGTAACATCTGTCTGCGAAATAGCAGATTCGGTTTCACCTAATATGGAGAATCGTTGTTCTTTGTAGGTCGAGTTTTTGAGGTCTTAAACTATTCGTGAGGGTGTGAGTAGGACAGAGACCGTCAGCCTTCTCTCTCCCGGACCAAGGTTCGCCCTCCGAGACCTTGGCTTGACACACCCAAAGTCAACGTCCTGAAACCCGTTGGACGAATTGCGGACACTAAGGTAAAAGAGTAGACATTTTATCCTGTCTAGAGACTCGAAAACATTCTCAAGTCAAGTCAACGAGTCAGTACAGGTTGAGAAACGCTGGGGTATCTGATGTCGTCCGATCCGAAGGGACAGGAAGTGGTGGAGGGTCTCGAACGAGTTTGAGCATAAGTTCAGCCACTACGGTAGGTTGGTAGAGTAGGAGACAGTAGGGGAAGAGGAGGACGAAAATTAGAAAGAGTCGTACTCACAGAAAAGGTTACTCAGTCAAGAAGTGCAGTCCACCGGTTTCATAACCTCGAAGTGAAGTCGTAGTCAGGAAGGTTACGTCCTGACTAAAGAAATTCTTTCTGGTGTATTAGTGAATCTTGTCATATAGATCACACTAAAGTAACCAAAACTGATTTAAGGAAACTCGAACTACTCTAAAATTTACAAAACAACTCCTTGGACGGTTTAGTATTATTAAAGATCCTGGAAAGTACCATATAGAAGAAACTAAGTGAGGAAATCAGCTAATAAGGGTGTCCATATCTCATAAGGTAAAAATTAAAGTGAATTGTTCTTTGAATGATTGTATTTGGTAAACTGTTTACAATAAGTTTCGTGAACCGTTTGTAAGTTTGTAACAATATGGGAATTGTTGGGTCACTTCGTTTACGATAATAAATAAAAGTAACAATACTCCCCTGTTACCTAAGTATCTCTCGGATTCATTGAACTGGTTCCAGTGTTCTTTTCATTCAACCTTATATTCCTTTACTTGGGTCCGTGAGACCGAGCACTCGTAACGAGGACAGGGTAGTGTCGGAGAGTCCACGTCGTAGTTCCGTCTGCTGGGAGGGGATCACCCATGGTTGTGACGACACTTGATTCTCTGGTGACCGATTGTGTATACTTCGTGTGTCTGTATTTCCTCAGACAACCTATAAAGGATACCAGTTTGTAAAACTTTGGATATAAATTCTCTTCTATGAAGACATTGAGATCTTTACGGTGGTATTTAGTCAAGGGGAAAACTCCAAAGGGTGAGAAACCGTAAAACTTTAAACTGGTTTTTCAATAAAGGTCAAAAGTATAATACTTTGATTGAACATGTCGTAAAGGGAACAAATTTGACTTTGATAGGGTTTGGACGTAGATTTATTACCTAAACCTCGGTAGCCCTTTAAATATGAATTAATGTGTCCAGATTAAGGAGATAAATTTAAAAACAGATTCAAACAAAAGTAAGAGATGACTTCGTTTGTTATCCTATATACAAAATTAATACAAGGTATTGTAATTATTTTGAGTTTTAGACATAAAGGTTCTTTGTTAAATAGATTCAGTTTGTAGTTAAAAAGAAAAATTTAAATAAATAAAATTAACCTCCGATTAATCAAATGTTATAACATCACCAAAAACGGTATGTAGCTGTACTTAGTAGGTACCCACATGTTCACAAGGGGTAGGACTTAGGGGGAGGGTGGAGGGAGGGATAGGGGTAGGGCAGGGAGTCCCAGTAGGGTCACGTGGTCGGGACTCGTGGGATAGAGTACGTAGTTTGGACCTGATCGCTAGATAAAGTGTATACTATTATATGTACAAAGTTACGACAAGAGAGTTTAGTAGGGTGGGAGCGGAAGAAGAGGGTGTCTCAGGTTTTCAGACAAGAAATGTAGACACAGAGAAGACGACAGAGCGTATATCCCAGTATACCAGATTTAAGGTATGTATACGTAATTATATGACATACCTACAAAAGGAAAGACTGAATGAAGTGAGACATATTATCCGTGGTCAAAGTAGGTGGAGCAGTCTTGACTAAGTTAACGTAAGAAAAATTATCGACTCATTATAAGGTAACACAGATATATGGTGTCGAAAGAATAGGTAAGAAGACGGTCTTATGGTTAAAAAGTTTGACACGGTGGTGTTACCATCAAAGTTGGGTTTAATAATCCGTAGGATAAGAGAGTCTTTTTACAGGTCACCCAATGACTTAAGAGTCTCAAGTGGCTTTTACGAGCTAGTTCGGTTGTGTTGTCAGATCAGGTTAGGACACCATTTTGAGTGTCGTTCTTTATACTTTACTTTGAGTGGTACCTCTTGAGGTATAATGGAGTATTCTAGAGGACTAAAGGAGTAAGTGAAATAGACTACTCCTTTGTAAAGAAGTATCTGTTGTTGAAAGAGGAATGTTTTCGTCGTTAATGTAGGAAAGTCTTTAAAATGTCTTAAGCCGAGTTCCAACTACTTTAAGGACTTTAGAAGTCGTGAAACGGTTCAGTGTTTATGTCCTTGTCTCAAGGTTTTTACCGAAAGGGCATTCATTTTATCACATAAAGGTAAATTTAGACGTCCAGCAAGTGGTCTCGTCACTCATCGATTGTAAAAAAAGTACGAAGTGTACATCAGTCGTGATAGGATCCGTAAGTGGAGTCAGAGATTTGTGGCTTCATACGTCATAATAATGTGGGTAACATGTCTACCCCTTTTACTCCAAGTTTCGATGATTTAGTAAACAGATAATAGATGATGGATCATTATACACTCAGACTTTAAGATTGGGGGGTTTAGACCGGGTTTTATCCGGAACGGAGAATCTTTTATATAGTGAAGTAGAGAGTTTCCAACTTTCTGGTTTGTTTTCTAATTCTATTTACAGATATCTTTAGTAGTCCAGTAGGGTTACTTGTGTTTAAAGACTTTTCTTGTCAGATGTTCCCACGTACGTCTACTACTGCGACAGACCAAAATGTCAGTTGTGAATGAGAGGATATCAAATTCCGATAAAAGAAATGTTAAAGAGGCAGGACAATAATATTCCGTAATTTTTAAAGTGACTTGTACGTCTCTTCTATTTGACGTCCTTTCAATAATATGCTCTTTTTATATTTTTACTGACGTTGACTTGACTAAATAAGTTTGGTATCATGTAATTGTCATGGATTCAAATTTTATTTCTCCAAGGAATAATCTCTTGGGGAGTTTCCTAATGTATACTTCTCCAAGATTACCTAGAGTGACGTGTGCACTTTTACTCCTTCCTTTGAACCATATTCTTTCGTCTTGTCGTAAACGAAGTATACGGAAAGTACCCGACTTGATTACTGACGGAGCTAGCTAGTCTTCTGTGACTGGACTCAAAAGAAGGTTTGTTTCCACTTAAAGTTAACAATAATACTCACCGAACGAATGTTTGTCATCTTATAAAAGTTCTCCCTTTTTACGAAATTGTAAGATATTTGGTATCTAATATTCGTGTCCTTTACTGTGTCACATGTCGTCACGTTGTACCTATGAAAATGGAGACGCGGTCAAAATAAAATGACGGTCCATTAATTTTCATCTTGGACACTTACCCCATCTCAGACAATAAACCTAAAGTAGTCCCACACTTTCATTACCCTGACAATTAATTCATGGTTTTGACATGATACCCGAAATTTTTACGATCGGTCTTTATTGTACACGAAAGAGTTGCCTAAATAATTTACACTACTTATTTAAATTCCACGTTTGTACGACGTTTGGATTTCAGACAAAAATTGTTCCTCGTAAAACTTCAGTACTTTACGAAGAACAAAATGAAACACATATACAAAAAAATTGTCTACTGTGACCTTTGGTGCTTACACTGTCCCTACTTCCCGAAGTTGCCCAGACTCGCCACGGGGGCTCTGGACTTCTGCCGTGTCGACCACAAGGGCCGGTAGATGTGATAACAAAAGAAGTACCCGTAGGACGACTTACGAAACCGGGACACCCACAAGTAAGTATAAGGGTCGAGGAGGTGGAAGCAACATATGGAGTTTTTGTGAAACCACCGACTGAACTATTACTGCGAGTGCGAAGGTAAATTTTAGGAGAGGCTGCGAGCAGAGCCTGGGACCGTCGAGTCTCGGAAGCACACAGCAAAGAGACGGCAATAGAAAATACTGTGGTACATGCACCCGTAATGTGACGACCCCGAGTATCGGAAACTGTCCAAGGAGTTCTAGTAGTCTGGAAAGCCTTTTAAGAAGCATGTCTTTGGACGAAAACGTTTTCCCCAGAGTTGGGAGTAGACCGAGAAAAACAAGGAGGAGAGCGACGGTTTGTACTAGAACTCGTTGTTCCTTCGTTGTGGTAGAAGACACTTTTTCACACGGAGGAATTTCCCAGGAGACCCCGACTTTACCGTACGTCGTCACTTAATGTAAAGGGTCAAGTAGAAGACCTGACAAAAACAGGATTACGAAGAGAAGATATGCCAATAACGTTTTTTCCACATACTAAGAATGTCCTTCAGGTTCTCATTCCTGTCGTTCTTGTTGTTTTCCGATCTTCCATTTCACAAACAACAGCACCGACAAAAGAAACACACAAAACGAGGCAAAGTAAAGAGGTCTTAGGGTATATGAGTGTCAGTTTGGTTGTCATTCTGACTAACGGCTGACGTTTTAGTTGACAAAGATCGATTTCTTCGTTGAGAGAAAAACCGTCGTTGATTGTAAACGTACCTAGGGAATTATATATATGAGAATACATTTTCTAAGTGTCTCTCCGATGGCACGTACTTTCCCTCCGTCTGACGTTGTAAGTGAGTCCTTTTAGTATGCTCAGTCAGCCTGTTATATTGGGATCCGACTATTGGAATAGTACCAATTGATAAATAATTACTCTGAAGTTTACTGTTAAATGAACCTTTAGTTTGGATCCGTTACTTTTTTTTTACCTAATCTTGTTTTCAACCCAATGAAAAATGATATGACCAAATATCTTTCCTAGTACAGTTGAAATTAAGGTGACATTAGATAAGTATTCGTCTTATTTCGGAATCATTCTCTTTCGTGTTATCCTTCGTTTACCACCGGTGATCTCCAGTGGAAAAGTTCTCGTAAGTGAAGGTGAAACCTTTTTCACATAATACCCCTTTACATACAAAGATTTTTGTGGAAAAAAAAATTTTATATTTCTTTATATAAGGAAGTGAGATTTTACGGAGAAATTCAAGAAAACGTACATTAAGTTTGTTGTGATGACGAAAACATAGGGTGAACGGTTAAATTTTTTTGTTGTTGTTTTTTTGCTGTTGAACGTTCAGGAAACAACTCTTGACTTCGATCTCCAACTTTACCTACGATCTTCCTTTCGGAGACCCCTCATCCAATCTTTCGGGAAACTGTGGTCTAACATGAAGAGGAATGTTAATGTTTGCCGGAGAAGGGGTCATACGGTGATGTGATCTCCTCCGTGCTCGTCGCAATAATTCAGTATCTTTTATGGCCTTATGTAGGACGACGATTCAACGAAGTCAGCTTATGTAGGATTCACACATGTTAAGTTCTCATTCTTATGACATAAGATTTCAGAAACCCTAGAAGGGAGACGGGTCGTCTATGAGCTTGCCACCACGTTACAAGGTGGATAAGTCGTTTCGGAAGGTCGTGGAGACGCGAGAAAGGAGTGCAGATACCAACTTTTGTTGATGAAGAGGGTGTAGACCCATCTCAGAGTTACGTCTAAAGGATATCTATCGTCATAAGAACTTACGTAGGAGATTACTACCAGTCCTAATAAATTCTTTCCATTGTACAAAATTTCTGTCTTTATACGGTACAAAAGAACCATAGCGGGCATTATGAAAGTTGTCTATTATTTAATGATTATAAAGTTTATCTTATACAGTAATACGGTAAAGAGCCATACATATATCTGTCTTTACGACTGGGTGTTAGTCACTATAGGTATGACCCTTCAAAAATCTCCTAATACTGGATAAACATGAATACATAGAGACGTAAAGGGGTTTATGAAAACACCATTTTTTTTTTTTTTTGTTTGTTGTTTTTTTTTGGGAATTTCATACAAGTAGACGTCAACACCCACGACTAAACATGGAAGATCTATTTTACATGTTTCCTCATGAATACGAGACGTCTATACGGTCATCGAGGTTATGTTTGTAGTGTTACACTTCGGGTGCAGAAGAAGGTACCGGGGTTTCTGGGATCGTGAACGGGCTAGAAAGATCGTAAAAGAGGATTGACAAGAAGGTAGGGACCTTGAGAGAATATATTCAAATATTGATAGTCTTTTACGGTACAAGGATAAAATGGGGACACAGTTACTTGTACATTTAAAGGGAGACTGAGTGGTTCTTTTGGAAATGGGTAGGTACCTTGAGATTCAACGGTAATGAGTCAGGTACTTTAGAGTAGACCGATTGAAGGGTTGTAGCGGGGTTTGGGCTAGTGAGGGAGTAGACATACAACAGTATGGAGTTTATAACATTACTAGTGTGACGAAACATTAATGACTAAGTGTCTACATAGATGAGGAAATTATTGGATACACGTGAAAACTCCCGTCTCTCAGACCCGCTAACACGTTAGTTGTTTATAAACTATTTTATATGGTTTGGTTTGGTGGAAATAAAAATATATGGTCTTTTCGTTTTCCCTTCGGTTAAGAGTGACTGCAAAATGAAAAGTTTTGCATTGTATCTAAAGAATTTTGGAGTTCGAGAAAAATCAACCAGAGGATACGTACATGTGTCTTCGGACCCTTCGCCCCCGCAAGAACCCAAGTGATCACTTACTGGTCCTTCCTTCCACCTAATGACTTGTCATATGCATATGGAACTCCCGGTTACAGATAGTAGTAAAGTTAAAATCTCGGTGACTGTTTTACGAATTCGATACATGACAACCAAAACCAATTTATTTTAAACATTGTCATCGTATAGTGTTAGTCGTTTTGAAAATCTTTCATGAAACTCACGGTCTAAAAGTAAACGTTTTTCTTAATTCAGTATTACTGATAATCTCTACGGTGATTTAGGTACAATGGAAATGACTCATGTAATACACTAGTACTCGTCTGAGATTATTATATAATATTCATTAACGTAGATTCCGTGGGTAGTTTGATCCGAACCACTATATTGGGTACATATAAAATGTAGATTTATCAAAGTTATATGTGACTTACCTATATCTGTTCTTTATATAAAATCTTTATGGAAAGTTCTATTTTAAAGTCATCGTTTAGACAGGAGGTCTCTATAAATAAAATATAAGGTAATATCATTAATGTCAGTTTTCGTCTCATGGACTCCATATCTTACTTTATTAGATGGTTCTTGAATCTCTTCTCAGTAGTATTTTAGTGTAAGTGTTTTACTTTTCGTTTATGGACTCTTCTTGAAGGGTTTGATCGTTAGTGTTTATGATTTTAGACCTTCTGAGTGTCTTACCCCGTGATATGGGTGTCAGTAATTACTGTGTCTTCTGTCCACCCCCCTTTTATCGTCGAAACCATTTGAGACATTCGAGTGTCGTGTTAATTCCCAAAAACATTTTTAGATTTTACATTTATAAATATGACTTATTCCGGAAGGTTTATGGGGAATACGTCCCCTTCATCCTCTCACATAACGGGGCTGTATCTTAATAAGTAGCCTTTGGTTCTCTTTCGTGACATTTCCCCCTTCCTTCTCTGTCTCTTCGTCGCACTTAAGGGTCGAGTGTCCTCAATCGACCGACTGTTTCACTACCACTGTAGTTGTATTTTATTAACGAGTTAAGTCAGTACAAGTAGAGTAGTGAAGTATGTAAGGTCAAAGTAAATTTACGTCGAACAAGGTATTGAAAGATTCCAGAAGAAAGATTTTAAGAGAGTGGTAGAGGGACCCATTTGACAAAGGACGTCATTCAATTGTCTAGATTCAAGTGTGTGTGAATCTACAGTGGTCTTGTTTCGGAGGTTCGTCTCCTTGGGTATGGGTCAACACACTTGTCGAATCCTTCGTGTATAACTTTTCGTCGGGATCGCACCTTAAATGTGTGGTAAACTTCACGGATTTTCGTTTTGTGTTGTGAAATTTGAAATGTACCTCGGTTTGTATCCATTATACTTATATCATGTACACACTTTAGTCATCAGTTTGAAATTGTCCATGGTCTTGGTCGAGATTCTCATCATCTAGTGATCCGCACGGGGGTCTCAAACTAAGTGATCCAGACCCGACTTTTGACTCTTCTTCAAAGGTCCTCTCCTTTATTCCTACGATAGTTAAACCCGGTGTATAATTCTTGGTATTTTGTGTCGTGAGAACCTGTGGTTACAGGTTGCCACCCTAGACAGTTGTCCTCTGTTTGTGTTGACAATAATTCCCTCGTCCCGTGTATATCCCACTGTCCGTCACTGTACTTGATACCTATGGACCTTTCAAGCACAGGGTGACCCCCCGCCCGTAGATGATAAGTTACGGTTGACAACCGTGTCCTCCCTTAAACCCGGCTCTCAACGATCGACCATCGGTGTCACCATCATTTTAGTCGTGGTTGTTGTTGTTTTGGTCGTGTGTAATAGAAGATAAATGATACGTGGTCCCTTCACACAGTTCTAGAAATTCCTACGACAAGGTCAATTGTTAGGGTCCTTCGGATAGTTCATGGTACACACGTGTGAGACGTGTGTGTTCAGACGATAGGGTACCTGATGTCGGGTGGTCCTGGGGGACAGGTACCCCGAAGGGTCCGTTCTTATGACCTCACCCGACGGTAAAGGAGGAGGTCTCCTGGAAGGGCTGGGCCTCTAGTTTGGACGGAGCGGACGTGACGTCCACCTAAGAAGTGGTGACTCGGTGGACCCTTCTGGATAGTGCACGGTATCAATAACGGTTGAATCTATATTTCTTCGACTCTTTGTCTCTTCAATTCGTTGAACGTACCCCAGTTTGTCGAACATTCATCGTTCCTATTCTGATTAAGTCTAAGGTCAAAGACTCGAATTGGTAGATAAGAATTGTTGATAGTTGGTGTCTAGTGACTCCTCGGACCATCCGATGTCAGGTGCCCCAGCGTTTCTCAGTCTGTGCCTGATTCGCTGAAGTGTAGTGAAGTGAAGGTATCGGTGAGGGAGTGAGGGACCGAGGTCTTTTTGTTATGTAGTACACACCCGGTGTCGTCGGGTGTATGACGACCGATAAATAGGAACTGAAGTTTCGATTGTCCGTGGAGGGTCCTGGAATGTAAGGAAATGATACGCACACCGTATAGCGATACATACTGGAATGTTCCTAATAATGGAAACATAAAGAGTGAGATAAGGTCCTCTACCTGTGATGTCCCGAGGGACTTCCCCTCTTTTGTTTTTTCTTTTGACTCCGTGTTTCACTTGTCTAGGGAACACGACCACGGGTGCTGGGGTCGTGGTCGTCTCTGTCTCGACCCTGTCTGTGGGTCGCCCACCGGAGGTCTGGTGTGGACTGTCTTGTTCGGGTCAAGGAGGTGCCCACTGGAGTTCGGGGGTGACACTGTTGCTATTCCTCCCCCGAGGGTTTCTTTCTCCAGAGTTGTGTTTTCTCAAAGCTGTTGGAGTTCCCATACGTGTCGAGGTGGTGCTCAGGGGTCTCTGGACACCCCCGGGGAGGCCGGGAATTCTCCTCATTGTAGTGTTTCGCATCCTACCGACTAAGTAACTCGGGTAATTGGGAAGTAGGACACGAAGTACGTCCCCAGGACCGGAGAGACCTCCGACGTGAGTCTGGTGGTACTTATTTTTACACCTCGCGCCTTATACGAATCAGTGAGTCAGCACGGGCTAAGAAACGTTGGAAAACCTATCATCGGACGGTCCAAAGAAACAGGCATTCTAAAAAGTTCGTTCTTATAACCTCTCCTAACGGTAACGGAAGAGGTCCCCTAGAAGGGGTGGGTTCCTGACTTCGGCGTAAAAGACACAAAACCCGTGACGTCGTCGAAGAAATGGACAACTCGGTAGCCGAGGGTCTTATTCTCTGTCTTAATCGAGTGGTTTCGTCGAGCCTCCTTTTCCGTCGATTACGGTCTACCTCTTTCAATCCTTTCCGAGCCTCCTCCACCTTCACACTCGATCCGGGTCTACTTCTGGGTCCCGGAAACTTTCCTCTGGGACGTCGTGAGTCTCGTCAAACCTCCTTTCAAGTCCCCGAACCCGTGACTCGACACCAGGTCACTCCGGGTCCCTTCCTCCCCGACAAGTCCGACTACTTCGTACACACCCCCACCCCCTACTCGGACTCTTCACTCGCACCCCACGGTGTCATGTCGTGAAGTCCCAACAACCCCACATACCTCAAGAGATACTCTGTGACGTCCGTCGACTTCACTTCTAATACAAGAGATACGACACGAAATCCTTTTAGTTAAACAGTCGTTCTGCTACTAAGACCTAATTATCCCGGTGATTCCGGTCCTCTAGTTAATTTCTTCAGAAAGTAAATATGTGACAATTCTCGGTTCACCTTTCTTTAGACTATACCTGGAGTCTCTGTAAAAGTCTCTCTCTCTCCAAAACTCGGGTTGTGGTTTCCTCTCTTCCCCAAAGATATATTTTGCATACACTATTAATACGTTTTACATAAGAGTTACCCCAGGTATTAGGGGGAACATGGGGTAGGGTTGGTTCTTAGTAACGAAACTCCTTGTAATCGAACCCACTACACGTCATGGTACTTCCATATAACTTATCCTTCATGGTCATTCTCGACTCAGTTCCTCAGATGGATCACCCCCGTTTTATACCTAGGTCCCGAGAGTTCTGTCTCGGTCTAGTCTTCGACACCCTTATTAGAAAGGGTTCTTTCCCTCTTTTATTCCTTACTCGATAAGTGGAGTCTCCGGTACGATGGGTTCAGAGTACCTGTTTTGTCTGTCTTTTTCTCCTTGCCACGGGCCCTGACCTAGGTACTTTCTGTTCCTCGTTGTTCTGCAAGGGACCCTTAGTTCCTTGTTCTCTCTAAGTTCCTCTTTCACTATCAGGTGTCTTAGTGTGTGAGACCCCTGCAGCTTACACTACTTACCTGTTGACACTCCAGTCACCAGTGAGCTTCCTCCTCCACCCACCTCGGGGTCAAACATTACCCTTCCGTCCCTGCTGTTCGATGAGACCGGTACTTCCTGCTCAGTCAACTGTTCGTAACGTTCCTCCTTTATTCCTGTCGACAATCTAATCGAGTCGAAAAAGGTTCGCAAGGATTCTTGTCGACCTCGTCGAAGAAGGGTAGAAAGAGTACTTTGCGTGTCCTTTCTACTAGGTGGATTTTGCCCGTTGTGTCGTCCCCGTGTTTAGCGTACTACCCACCTTGGTATACTGGTTCTTTTGGTCGATACCGGTCTTTTGCCCACACGGCTTCACAGTTTGGGTGTCAGGACCACAAAGACTACGGGTCGGGTGTGGGTAAGATCATATTTCACGTCCGTCTTTCCCTAATCCCTAGTGGTAATTCACTGTCCGTACACTCCCCTTTTATACCCCTTCTCATTAATTTGTCTTTCCTTTTTACTTACTTTTTCCTTGACTTAAACTCTGAGTATCATCCATTGAGCACGAGTGAGTGAGTCAGTGTAGCCTGAGAAAAACTGGGATACCTGTCATCCGGTGGTCCGAAGATACAGGTACCCTGAGAGGTCCGTGTTTATGACCTCACCCAACGGTAAAGGGTGCGGTCCCCTAGAAAGGTTGGGTCCCTGACTTGGACGTAGAGGACGTAACCGTCCGTGTAAGAAATGGTGACTCGATGGATGATTCGGGGTACCGTCCATTTGGTTACTAAACTTTTTGAGTCTTGAAGTGAGTCGTACACTTGTAAGTGGAGATGACATTATTTTGAATTAACTGTTTACATTGTAAGATTTCTTAGTCAAGTGAAGTCAACAAGTCAGGACAGACTGAGGAACACTGAGGTACCTGACGTCGTGCGGTCCGGGGGGATAGGTAGTGGTTGAGGGTCTCAAATGAGTTTGAGTACAGGTAAGTCAGGTACTACGGTAGGTTGGTAGAGTAGGAGACACCAGGGGAAGAGGAGGATGAATTTGAAATGGTCTTTGTCCCAGAAAAGGTTACTCAATCGAGAAGTGTAGTCCACCGGTTTCATGACCTCAAAGTCGAAGTTGTAGTCAGGACCGTTACTTGTGGGTCCTGACTAGAGGAAATCCTACCTGATCAACTTAGAGGAACATCAGGTTCCCTGAGAGTTCTCAGAAGAGGTTGTGGTGTCAGGTTTTCGTAGTTAGGTAACCGTGAGTCGAAAGAAATGTCAGGTTGAGTGTGTAGGCATGGACTGGTGACCTTTTTGGTATTGGAACTGATCTGCCTTGAAACAACTGTTTCATTACAGAGACGAAAAATTAGATGATAGATCCAACCAGTATTAAAAGGAACGTTCCTCATTCGTAGAAAATTAAAGTACCGACTTTAGTGGTGGACGTCACTAAAACCTCGGAGGGTTTTTATTTCAGTCGGTGACAAAGGGGTAGATAAAGGGTACCTCACTACCCTGGCCTACGGTACTAGCAACAAAAGACTTACTACTCGAAATTCGGTTGAAAAGGTGAGAGGAGAAAGTGAAAGTAGTTCTCCGAGAAATCAAGAAGAAGAAATAGACGGTATTCCCACGACAGTAGACGTATAGACTTCAATAACTATAAAAAGGGTCTTTAGAACTAAGGTCGAACACGAAGGAGGTCGGGTTGCAAAGAGTATTACATGAGACGTATATTCAATTTATTCGTCCCACTGTTGTATGTCAGAACTACATGAGGAAAAGGATAAACCTTGGTGAGACAACAAGGTACAGGTCAAATTGATAACGAAGGACTGGACGTGTGTCCAAAGAGTTATCCGTCCAGTCCACCAGACCATAAGGGTAGTGAAAGTCTTAAAAGGTGTCAAAGAACACTAGGTGTGTCAGTTTCCGAAACCGTATCAGTTATTTCGTCTTTATCTACAAAAAGACCTTGAGAGAACGACAAAAATACTAGGTCGCCTACAACCGTTAAACTAGAGACCAAGGATACGGAAAAGATTTTGGTCAAACTTGTAGACCTTCAAGTGCCAAGTGTATGACGACTTCGGACCGAACCTCTTAAAACTCGTAATGAAATAATCACACACTCTACTCACGTTGACACGCCATCAAACTCGTAAGAAACCGTAACGGAAAGAAACCCTAACCTTACTTTTGACTGGAGAAGGTCAGGACACCGGTGACGACTCAAAGGGTTTAACCGACCGTATAACTCACTTCGTGAAACTGTCGTAGTAGA
Organism: Capra ibex; assembly: GCA_006410555.1. Classification (NCBI taxonomy): domain Eukaryota; kingdom Metazoa; phylum Chordata; class Mammalia; order Artiodactyla; family Bovidae; genus Capra; species Capra ibex. Next base: position 617,378 of record SJYO01035280.1, read on the forward strand.
AGGTCCTAAACTTTATCGAGTTGACCTTAAGGTAGTGGAGATGATCGAAACAAACATCACTACGAAGGATTCCACGTGAACTGAAGTGTAAGGTCCTACATACTGAGATCTACCCACTAGTGTGGTAGCACTAATAGACCCAGTACTTCTAGAAAAAACATGTCGGGAAGACACATAAGAATGGTGGAGAAGAATTGTCTGTTTAAACCGGAACCTTATGTCTTACTTCGTCCCGTTTCCGATTGTCTCAAGACGGGTCTCTTGCGTGACCAGTATCGTTTGTGAGACCAGGTTGTTGTGTTCTCTTCTGACATGTGTACCTGTAGGCGTCCACCGGTTGTGGTTTTAGTCTAACTAATTTAAGAAACGTCGCTTTCTACCTCTTCGAGATATGTCAGTCGTTTTTTGTTCTGGTCCTCGACTGACACCGAGTCTAGTACTCGAGGAATAATGGTTTAAGTCTGAATTTAACTTCTTTGACCCCTTTTGGTAATCTGGTAAGTCCATACTGGATTTAGTTTAGGCAATTCTAATATGTCACCTTCACTGTTTACCTAAGTTCCTTGATCTAGACTATCTGTCTCACGGACTACTCGATACCTGCCTCCGAGTACTGTAACATGTCCTCTGTCCCTTGTTCTGGAATGGGTTCTTTTTCTTTACGTTTTTCCGTGTAACCGACAGACTCCTCCGGAATGTTTATCGATACTTTTCTTTTCTTCACTTTTCGTTTCCTCTTTTCCTTTCTATATGGGTAAACTTACTTCTCAAGTTTCTTATCGTTCCTCTCTATTCTTTCGGAAAGAGTCTCTAGTTACGTCTCCTTTATCTCCCTTTATTATCTTACCCTTTCTGGTCTCTAGAGAAGTTCTTTTAATCTCTGTGGTTCCCTTGTGAAGTCCGTTTCTACCCGAGTTATTTCCAGTCTTTAAGATTCCGTATCGTTATCTTATAAGTTGAAATAAAAAATTTAAGTCGAATTTGTAATATACGGACATACGCTAGTATGAATCACCATAAGTAGAATTTCTCAAAATAGATTTTGTATAGTCGTATCAAAGTATCAATATTTTTTTATGATCGAAGCACGTAATTTAAATATAGTATAGGTATAGTATAATGAGATACGAAAAGTACGAAAAATAAGACAAATCAAGATAGTGACTTTATAGGGCATCGCTTCCTGTGGACTTGAGTACTCGCTTCGTAATTGGACTTACGGTACTGGGACGCCTCTGGTGAGGTGAAGAATTGGGTGTATCGGACCGGAGTTGAAAATGTGGCAGGGTGTTATAGCGTTAGACCTTATTCGATCGGGACTAAAGGAGGAAAAGTCTTCTCTTTCGATAGTTCTTTCTTATGTTTTTCATAAAGTTCATAGTGGTGCTGTAGTGATTTCCTTTTGTTTCTCGAAAGATTCCCATTGGTTTTGTAATAATTGCTGAAACTGAAAGATCAACCTTAAGTATTAGTAAAGTTGAAATGTAAGTGTCTTTAATGACGATAAGTATAAGTAAATATATGAGAGGGAGACGGGAGACTAGTTTTTGTTTTCGTTCTGCTTTGTTTGTTTTTCACTATGACAAATGATTCGTGGTTGGTTCAAAGTTTGTGACATCCTTAATAGGATGTCTAATAGGGTAAATGTGAAATGTGAGAATGTTCCGTTGGTAGAAAGTCTTCTTCTTTGACTTCGAGTCTACATTATTACTGAACGGGTTTCATTCTTTCGAGGCTTCACCTGTCCGACTTCCAGTGTTACCTTAGATATCCTGGGGGTTAATGCCCCGACATACATAGTCATGACTGTCGTAGGGAGTATTGGTTCTGAAGGTTTTACTCCTCGACCTAGTTTGTGTTGTGTCTTATCTCATAGTTATACTCCCGTCCTCAGTCTACGTCCGCATAGAGGTCTAAACAGAGGTGTGGTAGGGAAGGGAAATTAACTGGTAATATCTACTTCAAGAGTATGGTCTTTTTCCATTCGTCGAAATAAATTCGTCTGGATTATCTATGTTTAGTAAAGTTTCCTGTCTAATTTGTGTCATTAAGTTTGTATCCCTGGATTTCTATAGTCAGAGTCACTCCTGTTGTAATTTCCCAAACATTATTGATATGAGTCGTGTTTAGAGTCGATGACTGATCTACCCTTCGGTGTTAATGTCACTGAAAACATGTGCCTCTACCCTGTCCTTCTAGACCACTAAAATGATGCTAGGAACAACATACAAGGCTGATGTAAGCTTTCTGTACCCGTAAGGTCTGTATAGCATACTTGATACAAAGTTCATCTGGGGACCGAGTAGAAACAAAAGATTCTTACCCTAGCTCATGACCCTTCTTAAACCTCCGTGAAATACACACGCAAAAGGAAATTCTTCTTTACCTATGTAGTTTCTAATATCTCTGTCTCTTTTAATCTGTTGTTCAAGACACAGATGGTTGTGACCTCTGTCCTTGTAACACGGGCCCCGGTCCGGTTACGTCTCTTCAGTTTATTTCCCTCGTCTCTCTTTCGTCTGTATGCGTTCCCTCTTTACTGATCTTCTGGTTTCATTCGGAATCGTTAGGTAAACGTTTACCGAGTCCAAGTTAGAGACCCAGTCCTTCTAGGGACCTCTTCCCTTACCGATGGGTGAAGTCATAAGAACGGACCTAAAAGGTACCTGTCTCCTCGGACAACCCGATGTTAGATGCCCCAGTGTTTGTCTGTGACTCACTGAAAGTGAAGTGAGTATGATTTTTCACTCCTTCGTCTTTATCCGACTTCTCAAATAAGGTCCTAAATCGTTCTAAATAGTTGTAGTGGTGGATAAAAGTTAGGAGATTTCCATAATCTTTTTCAGAGGGGAACTCAGGAAGACAGAGAAATTCTTGTATAAAATTTTCTAATGTGTCTAGGAAAAGATTTCAAGTGACTGTCTTAGGATCAAAACGTCTTGTTACTTCGGTTCTTTTAAACTTAGTTAACAGGTTATAAGGTTTCGTTTTCACTAAAACCTCAGTACTTGGTCCAGAGACAGGTTTTGTTCTCATATCTATAAGTATAAAATAAAGTTCTAAAATTTATGGTTACATCTAAAACCTAATCATACAGGTTTTCAGGAGTCTTTGTAAATTTTCATAAAGGTAAATTCACAGGGTGCCCGACCTGGATCGTTTATGTCTCGTTTGGTTAAAAATTTTCGGTTCCTTTAATTCCTTTTTGTTTCGTCTCTCTGACAAGATTTTTCATTTTCTTATTTGGTCATTTTTTCTTTTTTTTTTACTTACGTTACACTTTGAATAATCAAAGTGTGGTTTTATAATATTTCTTACAATGACTCTTTATCGTTTTAAGTCTGATTTGTAATCTTAAATAATAACAAAGTCTTCATTAGCGAACTAACTATTATCACGACACTAATCATCCTTTTATGGGACCAAGAATCCTTTATGTACGACTTCGTCAATCCCGACCCCGTGGTCAGTATTACTGAAGTTGAAGTATATCCAGAGGGAGTTTTTACACACAACTTCCCTTCCCTTTCCCTTCCTGCACTTTTGATGGTTATACTTTTGTATTTTAAAGGGACTTGATATTAAAGTTGCATAGACATTCGAATTGTATAAATTTTCATTATAATATCTTTTTTTTCTTTGTTTTAAAATTTGTCTTTTTTGTGATATCACCATCTCTTTGAGTTCGGATAGGATCCTATAGGTAGCAGGACATAAGTTTTATTTAAACTCCAAAGGTTATCGACTTGTTTTAATAATTTTCTCGAAGAGACGTAAATTATCCTAGAAGGTTACTTCGTCGTTCTATTAATACCAATGTTTCAGAGGACACCGAAAATACTTTACACTCTGAACGATATTTTTAGTCGTCTTTTTTTAATACGACCAATTGGAAAGTCACTAAACTTATTATTATTTCAATACCCGATAAAGAATCGACGAGAAAAGTAGTTTCGTAATGTGATGAAAAAAAAAAGACTGATTTGGTCATGATGAAGGGAAAAACTTACAATTCATTCTGTCTGGTCGAAATTGTTCAGGGTTGAACTCTATGCGTATTACCCGAAATTCTGCTTACGTATTTCCGATGGAGTACAATTGAATAAGTGATGATTTGGATGAAACGTAGTGGTCACTTTCTTCAAAAATTTATATGTTAGGGTGACAATACACTGATCGACAAATCAGTGATTCGGTACGGACTTAGAAACGCTCGGGGACCTGACATCGGGTGGTCTGGGTAGACAAGTACCCTAAGAGGTCCGTTCTTATGACCTCACCCCTCGACCTCTACCACAGTGACGTCATCCACCGGGAGAAAAAGAGGAGGACTGCCACCCGGTTCGTACCGGATTAGAAAAGGTCCGGAATCGGTGTATGAACCCGACGGGACCACCGAGTCACCATTTCTTAGGTGGACGGTTACGTCCTCCATGTCCAAACTAGGGACCCAACCCTTCTAGGAGACCTCTTCAATTATCGTTAGATTATGTCTTAAGACCAGACCCTTTAAGGCACGTGTCTCCTCGGATCACCGGATACCAGTGTTCTCAAGTCAAGTCAGCGAGTCAGTGCAGACTGAGAACCGTTGGGGTACCTGACGTCGTGTGGTCCGGAGGGACCGGTAGTGGTTGAGGGTCTCAGGTGGGTTTGGGTACACGTAGTTCAGCTACTACGGTAGATTGGTTGAGTAGGAGACAGCAGGGGAAGAGGAGGACGGGAGTTAGAAAGGGTCGTAGTCCCAGAAAAGGTTACTCAGTCGAGAAGTGTAATCCACCGGTTTCATGACCTCAAAGTGGAAGTGGTAGTCACGAAGGTTACTTATAAGTCCTGACTAGAGGAAATCCTACCTGACCAACCTAGAGGAACGTCAGGTTCCCTGAGAGTTCTCAGAAGAGGTTGTGGTGTGAAGTTTTCGTAGTTAAGAAGCCACGAGTCGGAAATATCAGGTCGAGAGTGTAGGTGTGGACTGGTGACCTTTTTGGTATCGGAACTGATCTGCCTGGAAACAACCGTTTCATTACAGACGAAAACTTATACGATAGATCCAACGAGTATTGAAAGGAAGGTTCCTTATTCGCAGAAAATTAAAGTACCGACATTAGTGGTAGACGTCACTAAAACCTCGGGTTTTTGTATTTCAGACTGTGACAAAGGGGTAGATAAACGGTACTTCACTACCCTGGTCTACGGTACTAGAATGAAAAGACTTACTACTCGAAATTCGGTTGAAAAAGTGAGAGGAGAAAGTGAAAGTAGTTCTCCGAGAAATCAAGAAGTGAAAGACGGTATTCCCACCGCAGTAGACGTATAGACTTCAATAACTATAAAGAGGGCCGTTAGAACTAAGGTCGAACACGAAGAAGGTCGGGTCGTAAAGAGTACTACATGAGACGTATCTTCAATTTATTCGTCCCACTGTTATATGTCGAAACTACAAGAGGAAAGTGTCATGTACGAACATTCTCATTCTGCAGTTCTCATTCTGCATTGAACCACTGATTTGGTGGTGGTTTGTTTTTCTAAGAGTAAATATCGTGCACTTTGATACAGTTATTGGACACTATTTGGTAGTACCTTCTCTTAAACTTTTTTCTTACATACATACACATATTGACTTAGTGAATCGACAAGTCGTCTCTAACCGTGTTATAATATTTAGTTGATATGATGTTATTTTTTTTTTTAACTCCGTCTATTATCTTGACGGAAATAAGGGAGTTGTCTTCGAACACTTTGTAAACAGGATTGTACGAGGGAGTGTACTTAAGGATGGGTGGTGACCTTGACTTCCCACTATTAGGAGTCTGAAACGTCTCTTCCAGAAACGGGTTGTATGAAATTTCCTCTGATGTACCCCATACGAGGAAACTTACCTATGAAAATTCTGACCGTCAACCAATAAGACCGCCACTCTAAAGGGTAAGACTCATCATGTAGTCAATGATAAATCCCTAATGATACTGTTTGGTTTTCCTCAAGTTGAGTTGTTTTTGTTTCAGAGAGGTCGACTCCGGACGTACCGTATTGAAAGGGGGAGTTCTGCGTCCCTTTACCGAAGTCACTATTTCCCTTTAGGGACTTCTTCATGGTTTCCTGTTAGTCGTCTCAGGTTGGACTTACTTCATACCAACGATTCAGGCTGTTCAATAAAATTCTGACTTGGTGATAATTCAACCGATTAAAAACAAGTCTCCGAAAGGGATCCCGATCGATGCGTAGGTGTTGTTTGAATCAGGTGCGACTTGTCTTACCTTACCTTTTGGTGATTTAAAATCAACAGACAAAAACAAACAAATCTTTTTCCGTTGTCTTCTTTGTCGATGAGTTGAGAGTCATAAATGTAACTTATGTAAACAAAAAGACATGGTTGCCCCCCCCCCCCCCCCCTCATGTGTATGCAATAGAGGAATTACGTATTCATTTAATGATGGATTTATAGATAATGACTAAATAATTGAAGTTTTTTACAAGGTGGAAGTTATAAAAGTAAATAGAAAGAGAAGTAGGTACTTTTATTGTTCAAAACTAATATAAACTATTTAAAAAATAGAAAAATGAAGAAACAAACTTAAAACGGAAGTTCTTTTGTGACCTCAGAAGCCCTTTAAAAAACCTTCAAGATGTTAATTAATGTTTATCCTTTTTCACTAAACTAATAAATTGAAATAGTAACACCCTTCTAGAAAATTTTCTCATTTTCAACAGAACACCTTAAGTTGTCTAATCCCTTTGACCTGTGGATTCATTAAAATAAATTTTACAAGACTTGCAAATATAAATACATATCCACTTTTGTTCATATATCTAAAACAACAAGGGTTTTCGTTGTGGTGTCCAAAGGGTCCAATAGTAAGTGGTTATAGTTCTATCAATTGAGCCAAGAAATTACACATCTTATAATAGGACTTTCTAGAACATAATTTCTATAAGACTAGGCGAAATTGAGTTATAAATTGATCGTCCTTCCAATCATTTGCGTATAAAAGGTTGATCGTTATCCTTCAAACAGGAGGGTGGTGGTGGTGGTGGTGGTCTTTTAGGAAGATTTGTGACCCAGACTGAATCGTTCCGGGTTGGACTCGGACCTGTGGGACGAGGAATTTGGCAGGAGACCGTAAGGCCCAAGGTCGGGAGACACAAGGGAAGTCCACTTAGTGACAGAGTAAGGACGTCCAAGTCCTTCGCGAAAGGGGGCAGACGTGTAGAGTGGAGAGTCTACACTCAGTGAAGAGTTCGTTCTCTCGGTCAACGAGGTCAACAAGGGCTCGTCCTCCCAAACTTTCCCGCGGGGTTTCCTATTAGAAATCCGTCCATCCCCTCTGGATGGAAGAGACCGTCCCCTCCCCCCTTTTGCTGATAAAAAATACGAAATTGTTTTTTCGATGAAGGGACAGTTGAAATCAAAGTTCCGAATAAACATTAACCGTGACTCTTTGGACAAAGCTGAACTTCTGCGGACATAATCCACTTACCTGTCGGTCGGTGGCGTTACTTTCCATTTACTTTATAAAAAAATTTAAAATAAAAGAATTTTCGGTCCCAACCATCCTGTATCGTGACTAATTGTGCCATTAATATGGAGACGAATCTAGACTTCTCTTTCATTCTCAATCTTTGGATTCACTTAATCTAGGTGCTCAGAACAAACCCTCCCTTGTTGAAGACTTTACGCCCGGTAACACGAAGTGTCGTAAAGTGACAAGGGTCGAATCCGTCCGTCCAATTCGTTTTACACTCAATACGGAAGCTTTCACCTTTGCTACAATTCCTTTAGTGAAGATAATTCACTTAAAAATTTAGTGTCAACGAAATAATCAACTCATTTGGGGTTTCAGGTAATATTAACAAAGGGATCTGCGGTATGACTTTAAACAAAGTATTAGAAAGTAAGTGAAAAGAAAATTTTCCTCTAGTTTTCTTTTTTTCTCTCTCTCTCTTTCTCTACCCAAAAGAGAGGGTTGACGGAATAAAACTATTTTCTTAGAGTTAGAAAAGTAACATTGTGTTTCTTGTGCCGTTAGGAACGGGACTAAGGAATCCTCTAGTACGATTTTGTACAGACCTTTCCGTGACTCTTTCGGCGGATTGATCACTGCTTACCGAATCCTTGTCGAACACAGACCAAGTACAAGTTTCGGTATCCCTCCGAAAGTAAAGTAACTCCCTTAGTTCCTCTTTTAAACTTGAGAAGATTCAATATTATTCCTAAAAATTTCTATCCACTCGTATTGCATCCCGCTAAAAGAACTAAATGATCCAATTGTAAATAGACGATGGCACAAAACATAGTACAAGAGTTTCACCCAGACCAAAGTGTAATTCGTATAATTGTAAAGGTTGTATCTAAAAGAAAGTATTAAGACTAATCTCTGAGGTTAAATGATCGTTTTACTTGTTTTTGAAACCAAGATACAATGGTTTGTCTCGGTCTTTGAAAACTAAAATATGATAGTAGAAAAATATGACATAATAATAAAGACGGTCAAGTTTTGACTTTGATCCTTAGTTCTCCTACATAAGAGACTCAGGAAATCGTTTCACAAGACTCACATACAACCAATTCCTCTTCTCCAACCTCCTCGTCAGTCTAACAACTTTTGGTATAAATTCCTATATCAGATCTTTTCTTTTTCATATTAATCAGTCTTTTAGGATAAGGTACTTCTCTAACTCAGTTTTTAAAGGACCGTCTGTCTTATAACTCTACCAAATAACGTGAGGTCCTATATTCACCCTCTTCCTTTTGATTTAATCTCAACTACAAAAATGAATCGACTCACAATAGACCGGGGAAGCCTCGGACAGACGAAAGGAAGGAAGAAACTATAGAACCCCGAAGTGAAGGCAATTTTTGTTTTTTATAAGGTGTGAATCAGGACAGGAGACTCTTTTACGGTGTCTTTAAATTCTAGCTCCTCTGTACTTACCGGTAAGTGAGAGACGTGAGGATATTTGACTCCTCTTTGATCTTTTTATGCGAGTCTCGGGTTATTTTCCCTACTGCCACTTCTGTCCTCTCTTCCCTGTACTTTGGATCCACTTTAGTGGACCCTCGTAGGGTTTCAGAGGTGTCCTGACGATACACGTGTTCGCTCCCTGTCCTGAAACCAAGTCTCGTCTTTAGGGCCGACCTCTAACCCACGACCGCTACGGTTTTCAATCACACTGAACTCGTTCGGAGAGTAAAGAAGTCCTCGAGTGACGGGAGAGGGTGTCATTTTACTCCCCTAAGCTAGTCTCCAGTACTCTCCGGGGGACACACTGATCTAAGGGGACTAAGTCCTCTACATGAATCCGTGAGTCCAACCAATAGTTCTTCGGTTCCGAACTCAGTTTTCTTCTACGATTACTACTCCTCCTTCTGACCAGGACGGGAAAAGACAGGGTCCACCGATGTACTACAAGTAGGTTAGGGTCGGAGAAATCCGGGGCCTAAGAAGGAGACGTTCTGTGTGTACTGATATCCCCACCGTTCAAAACGGAGTCATCTTTCCGTTCTCGGTTGACCTTAGGGATATCGACAACTGCTAGATTTCTTCTCTCCCCTCTCGTCTCCATTGGTCCTGTGACATCAAATCTTGATCTACTCTTCTTGTGTACCTTTTGTAGTTCCACTTGTTCTTTATTCTACGCTTGGACGACAAACTCCGGTTACTAACTTCAGTTCGGGAATATGTTGGACCGTTGTTAAAGGTTTGAAAGGTTGAAGGAATATACCGTTTATACCCTTCTTGTCTTGACAATAAGAAGTAAAACATAACTTCATCACGTAGAATAGAAAGTAACTGTAGGAATAATTGGTTGTACTTTTAGAATGTGATTTTTACGTAGACTTCTCGTGAGTATTTGGTAGTGTAATTCAGTATGCATAGTCACTAAGGTGTCAAAGAGAATATTTCGTTAAACAAAAAGAAAAAATTTGCGTTAAAGATTATTATTAAAGTGTGTAAAGTCTTCTTCCATTGAGAATTTTACTGAATCTTGGAAATGTTGTGTTTGACAGAAAGATTTGGCATTATGATTTTGTTGTTAGTAATTGTACGTGACCATCTAATTGTATACAGATTCTGATGACGTATAAAATTGTATTTGATAAAAAATTTTCTTTTTTGAAGTGTGTTGAAATTCTATATGTGACGACAATGAAGGTAAAATGTAGACTCGTTTGACTCCGAAGTCACCACGTCTTTATCCTTCGTCTCGAGACTCGAACTGGGTACAGACGGACGTCTGTTGGTACGAGACTCAGTAGTAAGAAACGACGACGATTCAGTGGAGTCAGTACAGGCTGAGACACGCTGGGGTATCTACCGTCGGGTGACCCGAGGGGGCAGGGACCCTAAGAGATCCCTTCTTGTGACCTTACCCAACGGTAAAGGAAGAGGTTACGTACTTTCACTTTTCAGTTTCACTTCAGCGAGTCAGTACAGGCTGAGAATCGCTGGGGTACCTGACGTCGGGTGGTCCGAGGGGGCAGGTACCCTAAAAGGTCCGTTCTCATGACCTCACCCCACGGTAACGGAAAAGAGTAGTGAGAAATCTCAAGATTTATTTGAGACACAAACGATAGACCCTAGAACAAGAGTAGTCATTAAATTATCCACCCAAAGGGTCCACCACGATCACCATCTCTCGGTCGGACGGTTATGTCCTCTGGACCTAAACTAGGGACCCAGCCCTTCTAGGGGACCTCCTACCGTACCGTCGGGTGAGGTCATAAGAACGGACCTCTTAGGGTACCTGTCTCCTCGGACCACCCGATGTCAGGTGTTCTAGTGTTTCTCAACCTGTGTTGAGTTCACTGAATCGTACATGTGTATTAATTATCCATTTTAATGTGTCTAAAGATTAAATAAATGGTACGATGAACTGACGTCATCTATTCATCGAAAGAGCCCGTGTAGTGTAGGACGTTAGTTCGACCCCGATAATGAATCAAAAGTGTTTCCTCTGTAGCCTAATATTAGTTGTGTACATGGGGGCCCCAACATGTGTTCATCTTCGTTTTCTCGTCAATTCGGGTAGTGAGTCTGGTTGAACACAAGTGTACGTCCGAGACGGGAATGGTCCGGAGATTGGACCCACTCGTTGTCGTCGACCACACACGACTTCCTTGGCGACGTTCGGAGTCAAAGAAGTTGACTTTTTACCCGTCTGATATGAATGGTGGTAAGTCTTTCGTAGATATATTACTCAAGAAGGATCTACGGTTCGAGGTCAATTTCTAAAGCTTCCGAACTTCCTGTATTGTGATGCCGTTATGAAGTAAGTCAGGAGTTTAGTTAGGGTATACTTACAAAACGTCTTCTCCTTTAACTTCATATCTCACCAATCTGCTGAACGGCTTCATTCATCTCACCAATCTGCTGAACGGCTTCATTCACCGTCCAGACCTTAGACTAAGGTTACAGAAAAAGTGTTTAATAGATCCCTGAAGGGACCACCAGGTCACTAATCCTGTGACACGAGGGTTACACCGTCGGTACCCAAGTTACGGACAAGTCTCTTGATTCCAAGGTGTACAGTGTCGGTTAAAAAAAAATTAATTAGATTTATTGAATCTTATCAGAATCCGTGTTTTAATATGTTCGTCACGAACGACTTGGGTATCAGACTAGTAGTAAGAACGATAACACTCATTTTTCTGTTTTTGTCTGGAAAGCCGAAGATCTCCTCCGTGACGGACATCAGACCTGTACGAGAGTGCAATCTTTATAATGACCGAAAGTTTGAGGTGAAAAGTTCAGAGCATTAGATTTCTCTAGGAAACGATTTTTTATAGTTCTAAGACCAACGAAAGTCTTACCTTCGGTCACATTACCCCCGTCGTCTTTGTTTTATTAGGTTCCAGGGACGTGATGTCCTCGAATCCTAGATCGACGTCTTTCTTCTTAGTATCGTCTTTTTGTGACCCCGACAATCGTCAGTCGACACAAAGTGTTCCACTCTTGACTGTCTTCTCTGGGTTCTTTCCTTAAGTGCATGTGGTCGACGGAGTTCTGACGACCGTAAAATCCCGGACGGTGCGACGAAAACCCCTCCTACTGGACGGACAGGTTTGAACAAGGAGGAGTATGGACGGTTTGAGTTTCCACTCTGTGCGTTGACTTTGTTTAGTAGTTACCCGAAGAGTTTTGTTACATCTATTTGTCTGATTTTCTGTTCAACTTTATTGACGTTAAATGACAAATAACCAAATAAAAATTTCTCTTGTCAGGAAAGATAGTATTGACCCATGGAACGTTGATAGGTCCCGCGCGTCATTGTACATTTGGAATTTATTCGTGTCGACGTGACCAAAACTCAACACATTTGGTTTGTACAATTTTCGGACGCTTTACTTCCGAAATTCGTCCTATTTTAAAACATGACACGGTTTTGACAAGTACATCTTGAGTATATTATGTGTCGTTTTACTTACTTATTTTCTTGTCACCTAGGGTGACAAGTCCAGTGATATAGTTACCTTATTCGTATAATACTAGTGGCAAGTTGTCTGTGATACCAAAATGGATGAGTTGTAGTTACAAGAAAAGGGCAATGGGATTTTCTAAGTAAGATTAAAACACAATGTTTATATTTTGTTTATGTGTGTGTGTATATATCTGTATATAACACCATAATTTTTTTGTTGATAAGTATGGTACAGATGTCTGTTGTCATGTTGTGGAGTTCATAATAGAGGTAAATAGTAGAATTCTGGATCTTTGTGACTCATAGACTGACCATGGGTGAGTACGTCGAGTGCGCTCTGAGCCGTACCTGTGACAATCTTGGTCAAATGTTAGACACACTTTGACGTTCAGTGTGTCTGTGACTTGTCAACCGGTTACCTCTTACCTCAGACTCTCCCGTTTCAACTTCCGTGTACTATTTACTCATGGTCCCGTGGATTGTGAACGAGACCACCGGAGGGACCAGGATGAGCTAGGACCTTCTGTTAGGGTTGTTGTGTCAACAGAACGTTGGTCCCACCGGTTCGGGTCGTAGAGATGTAATGGAAAGGGATGATGTGGGGGTTTTCCTCTACCACATAAAGGGTGCACAGGTGGGGTTAGGAGACGGTGCTTAATGTGGGGTCAACTGAAATATGGTCCGTCCATGAGGGAGTGTACCTATAAATAAATCTAGGACGATTAGGGGGTTTTCTAGACCCTATCACACGTCTCTACGAGTTATAGTTTATTCAAGTTTACTTACGATTATTTTTACCTCGAACCCTTTTCGTTACCTCCCTTTAAGTTTCGGTGTACTTTCTAATCAAGTGGTTTACGTAGTCAAGGATAGAGTTGAGATTTTCCTTTTGATCTTCCGTGTGACTATGTCAAAACTATTTATTAATTATCATCGTCCGGATTTCCTTGTGACCTAAGGGTCTGCCACGTCACCAGTTCCCCCGGAAGGGACTATCGAGTCAACCACTTCTTAGGCGGACGTTAAGTCCTCTGGACCCAAACTAGGGACCCAACCCTTCTAGGGGACCTCTTCTCTTTCCGATGGGTGAGGTCATAAGACCGGACCTCTTAAGGTACCTGACATGTCAGGTACCCCAGTGTTTCTTAGTTTGTGCTGACTCGTTGAAAGTGAAAGTCACCAGTTCTTAGGCGTACGGTTACGTCTTTTGTACCCAAACTAGTGACCTAACCCTTCTAAAGGACCCCATCCTTTACTGTTGGACGAGGTCATATGAACGACCCTTTTATGTACCTGTCTTCCCAGTGTTTCTCAGTCTTTTCCGACTCGTTGATTCGTGTTCGTAATTTCCTTGTGATAAGAGTTATACGTCGGATTTTTATTGAAAAAGAGTACTCAGGAGTATGTATTTTTGTTTTAACACAAGTTGTGGGTTTCTTATCTATGTCACTTCTACCCCCTGGTGTGCCTCCATAGTTGAGTTTCGAGTCAATTTCGATACCTCCGTCTGCCCTCTTGTGTCAAAATGATATAACGACAGAAACCTTAATTAGATCATTTTGGAGAGACAGGAAAAGAGGGGTCATGATAATAACAACAACAAATCAGACTGAGAACGCTAGGGTACCTAACATCGGGTAGTCCGAGGAGATTGGTACCTCCTAAAGGGTCCGTTCTTATGACCTCACTCAACGGTAAAGGAAGAGGTTCCCTGGAAGGACTGGGTCCCTAACTTGTGTCCAAAGGACAAACCGTCCACCTAAAAAAAAAAAAAATGGTGACTCGGTGTACCCTTCGGACAAGATTGGTAGTTATAAAGGACTCGTGATCTGTATAATGCAATTGGTATACTTTTACGGTAAACTGGATATTTCTGTGAAGATTTGTCAAGTTGAATTACGTAGTTGTAGTTCCTTCTGTTTTGGAATTTTAGAAACTTTTTCATAAGTAGGGTGTAATTGACGTTACGGTAATTCAAGATTTTGACATATTTGATAGAGTTTCGAACTGAATGTTCGAATAGTTAAAGTGCAATTCTTCCTTTAATAACTTACTCCCCTATTAATGATTTTTATTCCGAGTCCAAACCTCGACCGTCACCCATGGTTCCGAATTCCATTGGGTTCCATGATCATTTTTGGGGTACGTCTCTGGACCCCGTCGGGTTGGAACTTTAATATACAATGTTTGACATTCGGTGTCTGTTCGAAATAAACCAGACAGAATTATTTCGATTCGGTCTTAAATTTTAAGTACATTAAAATATGTTTTTAGGTAAAAATGTCAGAACACCGTTCACTGGGTGTGTGGGTGTACCGTTGTTGGGTCTCGGACCGGTACCCCGTTGTGAGGGGACAAGTGACGTCGGGGGTCGGGGCGATTCGTGAAGAGAATGATGCGACAATCGACATAAAATAACCGGACGACTATGATCACTAATAAAGAAGAATATGGACCGACTGACAGGAGTGACTGTAATCTATACCCCGAAATACACCTAAACGTTGGGTAACGTTATCAGAGGAATGAAGTGTCACCCGACAAGTCTTTATAGTCTCCTGGTCACAGACGAGTCGAAAGGGGTCCAGAAACCGGGACGGAAAGTCTTCTTCTTTCACTTTCACAATCGGTGAGTGAACACAGACTGAGAAACGTTTGGGTACCTACCATCGGGTGGTCCGAGGAGAGAGGTACAATAAGAGGTCTCTTCTTATGACCTCATCCATCGGTAAAGGAAAAAGTCCCCTAGCAGGGGTGGGTCATCTTAATCCTTGACGATTAAGGATAAGAGAGTCAAGAAGGACCCAGTATCACACAAGTTGAGTAAGTATTTATTTTTTCATTAATTACGGTCACTCCAATTGTCATCCTTGATGAAATTTCTTTTACAATAAAAATATATATATATATATATATATATATATATATACATACATACATACATACATACACCCACATATACATAAGTGTGTTCGTGTCCCTTTTACTTAATTGACACTACAGTATAGGAGACTGACGTATACCCCCTCCCCCTAAACAACTGAAATTTAACTTCATAACAACTCAACATTACAAAGCCCATACGTCGTTTCACTAAGTCTATATCTATTAAAAGAAGTCTAAGAAAAGGTAGTATCTAATAATGTGTTATGACTTATATCAAAGGATGTTATATGTCATCAACGAACAACAAATAGACGAAATATATATTATCACACATAGACAATTAGGGGTTTAAGATAAAGAACAAAAATACTCTCCTCTTTTACTCTGTGTCACTCCCAAACTACGGCTACTCTTGACATGTTATAGGTGACCGTAACTTCTAAAGCGATCACTTAGAAATGGTGACTTCCTCCCCAACTTTGTCTTCCTTCTACACAGACAATCCATGGACAAAACAAAGTAATGAAATTTGTCGTAATGTCAAACGAATTTAATCCCATCGATTTGAATGTGGGTTAAGATAACTCTCGCCGTGACTCCTGTGGATTGGGGAGTTGGGTGTCGGTATGACTACTGGACTAATCTTACCACTGGTACTGTTGGTGGTAGTAATAGTAGTATTACTTCTTATTAATGCTGGGAATTCATATCACGAATTCGGTACCTTACTGGGAGGCTTGTTGTAGAGACATTCGGATACTTTTCATGATAAAAAAGAATTTATCCAAACATTTACGATTAGTTTGTCGATTTCTGAAATGGACCCCAGAATCTAAAACTCTTAAAAATACCCCGGTCTTCAATGAACTTTACGTCAAACCGAATCTTATATAATTAAGTTATGGAGATGAAGATGACCCTCATATCGGGTTTTGGAGAGACTGGCCATTTGACCATAATTATTAAGTCTTAAAGGGATACATATGTAATCTGAAACGGATTTGTCTTGTCTTTTTATGTGTAAAGTTGAACCCTTTACTTTTTTAAACTGATATACTCATTATTCTAAAAATACTTCACTTCACTGTCAGTGAGTCAGTGCAGGCTGAGAAAGACTAGGGGACCTGACATCGGGTAATCCGAAGAGACAGGTACCTTAAGAGGTCCGTTCTTATGACCTCACCCAACGTTAAGGGAAGAGGTCCGCTAGAAGAACTGGGTCCCTAGCTTGGACCCAAAGGGCGTGACGTCCGTCTAAGAAATGGTAGACTCCGTGTCCCCTTCTAAAAATAATAATTCGTCTTTTTTTTTTAAACTGTACTTAAGGTGATGAAACGGTACTTAATATAATGACACCGTGAATCTCATATTTTATCTGAACGTGTATGATAGAGAAGTCTAAGAGTCTCGTAGAAACCCTCGGTCCGGTTCATAGATAATCAAAGGAGTAAAGTGTTTGTCACCTTTCGATTTTGAGACTCTCGATTTTATGAAACGGGTCCCAGTGCCCCGGTTTCTCTCTTAGTTGTCGATTATGGACGGCCGACGTGACTCCAGGTCCTGTGACAGATCGGATGAAAAATCCCCGGTGACTAGGCCGGTTCATCGTCTCGTCTCTCCGTCGGACAAGACCCCAGTGTCTTTGACCTGGAGTAGAGGACCGAAACGGAGAGTGACAGACACACTACAACCCGTTCGACGACTTCGAGTAATTCCGAGGAGTGGACGTGTTATTGGTCCAGACCCCATTCCATTATTCCTTCGTGATCTGTGTTTGGGACGGAAGTCCCTCAAATGTTGGGTCAAGTATGGGACGGAGCAGGTGGCGGGAGGGAGTTAGTTAGTTAGTTAGTTATTCATTTTTTAATTGGTCTCCAGTGGACCTTTTTTTTTTTCAATTTAGATTCACACTTGGTTTAAAACGAATTAACATCCGATATCTGCAGTTCGAAATTGAAACAATTTTCTTGAAGTCCCACCATGGACTTTTTGGTCTTACTTCCAACAAACGAACCGTAAGGTTGTGGAAACCCAATGACTGAGGTTCGAACGTAATTACTTCACGGGATACTTATGTCACTGGATTAAGATAATGTTTTTCTTCATTTAATATCGGTCACTCCATTGAACAAAGAAAGGGTTCCGGAAGTCGTCTCGACATAGAATCGTCATGACCTTGTGTGTGTGTGTGTGTGTGTGTGTGTGTGTGTGTGTGTGTGTGTCTGTGTGTGTGTGTGTGTGTGTCTCTGTGTGTGTCTGTGTGTGTGTCTGTGTGTGTGTGTGTGTGTGTGTGTGTCTCAGAATTCAATGTCCACTAAGGTTTTACGTTCTTTACGACGTGTAAAATGGTCTTCGAAGTGTAATCTACCAAGAACACTTGTAATGTGTGCCCGTCGCCTTGTTACCGTGGTAGGGTGACTATAAGTCCTTAATATCATCATAGGGGTAAATCATAGATGGAAAATCATGTCAAAAAGAGATTCTTTCACTGTTTTGTGTTTTGGGGAGTCTAGACTTTAAGAACGTCAAGGTTTACACTAAGGTTTACACTCGAAGATTTCTTGTGTGATTCTTCACCTCCCGTTTAATTTGATGTCGAGACGGTACACTCTTGGTGGTGGTGGTGGTTTATTAGTCAGGTTTATTTTAGTACTCGTCGACTTAGATCCCTCACTCGTAAATTGACCGTAAATAGAAAGGGTAGAACTGGTCTTCGTGTTATTACTCTGTGACCCTTCGGTCCCTCTTATTTCCGTACCGGCATCGGACCGCCCGTACGGACGACCGGGACGGACGACGTGTCCGTCAAAGGGTCAGACCGTGTCGTCGAGGGGTAGGTTCGGTTCTAGATTGGGCCCTTCAGACCCTCGTTCCGACCCACGGGTGTCGTCGTCAAGACCCCGGACCTACGAGTCGAAGGGTCGGAGGGGTGATCGGGAGGTCCCGTGTCGTCTGCGAACGTGTAGGATGTGTGGGTCCAAGTTCGACGAGGTGGCACTCACTTCGAGAGGAAGGACCTCTGGGTCTTAGAGTCAAGAGGGTTGGTATTTTCGTGAGACTATACTGGTTATCCCAAAAGTGTTTTTCCGGAGTCGTCTCCCGACCCGTACCACTTTTCGAATTGACACTGTTAATTAAACAAGAGTCCCCACGTAATTTGTTCGAGTGGACGGTGATAAGAAAGACCCAACAACTCTCCATGGTCCTTTCAGTAAACAATACTTGGGAGTTACAACCAGTGACTTCGTTCTTTTTACTCCTCGACCGTCTCTCCCCCGTCTTCTTCTCCTTCTTTCCGTACAAATATCAGTTGTGTCTGGTGACTTACTAGGCATGTCTAGTTCACAGTAGTGTATTCCTATTTACTATTTACTTAGTTCTCGACACTTTCGACCCCAGATATCCTAGTCCGTCCGTTTCGAGGGCTCACTTCTCCGGGCCCCTTCAGTCCTCTCCAACGTCACTCGACCACTGGGTCTCTCGTCCAAGGGTGTCCCTCCTCCGTCGTTTGTAACGACCTGTGAAGTATGAGTCAAACCCGTCTAGAAAGAGTACCATTCTCCCTTTAAAGGACTACGAAAGGTGTACCGAGTCCAGTTTGGTTTGATATGGAGGTCCAATCTTCTAGTCGTCAAGGAAGAACCGGAGTTGTCCCTTTTGTTTCCGACGGAGACGGAACAGAAGGGGGAGGGTGGAGGGCGGGAGGTTATGGTTGATACCTTTGGACGAGACGTAACCCTGAGATCCCTTCCTATTACCCTTTTTTGAACCTATGCCGAAAGTAGTCTAGACCATCCTTAAGACTAGGGCCGATAATGATCGAGACAGTCCCGTATTACTGAGTGTACAGACTTGGAGTCTAGCCGGACCGACCCCTCCTTTTCTCCGTATTGTGTGTGGATCCCATGGCCGGCGACGTTCCCAACATCCTCTGTGGTTCGTTGTTCAAATTCCGGATTCTAGGTACTCTGTGGCTCCTGCACAGGAAAAGATGATAAAGTAAAGTAAGTAAATTTTTCGGTCGAATGTTGATTGTTGTTGTATTATGGCAATACTTTTATCAGTTCCCAATACTTTTGTTAGTTTTATAGTTGCCAACCGGTCTTTTTTTGGTCTTCCAGAGATTCGTAGCTATGATAGGTTGGAGTCCTTACCGGCACTTTGGGTCTGGACGGTGTCTGTAGTGTAAGAACTCTCCAAAGTAGTCGAGAGTCGAACACCTCGGCATCCACCGTCCTGCCCCGAAGGCGGGTAGTCGTTCCGGGACCTGGGTTCGGGTATTGATGCCGACTTCGTTACAAGTAACGTTGTGGGACGTCCGCGACCCTACGCGTGTCATACGTATCGACGAGACACTATTTGACGTGTCCCCACCCCACCCCAGCCTCCACCTCCCTTATAGTCACGACGACGACTTCTTTCTGTCTACTCCTAGTCTCCGTTGACTTTACTTCGAGAACCTCGTTTCTCGAGTCAGTTTCCGAAGGAGTGACCCACTGACTTTGATGTTTGGTGTGTTGTCACAGTCGTATTTGTTCCGCCTCTCTTGAGGTGACGTGGGAAGCAGGTTGGGTAGTCAGTGTTTGACGTAAGATGGCACACGGACGTTGTACGTTGTCCCCGAACATTCTGAGTCTGGAGTGGGACGTGTTGACACGGTGTACGAAGCACGTCCAAGAGTACAGTTGAAACCTCAGTGGGGGTGTTACCTACGTAGTTACGTGTGTGATAAGTCTACCTCTCCGCCTCTGAGTGTCTCGGATCTGATTGTGGTGTGCCGGTGGGATGAGTCGAGTAACATCACGGTTCCCAACGAAGAGCAAACAAAAATCCGGTTCATTTTTATAAAATTTTACAATTTCTGTAATTTACTCTTCGAATCGTCTTTGAAGGTAGTCAGGACATAGATAGAGATGGAGGGTGGGGAGAGGGAGAGAAAAAGGGTCCCATCTGTACAAAAAGAAAAAACTTTCTCAACAGAGTTGGGAGACAATAGTCGGGAGACGGAGACGGGGGGTGTGAATGTGTCGTACTGAATACGGGGAGACTGTTTCTGGTTGTCACCGGAGACACAATGACTTGAGGTAGGTTACCGTGAAACGACGGGATCTGGAGACCTGAAGGGACGTCCTATTTTGATCAATGTTGAAGAATAAAACATTGGAGTTCAGAACCAAGTGTCCTGTACTTAGAACAGACTATTAGGAAGGTTAAGAGACTGGTGAGGAGATCCGTGAAGGGAAAGACCTCTTGACGAGGACTTTTTGAAGTTTCAGTCGGGAGAGGATAAGAGTCAGATAACCCGTCCCAGTAGCACCCGTTAGCGTGGGCAAGGGTAACGAAAAAGATAGGGACTAGAAGACAGTTGAAATTTTCATGTGGTGGTCGGTCCCGGTGGAGGGGTTCGGGGTCTGGAGTTGAAGTCAATGAGTCATCTGTGGAGGTGTACCTGTGATGCGTCCGTAGGACTATAGGTGTTTCCCTTTAGACTTGAGGTAAGAAGGTGTACGAGGAGGAGAGTACCCGGGCGGATAGTCACTTTCTCTGGTTATGGGTGACGGATTATGATCCTCCGGTGTTGGAAGGAGGAGGGAAACGTAGTCGTAGTCGTCGGTGAGTAAGGAGTTACACGGGGTTTGGGCAGGGTGTAGAGGTGGTGAACTCCTGTAGTAGAGGGATCATCTACTGCAATAGGACCCGGTACGACTTGTAAAGGTGTACAAGGAAGGGGTAGAGTGTAAACCGTTTGGTCGGTGTTGGGTCCGTAGTTTCGAGGGTACCTTGGAGGAACTGGAGACGAAGACGAGTAGTCCCCTGTGGTGGTACAGACCTAAAGATGTTGTAGGGGGGAGAATGAGACATAAAACACCAAATGAATGAAGACCTGGGAGTTGATCTAAGATTTAAGGAACTCCCGTCTTTGAATGGGAGGTAGAAATATTGAGGGTCTCACACCTTATACTCATCTGAAAGTCTGTAATTGGAGTGTCCTTTCCAGTCTAATACCAATTGTGACTACTCCTCCATCTCTGAGGGTTCTCTCCCTTTCTCCTCTTCTGTCCTCTAGTAAGTTCTCGTCCTGAGTCATACTTCTTTCCGTGCCCCAATTTACTTTCCGTACGGGGACACTCCGTTGTCAATCGTATTTCTTAAGGACTAGCTTACTTTTACTAGAACTTAAAGTACATCCGTTCCTAATTACCATTTTTGTGTTCGTTTTCGAGGTAAATGTTTCGTATGTTAAATATTTGTATATAAGATTAAATTGGAGTATTACTAAGATGTCTCCTCCATGTTGACAGTAGACTAAGTCTCCTAATTAATACCTTGTTCTTCTAAAGAGGGTTTCAACTCTCGGTGGAAAATTAATCGTCTTGGGTTGTCGAAGACCGAAGGTGCGAGGTATTAGAGGTTGTGATTCTTTTATTGAGGAATGTATACAATAGTGACGTTGAACTCTTCAAGGGATAGTATGACATGAGTCCCACTCTGTCGTACTACTGTACCCATTAAATCTTTCTTCTTAGATTGTTTTTCGTCGTCCTTCGTAGACTCTCCTCTCTTCGTTCTTCGTCTTTCTGGTCCCTCCTCCAGTCATGTTCCGGTGTGTACTTTGATCCTCCCGGAACTGGACTCGTCGTTCCACTGCTGTCCTTCGTTTCCTTACTATGACATTGTCTTCGTCGTCGTTCTGATCTATTCACGGACTGGTTCCCTCTTGTTAGGTTAAGTCAGGACTCCAAAATTTGAGAGAGCTAGTTCCCGACTTCGTTTATAAGTATTTCTCCCTACTTTCCTTTTGCCGAAGACGACTTCTTTCCTTTTTTTCAATTTCAAATCTCTACGACTCAGACTCCTTGTTTCTACTATGTTACTTGTCTGCAAATCCCTTCCTTCTAATACCTTCTCTCCACTACCGACTCGTAGGTTCCTCTGTACTTGTGAGCTCTTTTTGTTTTTCTTTTTTACTCCTAGATACTGGGTTTAAAACCCTTCATTAAGTAGATCTCTTTCACAATTTTCTCTACCTCCACGGTTCTCCTTTGAGAGTGTTCGGTCAACTCCTCTTATTTCATAAAGGGTTTGGACCTTCTGTTTAAACTAAAGTCCTTCAGGTACATACCAGACTTGATTAATTCTGGGTTGAGTAAGTGTATTACAGTTACCCTTAATTCTTTTACTCTCGTACCTAAGGGGGTTTCATGTTTAGTGGTCGGTGTCGGTCCCAGAGATCTAAGACTTGGTTTAAGATTTTCTTCTTTGAGTATTTACTTAGTAGGTCTAGTAACTCGTTACAGGGTGTGGATGTAGTTCCCCACCTTGAGAACTATTTACATGAAACGTAAAGTGACAGAAGAAGTTCTGTACTATTCCTTACACGAATATTCCATGAAAAGGAACCAGATATTTTGAGTTATAATAACGTGTCACTTAACGATAGGACACAGATAAAGAAAAGATACATGAGAACCAAGGAAAAATTGAAACAAGTCCATATGAAATGTATGTTATTAAAAGTAGGTAAAATTTACATGTTAAACTACTAAAAATTAATTGAATCTCTCAAGACTTTGGTGGTAGTATTAGGTCAAAAAGAGTGGAATTATTTTAAGGAGTGGACGGAATGTCAATTAGAGAGGTGAGGATGGGAGTCGGGATTGGATGAAAGGTGGAGATATCTAATCGGAGAAGATCCGTAAAGTAACTTTACCATACACCAGAAAACATAGACCAAAGAAAGGGATCGTGTCACAAAAAATTAAGTAGGTATAATATCGACTTAAAGTGAGGAAAAATAACGACTCAACATAAGGTAAGAAACTGATATGAAGGATACCAAATAGGTAAGATACTGATATAGTGGAAACCAAATGGGTAAGACAACTGATATAATGGAAACCACATAAGTAAGTAGTCGACTATAAACGCAACTAAGTTAAGAAAGTTAAGAATCGATAATACTTATTACGATAATTTTTATAGACGTATATACAGAGACGTATCCAGATACAAAGGTAATCAGAACTCATCGATGGATGTTTATCTTAATAGTCCATTCTATTTACGTCCAATTTCAAAGATTCTTAAATGGTTTGACGACAACTTCACCGGTATAGTAAAGTTTAAGAATGGTCATTACGTACTCCCAACACTGTGATATATGAACCGCTATGAACAATGGGAGAAAAAGTAAATGTCGGTGAGATATCGGTCCCTCTATACTTTCTAAATAGAGTAACACACCCACAAACCAAAGAAATTCTCTATAAATACGCAATAAACTAGTGAGGTCCAGAGTCAACGTCGTGTGTCCTAGAAATAAACGTCGTACGTCCTAGATCAAGGGGCTGGTCCCTGTCTTGGGTTCAGGGGAAGTGACCCTCACACCTTAGAATCGAAAACCTGGTGGTCGTTTCGGGAGTAACACCAAAAATAAGCTTAGGGGGATTACTGATTTCTATGACTCGTAAAAAAGTACACAAGAACTATATTACAGATATGTTTAGAAATCTGGTGAAAAATCAACCCGATAAAAGAAAAATAATCCTTCAACATTTACAAGAAACATATAAGACTTAAATTGGGAAATACTCTTATTTATACTTATTTATATTATTTATTCTAAACAGGGTCTTAGAAAAGGCACAGGAGGAATTATTTGCAGACGATAGATAACGACACTGATGCCGAGTGGGTGATCTATGACGAAAAGGAGGTCTCTCCTGTTCGGCATGACCTAAAGAACAATAGTTCATTTCAAATTTACTTCAGTTCTTCTCCTTTTGGTGTATTGAAATGGTCTCTCCTTGTACTTTAGTCTCTACAGAAAGTACCTTTGAGGGACTTTGTAAAGGTACTCTTCAATCTGAGTTCTTTTATTCCACATGACTTTAGATTCCCAGTAATAATATTTCAAATCTTTTGACGGAGTTAGGGTCATTTGAAATAATTTTCTTTCATCCCAAAGTGGAGGAACGCAATGAAATTTTTCTGACGTTGTGACCGTGGGTTTTTCCTCCCACAGATAATAGATACGAGGTATTTGGTTACTTATGAAAAACTGATGAGTGATACATGGTGTATGGGACTACTAAGTTCCACTCTGTACCTGTCCCGCAGATTTGAGAGTTCTCTACTGACCATCACCCCTCCTTTAGTGACTTGTAAACCTGCGGTGAAAAAGGTAGATGATGGTTTACCTCGTAGGTTTACAGTGCACGGTGATCCCTTGTCTTCTCTTCTTGTTTCATTGTGTCTTTCTTTACGTACGGAGAGGTTTCCGACGGGTTAGGAATTTATACGAAAACGAAACTTTCATGAGACTCGGACGACTGGTCGTCTGTACTGACGAATGCGTTGGATATCTAACGAAACCTGAACCTCCCCCACTCCAATGAACCCCAGAGACGTCGAAACGCCATAAATATTCGTCATAACGACTCCCCCGTACTTCCAGAGTGTGCCAAAGTAAAGTACTCTTTGTCACACTGAAGGGGATCTTCCTTAGGAAGGGTTTTCTGTAGACTGAAGCCGCCGCGTGAAAGGTTTTGTCAAGGGTCCTAGAGAAGAGAGAAACTACTTGTGGACTTCTTCAGTCTTTTGTCCCTTGTCCGACGGCTTCTTCATCCCCCGTGACAGTGTCAAATTGATTGTGCGTAGCGCACGTGCACACCAGAGCCCATTAGCACTCCTTTTTCTGACACTCCTTAGACTTCGATTCTTTCGAAACTCCAAAATCGGTTCTAAAGTTTTTGATTACTGAGTTTCGGTTAAATTAATAGGTGAGGATCGGTCTGAAACTCCAACCTACCTTTTGTCAATAGTATTTCTTTATGTCCCTGAAGTTGTATTTCCAAGTTCGTCATAATTTAAGAATTACACTTCGATACAAACTCCTTTTGTGTCTTCGGGTACATTTGGACTCAAGACGACCCCTAAAAAAAAATCTCAGAAGGTCGGGTCAAGTCTTTTCGAATTCACTGTACTACTTCAGTGAGTCGATCAATCACATTTCGGTCTTGATCTTCGGGTCTCTAATATTCTGACCCATGACTTCTATCAACTCAAATATTTTGAGAATTGTATATAACCAGCCTCTAGAAGACTGAAAATTGTTAGAGGTTAACGTAAAAACTCCGTAATCTCTACGTAAATTTATGTACACGACTCGAAGTCCAGTTACCCCACCCCATCTCACTTCATCTTCGTTATGACGGTCTGTGTCCGATTTCACAGAACTCTTGTGAGGACCTGGGTCCAAGAATACCTGATACAGTGTATTAAGAACAGTGTTAAGACGACATACTAATAAAGGTGAGAGTACAGTCTCTCCTCTTGTGACTCAGTGTCTCTACAATTCATTGAAAGGGCCCCGGTGTGTCGCCGTAAGCCTACCTCTTCCGTATGTGTCTTTACAGGGTACGAGGGACCGTTCACCTTTCTCGTGTGTTTTTATCTATTCAGAATGTACCGTGTCGACAAGTATTGTTTTCCCATCCGGAAAAGACTTAGTTCCCCGTAAAAAAAAGAAAATAAAAAAAAATTCACTTTTAGTTTCATGACACATAAGTTTATGGACGAGTTGACAAAAAAGAAAAAAGGGGATCTTTAGTTTGGTCCTTATTGGATACGACTGGGGAACTGACTTGACAGGGGCTCACAAAGGACTGTGTCTAAAAACGAAAGTCAGGGAGTGTTGATTTCTTACCCCGAGTTGAACTGTGAACGTTTTAATGGTCCATTCGACATCCCCTTTTACGTTTCTTTTAGTCATTGTCAATAAATGTGGTACACAGTTAAAACCACCAACCGTTTAGTTAATTGTTTTATTTGAACGTAAATAGAAACGGAAGTAATTTACATTTTGTCGTTTGTACGTCCTACCGTAACGGGTCTCTTGAGAATTGAAACAGAATTCGACAAAGTAGATCTCTACTAGACATTTTCCTGTCCTTCTAATTTGATTGTTGACCCCTTCAGAAAGTGCGACTTTGATCTCATATATAATGAATGGTCTACCTTGTCAGATCTGGTTTCTGTTGTGGATGGACGTGAAGACCCATTGATCTTGTACTAACACGTCCCGTCGACACGGTCCAGTCACTTTGCGCCAGTAGACGTGCTGAAACCGTAAAGTAAGGGTGGACCGTCCATCTCGTCACTGTATAACAACTACGAAAGTGTAAGTCACAGTTTTACACTGTACGGGGGTATTCGTTGTCACCCCGCAGAGGTTTTCGTTTTCCTTGTTCCCAGAAGTAGTGTAAAGTAAGTCTTACACTGACGATAAGTACTGTGTTTAGTTTTAGTACCGGACTGTAACTCTGTCTGGTGGATGATTCATGGTCTATGACACGAACTTTACATACGTCTCGTAAAAATTGAGAGTCTTCTGGGTCGTTTTACCGACGATAAATAAGGTAAAGTGTTTCGGTTCCCCACTGACTTGGTCGTGACAGTTTCTCCTGAAAGATTTACCATAGCTACTTGAATAGACGTTTCGTCTTCATCTCTGTGTCTGTAACCCTTGTTTATGTACCTATGGTTCGCCTTTCCCCCAACCCCTCCTTGACCCTCTAACCCTAAGTGTGTGTATGTGATCACTACGATACATATTTTACCTATTGATGACTCTTGTATGATATATCTTGTCCCTTGAGATGAATTACGAGACACCACTGGACTTACCCTTCTTCAGATTATCCCTCCTATATATATATACCGACTAAGCCAAACGATATATCACCTTTAATCGTGTTGTAACTTTTAGTTGGTATGAGGTTTTTTTGAATTAAACTTTTTTGTAATTGGTTGTCCTGACGTTACGGGAACTAGAGGTGACAGGTTATGTCCTCGGTGCACCCTGATTACTCCGAAGAGTGATGTTTTAGGTACGTAAAGAAGTCGTGTGTGTCATGTGTGTGTTAGGGGGAATAGGTGTTTGTCCGTTGGTGTCGGGGTCGTGTGTATGGTGTTATAGTGAGAGTGTGTAAACGTACGTATAAGTCAACGCAGGTTGAGAAACGCTGGGATACCTCACGTCGGACGGTCCGAGGAGACAGGTACCCTAAAGGGTCCGTTTTTGTGATCTTACCCAACGGTAGAGGAAGAGGTCCCCTAGAAGGATTGGGTCCCTAACTTAGACGTAGAGGAAATAATCGTTTCCCTAAGAAATGGTGATGACTTGGACCCTTCGGGGTGGGAGTTTGTGTGTGACCGTGTTTTAAAACTGAATGAAACCATGACCACAATAATCCAGTGACGGAAACGATTGAATTAAATTTTCCTCAACCTTCGTCCTCACGTCCCCCTTTTAATTTTTCCTTTAGACTGGTATTGAGAGGGAGACTTTGGTTCGAGACGTGATTTATTGTGTCTCTTATTGTAGGTTCCTTTGTTCCTCACACACTCTACCTCTTTTATCCGAAATACGACATTTTTGTCGAAGGTTAAAAATAATTAACTTAGTGATAATATGGACAGTAATTTTTACGAAGGATTGAGTCGGTTCAAGAAATGACTGTCGTTTCTTGGTGTACTATTTTGGCGGACGCATTTCTTTCGGTGAGTGAAATTTACCTGTAACAAGGACTCGTCCTTGTGACGTCTCTTGACGAAGACCCGTATCGGTGTCCGTAATCCTTTTGACCTCCGTTATTATGTCTTTCCTTTACTACCCTCCATCGACCGTCCTTTCTTATACGGTATCAGAATTAAGAATTTTTTTTTTTTTTTAGTTAGTTAGTTCACAGTGTTTTTTGAGAGATATAAGTCAAAACTCGGAAGGTCTCGTCGGGTGTCTACTGACAAGGGAGATGATGGTGTCACAAAGTATCTTATTGGGTTTTGTCCAAAATTGGTGATCAAACAAATTCGACGTAGTATTTACACTTTAAACGTTTACTTCATTATTGGTTCGGGTTCGGATAAGGTGACTTCATTCTTCAGGACATAAAGTTTTACAATTAGAGTATGTATTTGATTCCTACGTTTATGACACTCCACTGTCCTAACCGTCTGTGAGAGTTTCGATGTTTAGTCAAGTTAATAGTGACACTTTTCTCCAGTCAACCGGAACCATAATAAGTACTGAGTCTCATGTGTAGTCCTGATAAAGATTGTAAGACTAAATTCTGATTGAAATTATTATTGGTATTGACTAGACGACGATGACGACGATTCAGTGAAGTCAGTACAGGTTGAGACACGCTGGGGTATCTACCGTCGGGTGGTCAGAGGGGACAGGGACCCTAAGAGGTCCGTTCCTGTGACCTCACCCAACGGTAAAGGAAGAGGTTACGTACTTTCACTTTTCACTTTCACTTCAGCGAGTCAGCACAGGCTGATAAGTGTTGGGGTACCTGACATCGGGTGGTCCGAGGAGGTGGGTACCCTAAAAGGTCCGTTCTCATGACCTCACCCCACGGTAGTGGAAGAGACTTGGTACTGACTAGTCATTTAGTAATAAATTATTCTCACGAACAAGTATGTTAATTTTGAAATTTCGTATATTACCTGTGTTTTAAGGAGTAGTTGGGTCTCTTCATCCCCAGGAAGATAGGGTGTTACCTATCCGTATGGTCTAGGTCCCTCGATTGTGAATTTCTCAACTTTATGAGGTGTGGATGATACATGCGACCCGAAGCGTTACCGAGTCGTCCATTTCTTAGACGGACGTTACGTCCTCTGTGTCTTCTGAGGCCAAGTTAGGGATCCAGTCCTTCTAGGGGACCTCTTCCCTTACCATTGGGTGAGGTCATAAGAACGGATCTCTTAGGGTACCTGACTCCTCGGACCACTCGTTGTGAGATTTCTCAACGTATCCTGACTCTCTGATTTGTACGTCATACATAGACACCGGTCACTTGGAAAGATAAACGTAAATGGTACCGAAACTTTTAGTAACAATGTTCCATATCGGTCACAAAGACCTCTACCACATCGACGGGGAAAAGCCCACCCCAGGGAGTCGACCTGGTGAGTAGGATTAATTTTCAATGAACAGGAGAGGTATGAAGGAAATCCACAGAGAAGACCCAATCTGCTTTCCCTGACGATTATCAAATTAACTTCTTTAATTAAGTTCGTCCATGGAATTGGGTCCATTTTGACGTATAGAATTCTTCGAAGATTCCAATACCTGCGACTATACGTGGACCACCATGTCTTCGTTGGTTCTGGTTCTGTGAAGTAATTCAGTTTTAGCCGAACTTGCTATGACAAATGCTGTTATAAACTTTGACCGTTGGCACTATGTCTACCGTCGACTTAGTCCGTAAAATTTGAATATTTATGACGCCCAGAGTAGTATTGTCCGATCAGGTCCATATTTAATGGTCGGACAAATTCCTATAAATTCGGTCCCTTTGGTCAAAAATTTTTGTGAAGATCGTCTCTTATTTTCCCTTTCTTAATTTTTCTCCTGTTCCAATGAACCCTTCTCGGATATGTGAATTTTAAAGTCCGTCGTCAAATCTTGGACAAAAACCTAATTTTTAGTAGGTTTGAGAGAAGGAACCAAGTGAAGAAGTTTCTTCTTTTTGTTTCAAGTATGATGCGACGGACAGTATATCCCTTGACTCCCGATTTTAGTACGACAATCGGGATTTTGTTTTAGTAAGGTTTCGTATAAACAGTAATACCATTTACATAATCACTCTGTACTTTTAAGTCTCTACTGAAAAGAACATTTCAGTGTCGGGTTTTTCAAGTGAACATTTGTCAAAGTCAAAAGTTTTTGTTTTTCGTAGTCGTCTTCTATTTTCATTGGTATACCGGTCCTCTAAATATCGTCCTTACGGGTCTCCTTAACGTCTGTCGATGCGTCCAGGTTGGGGGACACCTCCTCTCTTCCCTCGTCCCTCGTTTATCCTTCTAAGTATAAAGACACATCAACCTTCTTTCAAAACTGGTCTGACTACTTTTCACGAGGTCTGTTTCAGCAGTAGTCTCCTTGGGGAGGGATGACAAGGTCCTCGGTCGAACAGAATTACCAGGATGACACGAGTCAATCAATGACCAATCCTCACTAGGTACCTTCACACCGTAGTTGTCCTTTTGTCGCGACCCAAGTCTCGTGACTCGATCTCGACGGGCGGTTAATGAAAGGGACGTCGGCCTCTAGACTCTCCGGGGAGGAGTACCGTCAGTGCGTTTAGGTCACAAGTATTTGACAAGGTGACTAATACACTATGTCACCATTCCGAGTACTTGAGTTCTGAAGTTCTATCGTTTCCCAAATTTTAAAAGTATAAGAATCGTATTATCCATATTGGATCGAATATTTATTTTCGTCCATAGTCCGACGTTAATAAAAATTCGTAACAGGAGGAACTATTACTTAAATTTATGATTACTGTTAACAGGGAAAAACAGAAAGAAGGATTGTTACGAGGGATTGCAAAAAAATTCATAATGGGGTTTTTATTTACTTATTAACTTTTTACTGGACGATCAAAATGAGAAAGTGTAAAGTTTGTCGAATTTTGACTCTCTCTCTTTTTCTATAAAGTCTCGGACGGTTTCTGACGTGATTTTATTGGTGTACGATGGGAA
This sequence comes from Capra ibex, assembly GCA_006410555.1. Classification (NCBI taxonomy): domain Eukaryota; kingdom Metazoa; phylum Chordata; class Mammalia; order Artiodactyla; family Bovidae; genus Capra; species Capra ibex. The sequence goes on from SJYO01035280.1 coordinate 648,236, forward strand.
GACAACATACTTTAAAATTAAACGACGAGGGGTCAAATAAGTTAAACATTAATATAGTTTTGACTTAATTTTTAACTCAGTTCTAGTATAAGTGACCATATAAATAAAAGTAAGTTTACTAATCGTGTTGCCTGGTCTTTAAGTGTAAAATGAGTTTCCTAAACCACCCCCTTCACCCTAAGTTCCCACTCCAGTGATTATAAAAAATTACAAAACACACAAACAAAGAAATAACTTGATGTCGACTAAGTGTTACAACACAATCAACGAACATATGTCGTTTCACTAAGACCACATGTCGTTTTGTTTTATGTATAAGAAAAAGTATAAGAAAAGGTACTACAAATAATGTCCTATGACTCCCAACGAGAGACAAGATACCTCATCCTAGAACAACACACTCTGGTGGTTAAGAAATCGGTGAGTTTTGTAATTGTCACGTGATTTGTCTGAGAAATTTAAAGATTTCTGCAGAAAATTGATCGGGCTTTGTAGTCATCAAGTCGGACATTCTTTCGGACCGTACTCGTCTCGTACGTACGTTTTGTACTTCACTGGAGAGGGGTGAAGAGGATGTCTATTACTCGACGTACCGGGTCCCTTAGTGTGGGGTTCATTGTGTTCGCTACCTGGGCCTTTCTTGTGGTGGCAAGTGTTGCTTAAGCTGTGATAGCAGAACGGACCCGAAATGGAGTAATATAAGCACCGTTCGTAGAACGACTTACCAGATCGTCATACCTAGAAGAAAGTGTAATCCTTATTTTGGTCGAAGTATAAAATAGAGTTTTTGTATCACCAACGGCTGGAGTATTACTGTGACTGCAAAGGTAAAGCTTATCAGGTGCTACGTCCTGAACCTGGAACCATGAAGTTCAAATAGGAGACGTCTATGAGAAGCCAAAATAAAATGCGGTTGTACATATGAAGGTAACACAAAGAACCCGATTATTCGTAACTAGCGATGGACTTCCACCATTTCGGTAAACCACTGAGAGCGTACATGTCGTATTGGAAATGTTTCCAAAATAGACAAACACAAACCCACGAGTACCGACAGGACAGGAACGGTTTGTAGTAAGATTGGTTACAGGTTGGTTGCTCCCTTTTATAAGTACTCACGTGCTTTGAATTCTCAGGAAACCCTCACTTTACCGTATTGCGGTAGTGAATGTAGTTGTCGACGAACAAGCACCAACACGACCACTATGACTAGCCCACAATGTAACGATAAAGGTCCATGTAAGTGTTTAGGTCGTCCGTTAAGTATTCGGTCAGTTCGGCTTTCGCTTTTGTGTTGGTCTCGTAATCTCACCACCACCGACACAAGAAATGGACAAAAGACGGGATAGTGAACACATCCTAAGGGAAATGAAAGTCAGTGAACCTGTCTGAAAATCTACTCAGCCGTGTGTTTTAGGACATAATGACGTTTCTTTACTGTGAAAAGGATAGACGCACGTTGCATACGGACCTGGGTTAGTAAATGAAAAAGTACACAGCGAGTAAAAGTTCTTCCGATAAGTTTTTTAGTTTGTAGTCTTGTTCCTCGCTTTCGTAGGCTAGTGATGTCTCACAATCTTCTAGGCTCCAGGCGTATATGATACTAATATGACTGCACATCCTTAAGTTCTAGTGGTCTGGGTGAGAACAAACAGTCAATACATGTTTCACATTTATTTACACATAAAAGTAATAGGAACGAACTCGGGTAGTTTTACACCTACTTTTCTCTTGACTTTACAATACTTAAACCCCATATTAAGTCTTTACTCCTTTTGTAATTCCGTATTGCTTCTTTCACTTTGACTGCCCTACCGTATACCGACTCGTCGTCCTTAGTACTGAGTTTTAAATTCTTCGTCTAAAGTCCCCGTCGTTTCCGTTGTCGAGACGGTCGCGTGACGTCAGTAGCAGGTCCTTCACGACTACGAGACTTCGGTGAAAACTCTCCTGTCCTTCATCTCTCTTGAGACAATCTGGAACTAGGAATTCTAAACCCTTTCTTTTACGACAAAAGTTGTGTCGAGTAAACAACGTCTACATTGACTCATTTGTGCCTAACGATCCAAAGAGACAGTAACATAGATACTGGACGGGTGTTGTAATCGGTATCAGGGAGTAGATACAAATGTAAAATACGTGTAGTCTTTTTGAACGTGTCACGTCCTCATCCGTTCCTCTAAGTCGACATAAAAAAATTCGTTATGTGAAATTTTCTGACTTCAGTGAATTAACTCAAATTTGAATCAAATAAAGTCTCTTCTTTTTTCATACTGACTCATAATTCTGTTCAGCTAAAACTATTTTGTGACTTGAATGTCACGGTAATAATATTGGGATACGACGTAAACTTAAGAATACACGATCCCCGTCTCTTGTCTTCTGCTTCCTACGTAATTGTCAGTTCATGCATATCAAATAAATTCTCGGTAAATTAGAGATAAAATATTTTTGATATCAAAATTTAATATAGGTTAGAGATTATCCTTATAGTAAGTAAAATTTGGAAGTCAACATCTCGAGTTATGTAGTTCAGTTTTTCTAATTCCCATTGAATTTTAGAATCTTATTAAAGAGGAAGAAGTTATATTTGGAAACTTGGAGGTACGAAAAAGTTTCGGACGTCGACGGACTGGTGACAGATCCAAGGATTGTACACTGTCCTCGGTTCCCGCGTAATCTTCTGGTCCTACTTCCGTACAAACGGTTGCTTTTCCATAGTAATACCAATTGCTTCTGTCTCGTCTACACATGTGCATATTTTGTCACTTTCCGAAGTAAAATAAATCTGAGCATGTTTGCTAGATGTGCTAAGATTTTTCGATTTCACTCGCTTTTTCTTCCTTCGTCCAGGGTTCTTATAGAGTCGGATTGACTGATGGTTCCAATCCAAGTTCTTGTCTTTTCCCCAGATTATCCACTCAGTCCAAATTGTCTTCCCTGTCTTCGTGTCTCCACTTTTCTTGACAGGTTCCTGGAAATAGTCTCATAGATAAAGAGGTAGTTCTAAGTTAAGGTATTTAAGGTCCCCTAGATGTCATATACTTAATTATGTGTAGAGAGAACCTGTACACGGATCGATGGTGGTGGACGACGAGCAAAACAAGTGATCGATCCAATTCTATCGGTATGAAATGTGATCCATAACTTCTTCTGTCAAACTTTCCGATTAAGGAAAGAGGTAAGAGGAGTACTGTGGGTCCGACTCAATGTCGACGGGATATGTTTTTCCTCCTCGTTACGACGTGGACCCTTTTGGGAGTCATGTCACACAGGATCTGAGAGGAAGGAGATGAACCGAGATGTAGTGTCGAGTGACACACACACACACACACACACACACGCGCACACGCGCGCACACACGCACGCATTTCGTACGAGTGGAATCTTGTACGGATTTTTGATTCTTGGATAGTAGAAGTAGTTTACTCAGGTAGACCACAAGACTTTGAATCGTCTCGATTGGGGTGTGACGTAAATTAAGAGATTTTAAGTCCGGAGTTAAGATTCTCGAGGAATTTTATAAAGTTAGGGTAAAATTACAAAGATTTTAACATGATAACATCTCAATTACCCATGTAAATTATATCACCAAAATAAGAGACTTTAATGTAATAATTCAGTTACCCTGTCGAATTTTGTAACTGAATCCCTTTTTTAAACTTTCATAATAGAGGTAAAAGAATTTCGGTATAATGTTTTCGTAGTTTAGTATGACGAACATGAAATGTGTTTATATGACACAGTGTTGGTTCTTACTTAGTCAGTGTACTGATTGTATTATAGGTGTCCTTATTGAATTTTATAACACAACCACAGTATTCGATTATATTTGACGACGTGATTGTAACTTCTTTCATTTTTAAGATAAACTAACCAAAAATTAATTAACTTTTAAACCTTTATTAAAATATAAACTTTAGTTTAAAGAATGTACCTTAAAACCTAATATAAGTCATAAAATCCTGGGTGAATTCCGTCGTTAAAATTGTATCGATAAAAATAAAATACGTTTACTCTTTATATAGGTCTATTAAAGTTTTTCTTTAAAAAGATAATAAGTATTTTTAATGTACGTCTCTTTGAATGGAACGTCTTTTAGAAAACCACACGTATAATGATTGAGACAATATAAGTAATATGGTAAGTATGGTAAAGTAAGAGTAAAGGTTTATCATATAGTCATAAAACAAAGAGTTAATTTCAAAGTTTCCTTACTATTAAACCTTTTCCGTATTCGAGTCTGATTTATGGATTCGGTTTTAACACTTATGTGTCATGTTAGAGTTTGTATTTAAAATACTAGTGCCACCTCTTTACACTATATGTTCTTTTTTTATTTCATTTTTTTGTTCCCGTTTTATTTCGAACTCCTAGTGAATTTACAGCATTTATAAGACAGAGTTTGTCTTGTGGTGTTCTTTTGTCGAATAGTTTAGTTATTTATGATCCGTGTAGGATGCAAACTTTTTTTTTAATACCGATTCTGCTATAAATGTTATTAGAAACCTATACACATTCACTTAATATTTTCGTAATTCTAGTTTGTAAAAGTTTCAATTTGTATTTGTACTTAATCGATTCGAGACGCGGGGTGGGGGTCGGGAGATAGTGGTAGATCACCATTTAAATACTTTGTTGACTTTTGCTCAGGTCACGATCAATGACGAACACTGATGTGTAATGGTACCGGATCCGGAAGGGAGATCCGAAGGAAGTCAGTCAGTAGAAATCACGATTGTTTTTCGTCACACACACACGCACACACACACACCCCCCCCCCCGTGTGTCAGGACTTCGACGGATCTATTTATATTCTACCTTTACAAACTGTTTTTTAATCTGGATATTTTTTAATACAACAACAAATTAACGATTCAGAACAGGTTGAGAAAACGCTGGGGTACCTGACATCGGGTAGTCCGAGGAGACAGGTGCCCTAAAGGGTCCATTCTTATGTCGTCACCCACCGGTAAAGGAAGAGGTCCATTCAATGTCTACACAGAATTTTTTTATTTTATTTTTCCGACTTTATATGTATCTAAAGTATCCCTTTGGCCTTGTTTATAACTGATACGAAAAACTGTATGTTTTTTCTTTAAATAAATTTACATTAAATGACAAAGTTTTTAGTAAATAATCTTAATCTGATTCTGACAGTCACAATTTTACAAATTGAATAGTTTTTTACGTACCCTAAGTTTACCGTTGAAAATAAAACTTTTAAGAATTTAAAAAGAATATTTGATGTTATTACTCTAAAAATTTTTAGTAGATTTTACTAAATTCTTTTACCATATTACACCGATAATCTAGTTGATCGGAAAGGAAGGGAGTAAACCTTTGAGTTCTATACCTTAATTTAGTCTAGGATCCGTTCATAAGAATTATTTCACAGGTCGAAGCGAAACTTTTTACGGTCTCTTTAGACAACTAACGTCGTCGAGAGTCTTTGTTGGGTGGGTAGTCTAATCTAGTAGGATCGAATAGTTGTTCTTAGATCTTATCAGCTGGGCTAACCGGTTTCGACGATTCAGATCCAAATTTACAATGTTCGTTCTGAAAGGTTGTTGTGAGATCTGTGCAAATGGACCTGTGTCTATATTTGTGTGTCATGAATATTGATCCCGATTCTCTAAATCATATGGTTTCTATTGAGTCGAGGGAGTCCACCACGATCGCCATTTCTTGAGTGAACGGTTACGTCCTCTGTATTTTCTGAGTCCAAATTAGAGATCAAGTCCTTCTAGGGGATTTCTTCCTTGACCGTTGGGTGAGGTCTCAAGAGTGGATCTCTTAGGGTACCTGTCTCCTCGGACCTCCCGGTGTCAGGTACCCCAACGTTTCTCAACCTGTGTTGACTTCGGTGACTCGTGTGTGTTTTTATGTGGAATTTTTAGTGAAGCGTAAGAATTCTAACAATGACGACGACGACGATTCAACGAAGTCAGCACAGGCTGAGACACGTCGGGTGCTCCGAGGGGACAGGGACCTTAAGAGGTCCGTTCTTGTGACCTCACCCAACGGTAAAGGAAGAGGTTACGTACCTTCACTTTTCAGTTTCACTTCAGCGAGTCAGCACAGGCTGAGAATCGCTGGGGTACCTGACGTCGGGTGGTCCGAGGAGGTAGGTACCCTAAAAGGTCCGTTCTCATGACCTCACCCTACGGTTTCTAACAATGATGATAGGGTGTTTTATGGAAGTCATTGTCACTTTGGTAGACAGTTAATGGTTTTTATTTAAGACACAAAAAAGTTTTACGGTATAGTTGACATAGAAATCTAAAAATACACGATAAAATACGTCGATCTCTTTACGGTTGTAATTTGTGTTACCTTTTTTACTTACACATTCCTCTACTTATGACCCGGTTTGTGAATACACTATTTTTAAACCTTAGTGGATCTAGTCTTGAAGAGTTGAGGTACCTTGGGTTACGTGAGAAAGACACTCTATACGCAGCTGCATAAAAATCACCATCATCGTAATCCCGAACGGTCTACCGTGGTCACCATTTCTCGGGCGGACGGTGCCGTCCTCTTTGTTCTCTGTACCCAAGTTAAGGACCCAGTCCTTCTAGGAGACCTCCTCTCGTACCGTTGGGTGAGGTCATAAGAACGGACCACTTAGGGTACCTGTCTCCTCGGACCACCCGACACCATGTGTCCCAGTGTTTCTCAGTCTGTACTGACTCTCAGACTCGGGTTTACTCGTGTTCATCATCACAATCAGTGGTCAATACAGGTTGACAAACGCTGGGGGCACCTGACATCGGACGACCCAAAGAAACAGGTTCCCTAAGAGGTCCGTCCTCATGACCTCACTCGATGGTAAGGGAAGAGGTCCCCTAGAGGGGCTGGGTCCCTAATTTGGGTCCAGAGACAGGATGTAACGTCCGTCTAAGAAATGGTAGCTCGGTGATCCCTTCAAGTTACATAAAAATCATTACTTTAGGTAGATATGTACGTATGAGAAACATACCATCACACCCTCGTATTTTTGCTCCTGAGATAGTGAAAGAGATAGTATAGGTTCCTCCGAGACATGGCAACCTAAACTAATTATGGTAGTGGTAGTGGGTCCGTGGACTTACCTTTAAGTCTCAGTAGGTTACCGGGAAGAAAGGAAGGGGGATGATCGTCGGGACGTGGGTCAGGACGTTCAGACGGGAGCGTGTGTCCCCTGTTCCATCCGGAGATGAGGCGTATCGGGTCACAGTCCGGATCGAGTCCGACCTCCGTCGACACACTCGAGTACCTGGTCGTTCCTGGACGTTCGTGTCGTTTTTTGGCACCGGGGTGGAGGGTGACACACAGGTCGACTCTCCTCTTTTACTTGGTTGGAGTGGGACTAAAATTTGACGGTCGTGAAGACGATCCTCGGAGCTCAAAAGGTAAGACCGGATCCGGGAGTACATGAGGAAAGTCTTGAAAATTGTGATGTGTCAATAAAAGATTACTTTATTTTTATCGATTGAAAATAACCATAAGGGATGTTTCGTCCGTAGTAAAACTCGAGGACTGGACATAGTTGATGGAAATACGGGAACTGTCTGAGGTTCCTTCGTGACCGTAATGGAATTGCAGGAGTCCCTGTGTGTCCAGTCTTTCCGATAACGACCCTAGGTCTGCATCCGGTAGACCGAGGTCTTCGAGACGAAAGTTAGTCAGAGTTATTACTTCACTTTGTGTACGGAATTCCATAATGACTATGCTGGTTCTCGGAACGTTTACTAAATGCAATGGATTACGATCCTTATGTTTGTGTTCGGTGACGTCTATTCCGACCCCTACTTCGATCCGTCGTGAGAATTCGTTCCTGAGTTATTAAGGAAATGATTTGGACTTTCTAATATGATAATTCTCTTGTGACTCAGGTAGTTAGTGTGTGTCAACCAGTAAAATGAGGGAGTATTAAGTCTGCTCCCCCGAAGGGACCACCGAGTCGTCATTTCTTAGGTGGACTTTTACGTCTTCTGCGCCCCAGTTAGGGACCCAGTTCTTCTAGGGGACCCTTTCCTTTACCGTTGGGTGAGGTCATAAAACGGACCTTTTAGGGGGTATCTGTCTCTTCGGACCGTCCGATGTCAGGTATACCAACGTCTCTCAGCCTGTACTGAATCAGTGATTTGTTGTTAAGTCTGCTCGTATATTAAGTACTAGTTTTGGACCGATGAAAACTCACACCTTCACAGTTAATGACTCGACCGTGTCCACATTTGACTCTGTCACATTTGTTTGGACCTGTATACCGGGGACACGAGTGTCGTGTAGACTTTTAAGTACAGACACCCCTGACGTAACGGGTCAATTTGTTCGTCAAATCCTGTTCCTATTTCTCTAGTTCTTTGGGTCGGTAAAGTAGTTGACCTTCGGGGTGGTACTGCAGAGAAGACAGGTCAAATGATCGTGTTTGACACTTGGGGACCGACGACCTTAGTGTTGATAAGTTGTTTTTAGAGATTACCTCCAAAGGACCCTCACACCTATTACCAAAGATCCAGTCACGAGTAACGCTTACCGAAACAAATTATGGTGTTCTTTCTTGGGACGAGTGGTTTAAATCATGAAAACGGAACCGTTCGTATGTACTAGATAGATTTAAAATTAAATTTAAAACGTCTTTTCCCCCGACGTCGCAAGTGGGAAGGTTCCGTGTCCGGAGGCGTCTCTGTTGATTTGTTTGACCGGCCTATTGTTCACCAGTGCTGTAACCCGGTGTTTCCCATGACCGCAGTCCTCTGATAGGATGTTGATCCCAACTATTAGCGGGGGAGGTTCTGCAGACGGTCCGAGGCCTTCTTTGTCTTGTACCCTTGGGTCCCTCGGAAGACCAGCACTGCTCAGTGTGTTCACCTCGGCGTGTAGGAGGAAGTTGGACAGACACGAGAGGGACCCTTAGTCTGTGCCCGTTGTGCGTGCCGACGAGGGGCTTGTCGAGCAAGTTCCTTGTCTGTGTCTTTGAGCCGGGGCAACTCAGAAGTAAGATTACTGCGGTTGACCAGACACTTTTTGTCGGGTGTTAAGCGACGACACGGGGTCTACAATTGATTTGTCTATACATCGAGAGATGTCGTACTTACCAGATTTTGGCGTCTTTTTAAAGTGTCAGTGTGACGGTTACTTCGATTTGACGGTTTCTACTGGTGTGTTGTGAGTGTGTTTGGTCTCCATATATGTTCACACGAATCGATTATCGTCGAACGATCTGTCTCTTCTTCTGATAGTCCATACCGAATGAGTAACCCATTTTTCTGTTTGTCCTTTTTGTTTTTGTTTTTTTTCGACGTAAGTCAAATTGGGGTCTGTTCGAGGGACTTCAGAGGGGCGGTGTTTTGGAAGGGGATTTGAACGCTCCCGGACGAGGAGGGTGTGTAGTGTGTCGACTTGTCCGCTGTAGACAAATAGTTTTGTTGAGACCCTTTTAAATAGATCGACTATTTACAACTGTGTACCTCCGTACCCTTTCAGAAGACCGAAGAAATACTCAACTGAACTCAAAACACGATCGTCTTGTCGGACGACCACCGGACAGTTTGTATGTGACCTGTAGACAAACTTATAATTTCTTTCTCGTGCGACTGGTCCTCATTTCTTACAGTCACAGTTTTTACTTCTCATTTACGGAGAGAAGGACCCTGTGGTTACGACCACAAGACGACTACTATTCTGAGAGAAGGGTCCACGGTTCAGGTATGACTAAGCGACACATACACGACCAAAAAAAAAAGAGAAAAAGAACTTTGGAACTTCCTTACGTAGGGACCGAACAAAATACAAGAAACAGACTGTTCTGTAGTTTGACGTGACTTTTGGTACAAAGAAACCTCGCTAAGGAGTCTCAATAGACTCTCCGACACGGGGTCCGAAATAAGGAGTCAAACCGAGTTTATTTTGAGAAAAGGTAAGACTAATGTCCAAGAAATAATAAAAGGAGTTGTATTAGTTTTACTTCATAAATGAGAGATGTAAGCAATTCAGAGTCAGACTGACTTCGAAGAGAGTCACCGAAGACTTCGGAGCAAAAGCATTGAACAAGTTTACTAAATGATTTTTCGACTCGTCTCACGATTCGTTTATTCAGAAGATTTCGTCGCATGATAGGAGATCGTCCTCAGGGGTTGGAGACGCTAGATTACGGACCACTAGTCTCCACCTCGACTACATTATCATTATCTTTATTTCACACGTTATTTGCAGTACTTTGACTTAGTAGGGTTTTGGTAGGGGCTAAGGATCAGGTACCCTTTTAAAAGAAAGTGTTTTGACCAGGGACCACGGCTTTTCCAGTCTCTGACGATGAGGTTCCCTGAGTAGGACACGACACGAGTCTGTGAGTCAGTACAGTCTGAGAGACGCTGGGGGACCTGACATCGGGTGGTCCGAGGACACAGATACGTTAGAGGACCCGTTCTTATGACCTTACCCAACGGTAAAGAAAGAGGTCCCCTAGAAGGCCTGGGTCCCTAACTTGGGTGATAAGAACGTAGAGAACGTTACGTCCACTCAAGAAATGGTTACTCGGTGGACCCTTCGGGTCCTTCAGGTAGAATAAATAGAAATGTTTGTCCTGGTCTATATTGTCGACCCCCTGTAAGGGACGGAGAGAGGGTAAACGTATTATGTGTAGGTGAGTTTGTAAAGACTCACGGACGATGTCCTCACCCGTGACCCCTCTGGTTTTATCCGGTTGTTTCTAACGATAACGGGTAAGACCGACCCTACCTATATTTTTTTCCGCTGTATCCTTCTTATACTTGTTACCGTTCTATCGTCTCTGTATGGGTCTCAATCACTGTCCACTCAGAATTCTCGTTTACCCTCGTCTTACTTTATTACTCTTTCCTATAATAAAACCTCCGAGTCTCCCTATTTTCTTTTATCGGAGAAGACGAAGTACCGGTAGAAGAGTTTTTTGATATGGATGTCCTTCTTTGTATACGTGACTCTAAAATAAAAACACTGTCACTCAAGAGTTAAAACTGAGAAACGATTATAGTGCCTGACTTTAAGTAAGGAAGACTAAGAATTCCAATATGGATAATAATCGTTGTTTCTTTTTAAAAAACTCATTAAGTTGATTGACTCTGATCCGTAAGTCGAGTACTGAGTTATAATCACGGATAAAGTTTCACTCCAAAAACAATCAGATGTTTTGTATGTTTATGACGAGTGTAGTCAAGAAAAGTATTTGACAGTGAAGACGGTTAGAAGGTCATCCCCCTCTATAACATTGTCTGTAAACACAGAGGTTAATGTTGAAATAGTGTATTTCCCCTCGTGTGTTGACGGTTACTTAAGGACACGGCCAACGAGTAAAACTCAGAAGTGTTTTTTTCTTTCTTTCTTTCGCAATAAAATGTCTTATCACTCATTTAATACAGAATTTCTGTATTTAGGACGGTGGGAGAAGGTGATGGGATTTAGTTACGTGACTGAACCCGTCCTAAATTACTAAAGTGTCTCCCTTTGTGTTTTTCGTACAGACGAAAGGTACAAAAAGATGGTCTAATCAAAAATTTCGTGTAGAAGTTAATAAAAATGGTTTTTCGACTTTTTACAGTGCCACAGTACTTAATACTTGTGGAGTCGTACTGCTAGTCTTACGAGTGTGAGATAGGGTGGGTGGAGACGACTGAAAGGAAAGGACCAAGCGCGGAACCAGTGTGGTAAGAGAAATAGGACTTCCTGAAAGATCTGACTCAGATCTGTAGTCTCTGTAGATGGTTCTTGGTGAACTCTGTGGTCGAGGAAGTGTCTAGGAAATTCTACCGTTGAAAGTTTGAGTGAAGGGGAAAAGACCGGTGTGACACTCCGAACGTCCTAGAATCAAGGGACTGGTCCTTAACTTGGACTGGGGTTGTTACTTTGGTGGTTGAGGATTGGTGATCTGACGGTCCCTTGAGGGATTTGAGTAAAGGAAAAGTAAAGAGATATCAAAGGGATGTCACAAAGATTACCCAGAACATGATTTTAAAAGACATAAGAATTGGGTCACATAAAGAGTTGCAGACCATCTTAGGACAACGTTAGTATTGAGGGGGGTTGTGTTTGTGTGTGTGGCATTATTTAGTGAACGGCCTTTTCGGAAAAATTGAAAAAATTTTTACTATATTGGGTCATTTATCGAGGACGTCAATTTTATCCAAGTAGTTTTTAGAAGTATATTACTGATGTATTTAATACCCTATGATGTTTCAGTATTCCTCTTTATTTTTTGTATTAAGACATCCCGATTACACTCATTCGTGGTTCTGTCGTTCTCTCTTTATCGTTTTACAAGACCACACCGATTGACAGGTTGTTTCGGTTACCCCTTTTTAAACCCCTATTCCAGTATTGTTATTTCAACAAAAACATGAATAAAGTTTTTTGTTAAACCCCCGTTCCTTGTTTTATTCTGTAAATATCTTTATTCATTTGGCTGAAAATACCGTCAACAACTGTCCGACCTACCTTTGACTGACCTTTGTTATTGTCTGTAACCTCCTAAGGTACATAATCTGAGTGAGATAAACTTCCTGTTTATGTGTTCCCTATAAATATATATTGGTCAGAATCATGACTGCTCCGTCTTAGGTTGGACCTTTACTACGATCCCTTTCCTTGACACACTCACGTACACTCGTACCCCCCACCCGATCCCCACCGTTAGTATGACCCCCATACACCTCCCAAAACTCTAATTACCCCTACTTCAGGGTACCATAAAATTAGAATTCTCAAGGTGTCTCACTTTACCCTTATTCGACTCCCTTGTGTCTTGATGAGTCGTATTTTGTTTCGTACCCCTTTTTTTTTTTAGTCTCTGTTTAGGTTTTGTCTTGTAACTAATACAAAATAGAGAGAGAGACAAAAAAAAAAAAAATTCTCAGGACCTTCTTCCTTTATACAGGAGATAGGTAATATGATAATGATAAAGGTAGTAGTATATAATAAAATAAATAAAGTATAACTTTGCCCACAGGTCACAACTTATTTCGGCTCATTAAACATAACAATTAGTGGTATTGTTTTATGATAGAAACTTTATGTGTTTTATACTAGTTATCAAACAACCTTATTTTATAAAAACGTTTGTTATTGTTCTATGTAATAAAGGTTAAGATTATCCTTTTTACAAATGTTCGAATAGTAGTGTAAATTCGTATAGGTGTTTTACTGGTCGTTTTTAGAGTTCCTTGATGTTTTATCATTACGTCCCATCGGAAATGTAGGACGTAACGTTATGGAGACTCAGTGTTTATACGGGTCCAAAGGTGTTCGAGATGTGAGACCCTGTGGACTCCGGTCAAAAGTTTTAGACTAGTTGTGTGTTACGCTCCACGTATTTATTTCCTTCTGAGGTGAGGATTTTGAAGAGACGATGTTTCCTCATTGTGTCACATTCTTACATAAAGAGAGTAAGTGACTGTGGGTCACGTCTTTTGGTCACTATTTTCGTCTGTCCGACCTTGTCTTTGAATTCCCGGGTGTTCAGTCTGTAGTGACCAAAACTTTGTACTCGGGGACTACTGTCAGAACGAAAAGGAGAAACCCACAATGGACTAGAGACATACGAGATCAAGATAAGAGAGAGAGATCCAGAGAGATGGTAAGAGAGGAGAGTGATTGTGGTGGCAGGATCAAGAGTGTTAAAGACGAGAGTCCCGTGTTCAGATGTGTCACAGGATGTTGTCATTGACTATTCCCGGTCCACCGACCTCCGTCGATTTCTTTCGTCCTTCTTTCTGTAGATCGGTCTCCTATTTTCAAGGAGGTTCACAACACTCTAGTCTCCGAGGTTTTGTCGTTCCGGTCCTACGAGTCGGGGTCCGGCATAAAGACTGAATGGGTTTACGAAAACTTTCATTCTCGGTTTTTGTACCTAACACTGACCAAATCACTTCATCCCATAATCTTAGGTGTCTATTTCGAGGGGTCCACCATGACTACCGATCAGTTCATATACTTGTTACTGGATTTTCTCAGTCTTGACGAAGTCTCAAGGGTTCACTCGCCTCCCGTTCTTCCCGTTGGGGTTTTGTGCCCCCTTTTGTCCACCGTCGAAGTCCAAAAAGGATTTTCAGAGAGTTTGTAAATGATTCTCTGGTGTTCCCTGAAGGGACCACCAGGTCACCGATTCTGGGACTCAAGAGTTACGTCCTCCGGGACTCAAGTTAGGGACCAGTCCCTTGATCTAGGGTGTACGACGTTTATTCTTAAGTGTTCGCCGTTGATTCTGGGGCACGTCCGTTTGCTCATAAAATTTTATTTATTTATTTTTAATTTTTTTTATTCTACTCGGGAACGGGGTGACCGTTATTCGAGGATGTCGGTCTTCAAGATGATCGCGTCTGGGAGACAGAACTCTATACGTTAGAACTCTTCTGTTCTATTGGTCTATTGAGTGGTTCAAAAAGGACCTATGAATCAAAAGTAGAAGGGATTAAGGTTCCGTTATATCGGAAATTGGTGATTGAAATGGTAAGTAGTAGTGGACATTGTGAATTTACAGACGGTAGAGAGAGACACTTTCACAATCAACGAGTTAGTACAGGTCAAGAAACGTTGGGGTACCTGACATCGGACTGTCGGAGGAGACAGGTACCCTAAGAGGTTCGTTCTTATGACCTCACCCATGGGAAGAGGTCCTTTTGAAAGACTGGGTCCCTATCTTGGGTAGATGACGTAACGTTCGTCTAAGAAATGGTAGACTCGGGAAAGATGTGACCTTATTTTACAATGTACCCGTATGTTGGTCTAAAGAACTACTCTTTTATGTGAGGAAGACACACGGGTGGTTCCTGACAGACTACAAACTACTTAATTAGTCACAAGTGACAAGTACACGTACATCTTTTCTCGACGACTTGGTCTCTTCCTTAGGATTTGAGAACTAAAATTTGAAACCGACGTTTTAGGACAGGTCGATGGAGGAGTGAACTTGTTGAACCAATTTAGGAGGTTTCGAGAGAAGAGAGTAGACATTTTTATCTTGAATCGCCCGGGAGTTTACCGAGGGTACATTTGACCCACGTTTCCCAGACTATGTTTCTCTCGGGAGGAGGCAGTTTATAGACCCTCCAGCACATGGACGCGAAACTAGGTCAGGAACGACCACTCGTGACAAGACTTAGGGGACCGAAGGACGGATCTGTTGAGTGATGTGTCGTCTCCAGTGTTTGGTCGGAAGGTGTTCGGTCCGTGTCAGTCCCAGACAAAGTCGGGTGTTCTGTAGTCCGGATGTCTTCGTAGATTGAATCTACTGTCGTACATCTACATTGTCACGTCAATTCTCCTCGTGCCCGAGGTCCTCTCCGAGACACCTTGTAGAGACACGGAACCAAAGTGTAGATAATTTTTTCTCCACCTTGGTTGGGTCGAGTACCTTGACAACACTCTCGGGGTACTCAATTTTGTGTATTTGTATGTTGTCCACAAATTTTACTACGTATGTTAGTGGTAATCTCCGAGACTGTTGTGACTGGATAGGTGTTTCCTCCGTTACTCCCTACGACTGTTCCAGATCAACTCTTCGTCGACGGGTGAACCCACCCGGTACTCACGATGTGAAGTGTCAAGGACCTAGGGGTTCCCAGAGTGTGAACTATCGTCCTGATGGACGATAGTCCCTTGGCGGGCATCCCGATAGGGAAACCGGAACCCGAAACGTTGAGGACCATATCGTGTAGTTCATTTAAAATTACGTTACTAGTAAAGGTAGTGTCAGTGCGAGGTATGTTTACACCTCACGGGGTTCCTCTTCCGTTCTTCGTATTCTCGTGTTCCTCTGTTAATCGCCCACAAAGACTCCAACAGTCTTATTTGTCTCGGAGGACGTTATTTGGTTCCTTCGGAACTCTCGGTGTCAATTCTCTGACACTTACGGTTTAACAGGTAAATTAGTCGTATTACAAATGTAGACTTCCTGAGACGGTACTCGGGACCATTAGTAGGAATATAGGTAAACATGAATGGACACAAACGGGTGGTCTAGACGAATATCGACTTCGATCGTTCGGAGACGTCCGTGTGTCCACGAGAATCGGGGTCACCAGTTTCTTCGGCACTCCTGGGATATATCCGGGACCCCTTCCTACCCCTTACCCACGGGGGTCCTTCTCAGTTCACTCTTCGAAAGGATTTGGTCGAGACCCAGGGAGTCCCGGAGACGACCTAGAATTCCTAGTTGTCACTGATGACGGCGGACGTTGCGATCTCTGGGTCCAACTAAAGGACCCAGTCCTTCTAGGGTATCTCTTCGCTTACCGACGGGTGAGGTCATAAGAACGGACCTCTTAGGGGTACCTGTCTCCTCGGACCGTCCGGTGTCAGGTACCCCAACGTTTCTCGACCTGTGTTGACTCGCTGATTCGTGTGGTATCAATTATGACTCAGACATACGTTCTGAGTTTTATTCATTTTCGTGAAGTACTCTTTTCCCTGAACCCAGACTAAGTCAGTGATACAGTAGGGGTCCCGCATCTTATGACGGATGATGTGTCATCCGTGTATATTTCATAGATTTTGTCGTGCCCCGTATAGCATTCATATATTTATTCATGATGACTGATGACATTGCCGTTTGCAAAGAATGCAAAAATCCAGGTCAACTTAAACTGTGTAATTTGATACTCAGGTGTCAAACCCGTGGAGTCACTTGTGTGGACGTTACGTCGTCGGATTATTTGTCAGAAGGCAGACGAGTTATAAGACATTATTGGATTTACCCTTTTCGTAAACTTTTTCTTGTCTATGTGTATATCCATATTGAGTTAGCGGAACGACATGTGGACTTTGATTGTATCGTAACGATTAATTGATGTGAGGTTGTATTTTATTTTTAATTTTTCTCGGAAGGTCCCGTCTCAAAGAAAGAATAGATAAAGACTCAGTGTGTGAAACTACTCCCTAAATGTCGGTTTAAGTCTCATGAAGGGGGACAATTGACGTGTGACAAAAAGTCACCGTTTCTGTGACCTCGGGAGGAACCCTGTAATGTTCACTATAATATTCCGGACTTTCCTTGGTTTTTATGTTTCTCCCGGGACGGAGAACGAAAGTTTTGTCATTATAATCGTAGTGTGTAACTCGTTTTCTAGTTGTGTACTACTCTAATGACTTCAGGATGAACACTAGATAAACAGTCATTACGAGTTTACACCCTTTTTTTTTTTCACTGTCATCGTCGTGGAGAATCGATTGTCTACCCAAGTACCTACGGTTTTACGAAGAAATGAGTTTACGATCAAAGTGTAAAGACCCCGCGGGGTTAGTGGTGGACGACCACTTGTCGACAAATGTGACACACCGACGACTTCCTTTCTCCTCGTTTTGAACGGTTGGGGTTTACACAGAGAAACTAGACAGGTAATAAAACTCGACTTTTGTTCGGTCCGGGGTTTCTGACTCCTTGGAGACTGGCAGGGGGTTGAAAGATTTTCTTAAATCTATCTCCTAGAGAAGGGGCTTCCCGCGATGGTGATGTCTAGGCGTATCATATTATCCTTGATCAACGCGTCTGTCTCCCTGGGTCGCGTTACACAAACAATTTTGCGGAGAGACACAGGGTAACAGAGACATGTCGTCTCGTTTGTAAACAAGTCGTTTGAGGACGAGAAGAAGTAGAAGGACACTTAAATTAAGGTGTGGTGATGGTGATTGTAGAAAACAGAAATCGACTTCTGCCGCACATTCCACCGCTGAAGACGGTAAAACCACTCAATGAGTCAGAAGGACCAGAGCGGGTGTATATATGTACAATAATTTAAAAACAAAAAGAGGACAATTGGTCAGAGGACAGTCAAATTAAGAACCTGGTCGGTCTCCTTGGAGCTTCCCGCCTCTCTTCAAGAAGGAGGGGCTGTTGTCAAAGGAGAATCCTCCCACGCCGTCTATCTCGGACCAGGGATGGAGTCACCAGTCGTGGTGCTCGTCGGGGAGGTGGAGAATGGTGTACAACTTAAACCGTTGTCGTTTCATATTTTCGTCTTTCGTGAATCCAACAAACGGTCTACTGCACCGTTACGACTCCCCCTTTTTTTTTTCATCATCTTTTAACGTTCTTTTTTTTTTTTCCGTGATACGGAAAAAAACCTAGTGACTTTCTTTCCGTGATTGCACCTCCGACCGGGTTGTGGTGCCTTTAGGTTTGTGGAGAGAGAAGGAGGAACAAAGGTAAAGGGTTGGAACTCACTCAAGACTGGTTGGTCAAGTCGTCTCACTGTCAGTTGGATGGTAGAGCACCAAAGATAGTTCAAGGACTAAAAGTAGACAAGGACTTCTGCTCGTTCTTGAGACACAGATTGTCAGAGTTGAACCTCGCAGGTGACTCTGTAAGACTTTACCAACGACGAACTGAGTGTCCACTTTTTGATATTTGTCCATTCCTTTGTCGGAAAGGTACTTTATTGAAGTCACACACACTTTCCCCGTACTCTTATCTTTTCCTCTAAAGACTCGAACCGTCATTATTAGGACTCATTGTGTCTGAGAGAGGTGGGAGTCATTCAATGACACCCAAACGCTTGATATTGACCAACTATGTCATTGCATAAACGAGTGTGACCAGACTCCTAGGTTTAGACTTTAAGATGGTGACTACTAATAAGTCCTAAAGACTAACACCGACAGTTTAATGTAAACACTACTCTTCGATAGTCTCTTTTACGAAGTTTCCATAAGTGGGTCCTGTTTGTAAAGTTTTCGGAATCTACAGATAGTTTAACGGAGATTTTTGACGTTTGAGTTAATACTGTCATTATGAATATGCAGTCACACTTACAAAAACGAATGTTAATGTATATACGTAGTCATATACCAGTCATAGATAAACATGTATATAAATATATCTATTTTCGAAAATAGAAACAATAACCCTATTCATTGGGATAATTATGGATCATTCCATACATAAATGGAAATTTCACTTTATATTTGTAAGTCGGATACCTCAGCGTGTGTCAGTCTGTGTTGACTTCACTGAATCGTCGTCGTCGTAGGATACGTCTTGTTTTGAAATTCAAGTAGACAATGAATATTACCAGATCCTGATTGGTCGATTTAATAAAAATTTTTGGAATTTGTAATATTTAAATTTAATGTGTGTCCCCTTAATAATATGTAGGTGTAACAGTCGTCTCAGTTGGTTAGAATTCGGTCTTTACAAGAACAAAAGTTTGTTCTCTTTTTACTCGGTTTCTAGTGTGACCATTTTGTCTTTCCTTTTTTTTTTGATATCGAACATGAAAGTAGAATTTTATATATCTGAACTTTTGTCGAAACCGCGGTCTTTTTAGATCCATTCAATTTTTATTTATTTTGTTACATAAGTGAGATTTTATGTCTTTATTGTAAAATACTAAACATTTGTATTTGTTCAAAGTATGAAGTTATTTTGGATATTTATATGTGTATATGTGTTAATGTGTGACCATTGTATGTGTATTTGATGTAACGGTAAAATATTGTAAGTACGGATAATGTCGACTCATTCCTTCTTTACTCCCCAGTGGTTCTATGAGTCTCGCACTTCTGGGTCCTTCCCTCTCACCCGTCCCGTACCCCTTTCTTGAGGACAAACGACTCTACGTTTTTCACGGGCAAAGTGTGAACTCCTCCGTCCGTCTGTCCTACATTGGTGGGTTGTTTCTAGTGGGTCGACTAGAGCGTCACTCGGACTCGGGGACCCGTGTTCCTTCCCTGAACGTAAGGTAAGTCCCGTCCTCAGACTGGGGATGTCCAAAAGTCAGTCGGGTCGGAAGGGTGACGATGTGAGGAGGACCAGGACGGTGGGACGGGGTGTGGGCAGTGTTAGGAGAAGTGACTTCGTACAGGAAGTTCGGAGAAGTTGATGAAAGTAGGAGTCAGTGCGTGAACATCCTACCGTAACGATTAAGGGGTCTCTCTTCTTACAAGTTAGATTACGGTGTGTGTATATGACGTCTCTTTTTAAGAAGATTTCTTATTCAATATTAGTAGGGACTGTATAAATTTATCCTATGTTGTCCCACTTCCTCTCTCCTCATCTTTTTCAGAGAATTTTAGTCCTCTTGCCCCCCCACCCACTCCCAACCTCCCCCACTTGCACCTCACCTCTGCGTGTAATTTGGTCGATTCCCATATGGTCCGTCGTTTTATGATTCTTTAATGGGAGATTTCCGGTCAGGTGGTACGAGGACTCAGAGTGAGGGGATAGACATGTTGTCACTACCGTAATCGTGTCTTAATTTTAGTCTATAATGACCGTTTCAGAAGTTGTGTCACTACATCTTTCACAAGTCTTTTACAATCAATTGTAGTAGCGAAAGTTATAAGAATATTTCTGTAAATTAGTTTCGTCTAACATTATTAATATATAGTCTGGTAACCTTTCGTATTAAATCTGTAAAGTCATGGAAACATCTGGTTTTGTCTATCTATACTGTATTTTGGTAAATGTCTTTGAAGGGACGTCAGATCACCAATTTTGAGGATCGAGGGTGATGTCCCTCGTACGCAAGTTAGGGATCAGTCCCTTGATTCAACGACGTACACCGTCCGTAGGAGGGGAGGTTTTTTAAGGAATGTTGTCACGGACAGTTTGTAACAATGTGTAGTCTTAATGGGCCTCCCGAACACCTTTGTGTACGAGGACCCAGGGTATGGGGTTTCAAAGGTAAAGTCTTTCAACCCTCACCCCAAATTCTTGGACGTAAAATTGTTTCAGGACCCACTGTCATTACGTCACTGGTGACTAGACGTCACTGAGAGTGCAAGTGTAGCCGGAATGATTATTTGGATAGGTACAAAGAGTAAGTTAGGTCCAGTCATCCGCTCTCCCGTTTTACGACTTTTTTACGAATTTTTCGTTTGACTTTCAGTGAGTCAGTACAGACTGAGAAACACTGGGGTACCTGATATGTCAGGTACCTTAAGGGGTCCGGTCTTATAACCTCACCCATCGGATAGGGAAGAGATCGTCTAGAAGGACTGGGTCCTTAGTTTGGCCCCAGAGGACGTAACGTCCTCCTAAGAAATGGTTGACTCGGTAGTCCCTTCGGGATTTTTTTTTTTTTTTTTTCTTTGGGTGGTATAATAGGAGGGTAATAAGAACTAAATTTTTCCTTCTCTTTGTTTGTCTCAGTTTTATGAAGGTTAATCGAGATTTTACGAAGACTTTTAGTTGACGACTTAACTTTTTATGACTCCCAAAACACGTATAAAAAAAAAGGAGGTTACAAGTTTCTCGATCGAAACAAAGACGCCATTCCATCCTCAGGACCTACTACGTTAAGATCCTTCAAGTGAATCAGGTTGTACTACTTTCATTATGAAAGCTCATGACTGCCAGTTGTGACGACCGAGTACAACCTCGTCATAAAGACCCAGTCTGATACGGTGAAACTCGTCTACGTGGCTCTTGTCCTTGGGACTGCCTCAAAAGAGCCTACCGAGGTCATCTCGACGGCAACGGGGTAAGAACGAAAATGTCTACGTTTTCCGTTCTCATGTCCTTATGACAACGAGTACTCCTACAAGTTAGATATTTTACCGAGACCTTACTTAAATCCACGACTCCGAAGGGATTCGACTTTAGGGATCCCATTCTTTGGTTGCAGTGTAAATAAAGTAAACCAAAGTTGTAAAGAAACTCTCAACCCAACCATGGTCCTCTCAACAGAGACCTTTTAGTTCTTGTCTGGTCAGGTGTCTCTGTGTCCAGTTTCGTTTCGGTTGTGTTCAAACAAACAAACAAACAAAACCAGTAGAAGAAGTACCTATAAGAGTGAACATCTTCCAACTCTTCCTAAATTGTGATTCCTCTCAAAGAAAGTTGATTTTTAATGTAGTAGTCGTATTCTCACGGTTCGGACAAATCCCTCTTGTCATGAAGACTTTGACGTCAGGGGTCTGCTCGACATTATGGTGGTGGTTAATTGAACAGTCTGTCCGTGTTAAGACTAGGGTTTCGATGACTTATATTTTGAAACCCTCATCTCAGGTCGTTAGGCACAAAATTATCGGAAGGTCCACTAGAATAAGGTTCAAGGTAAAGATCAAGGTAACCCATCACAGTGACTTAGGCCCCTGTCAGGGTCAAAAGTAAAAGACTGTATTGACATTTATCACAGGGGAAAGGTGGAGTCTTCACAGGACCAGACTTGTTATTTAATATACCAGTAGGAACGTGAAGTCTAACCTACGGCATTTCCCCAAAGTAACCAACCTGAGACAAATAGTGATCCCTAAAGTTTAAGCGAAGTGTTGACGACGATACGGGACCATGATTTGGTTGTCGGTGGGACTTGCGACTTTCTACGAAGTACTTTCAGATCCCTCATACCGATAAAGTCTTCTCCATAGGATAGCAGTGGTTTTTTCATAGATGGTTGTTTGATATATTTTAGACCGAATTTAAGGGTCGTACACCATAGTTCAGAGAAAATAGTCCAGAAGTTTTAGGAAAGATGATTTAGAAGACCAAAACTATATCCGTCAAAAGAAAAGGGCTGATCATGTCTCTTTTCACTTTTCGATCATCCATTAGACGATCAGAATAAAAACGTCATCATTGAACCGTTATAATTAAGTGTCTTTTTGGTTCAAGTGGTGTTTCGAAGAGTAAGGTGGACAAGAAAATTTCCGTTTCACTTTATAACCAGTATACGAAAATCTAGAAAAGGTAAAAGGTAAGGAAACTTTAGAGACAGAAGTGAGTCGGATTTAATTTAACAACCGAAGAATAAGAAGTGACTTCAGAAGGTAGACGACAAAGAATTTTCGTAGTTTCCGGAGCCTATGGGACAGGACTGGGAAATAGAAAGTCTATTTTCAGTTTTTCCCCAGTTACCGAAGATGAGTCAATACAGTGCAGACGACACCTTCGATTCGAGAGTTTCCTTTTGTCCTTCTAGTCGATAAACCGTGGAGTGTGAACCGGGTATCCTCTAGTATGTGAAACCACACTAGTCCTCCTTTTCCTTAGACTAAGAGTAAGAAGATCCTAGTGTATGTATAAAAATAGTGTACTGACTGAATGTGGTTCGACCGGACTTCACACAATTAGGAAGAAAATAGTTCCCTCCTAGAAGGGTCGATCAGGTCGGGATTCCAGTTTTTTCCAAACAATTCACTCGAGGGTCCCTTCGAAGTAGATTCCTTATAAAGGTAGGACGATATCTCCTATTTAAGGAGAGTAGGATCTCCATAAAGTCAGTAATAGTAAGTCGTTTATGACTAAGGAATGATGCACCGTCGGTTCTAAGATATATGATCTCTATGAGACAAACATTCTCCGGAAGTGGAGTACCTCGAATACAAGGTTATCTATGTTTGTGTCTGGAAAGATTGCAGTTAGAAAGAGGAGACCCTTTACTATGAATGAGTCATACTGTTGTTAGAAACCCGTATAAAATTGAATAATCCAATGTAAAACCTCCCCTTTACCGTTAGTTGAAGTCATAAGAACGGACTTTTTGGGGTACCTGTCTCTTCTCCTCGGACCGTACGGTGTCAGGTTTCCCAGTGTTTCTCAGACTGTGTTGACTCGCTGATTGATTCGTGTGTTCGCCAATGTAAAAATAAAAGAACTATCTCTAAACCTCCCCTGGGATTAGAGAAGTCTTCGGTTAGTCATAAATGAATGAGCTAAGTGTAGGGTGTGGATTGAGATCATCCTCGACTATCGGGACGTACGTGATACTGTTTTGCCTTATAACTCTTGTTATGACTTATAAAAATTGATAGGATCTTCGACGGGGTATAACAAAGTATAAGAGAGAAAGGACCGGGAACTTTGACGGTTAATGCAAAGACGTGTTTCCTAGAGTGATGAAGAAAGGGATGATATTTATAGAGACGTTTAGAAATATCTTCACTTTTTTCCTTCCCTTTCCTATACAAGATTCTCTTTTCTTTTGGATTTCACATTCTAAACGACGGAGACAATAGTGGTTCAGAATATTTCTCAGACTTAGGTTCATCAGGAACAGCGGTCCCAGGGACTTCGTCCACCGACCAATTGGTCTTTTAATCTGATTCATCCTTAATACAAACAATAACAACAAATCAGCGATTCAGTACAGACGAAAAACTCAGGGACACCTGACGTCGGGTGGTTCGAGACAGGTGCCCTAAAGGGTACCTCGTATAGTCTCACCCAACGGTAAGGGAAACGGTCCCCTAGAAGGGCTGGGTCCCTAGTTTAGGGGCTGAGTTCGAACCGTCCTCTTAAGAAATGGTGATCCGGTGAACCTTTTGGAGAATTAGTGATAATCTTTTCCTATTTATAAAGAAAATTTATGTAATAAAATTGAATTTTGTGTATGACATAGAAATAACAGAATAAAAAACCACAACACCGTTCCAAAAAAAGGAACTTATACGAAGACAACCACTCTCAAGATATTAATTAAAAGGAGGTATTTATTGACATCGTATAACGGTCAATACTGGTCAAAGAATCAAATCAAGTTCGTCATACTCTTAAAAATTTATGAATTCTTCGGTGTTCTCAATTTTTTTTTTCTTTCTTTTGGTCTGGATCTGAGTCCGGGAGTTGTCTTACCTTAGACAGAATTGGATTATTCCTTTTCTGTGTCATTTCAAAGAGGTGTTTGTAAAATACCTACTTACCGTTATTCCTCTTGGAATTAGATTCTTTGATTGATTTATACGGCACCTTTGTTGTAAGACGGAGTCATCAAAAATAGATTTAGGTAAGGATAAGGATGGGGTGGGTTCCTTTTCACGTACGGAATGAGAGTGATTCTCTCTGACGGTCAGGAATACAAGTGTTTCGGTTCGTCATCTCGCATTGTTATTTCTCGTTTCTGGCACATAAGACCTTAGTCTGATCAAGTTTAGAACTGATGCATGACGAATGAGACTATACTGGGACTATCAATGAATTACTGATATGCTTAGTAAAGGGAGTGACGAGTACCTTCAGTTTAGTTAATTATACATATTTCACGGGTTTCTCACTGACCGTACTGTATTCTCATGTTCGTTATAAATGAGGACGGTAGTGATTGTATTTGAATAAACAGTCATTGTGTTTATGTCACCAAACTACTGATGTTCTTGTCACCTTCGGTTTCTTTACATAAGTTTAAGGTCGAACAATGAATTGGACACGGAGGATTGAAATGAGGAGACATATTTATCTTATTTTTACGGATTCTTTTTGATAACATTAGCAATAGTATTACGGACCATGTATCAACTGTCATTTTTTTTAGTTCGGTAATTGTGAGAATGTACACATGTATATTACATCGTATACATATGTATTGTGATGTATATTATATCACAATTGCCGTGAGAATTTCATCATTTAGATAACATGTAAGGTTGTCTACAGGAGAGGACTTGTAGATAGTTTGGACTTAAGTTTTGGGTATTGTCAACTAACACCTGAGACGGAAAGTGAATCCCGTCATTTCCTTTTCGGTGGAAGGGGGTCTTTTATGTACGACTCTTTTATGTGTAAGTTACACTTCTTATATTGGACACTTTTCAATTCACTACACGACACCTCAATTTTGTCCTCGAGTCTGTATCATTTCTTGTGCCAAACGACCTCGTTACTTGTCTACCTTCCTTGTCTTAATCCGGCTCAGAACTTTCTCCCAAAGGAACCATCGAGTCTACAATTCTTAGGGGGACGTTATGCCCTCTGGACCCAAGCTAGAGACCCAACCCTTCTAGCGGACCTCTTCCCTTACCGATGGGTGAGGTCATAAGACCGGACCTCTTAAGGTACCTGTCTCCTCGGACCGTTCGATGTCAGGGAACCCCAACGTTTCTCGACCTGTACTGACTTCGCTGAAAGTGAAAGAACTTTCTCCTTTCACTAGGTGGTTATCTCCCGACCCCGTACTTTTTGACTCAGCCACTTGTCTAAGTTAATTATGCGACTAACTGGAGTTTTGTACAGAAAACAAATAAAAATAGAACTGAGAAACAGGACTCTGGTATTAGAACAAACCTTATTAAAGGGTAGTTAGGATTAGAGATTGTATATAATTAAAGACAGAAGTTTGTGTTGTGTTTGGTGGATACCGGGTCTCTTGGAAAGGGGAGACTAGACGAAAAAGGAGACTCAGTGTACTACGGAGGAAACACATAGAGACGATAGGAAGATTGTAAGACACAGTAAATGTACATCAAATGTTGACGTAAGACAGACGAGTTATAGGAATGACGACGTCCCCGCTCAAGATGTCGAAACTAAAGAAGGGGTGACTTAGACCCGAGTCCATATTTGATGGATGTTATTTTACCTTTTGTAAAATTTCCATTTAAGTTACTCGAACTGTGGTCCACTTGTGGTGGGGTTAATGGTGTTATGTCATAAAAGGTAGTGTTTTCAAGGGCCACGAGGAAAGGTCAGTGTCCACAGGCTCAAGGGCTAAAGACAGGGATCTCGAATTAAAATAGACGTCATCTTGACGTAAATTTATCTCAGTGTATCAAGTATGAGGAAAGATTGAAGAAACCGAGTTGTATAACAAAACTCTATATAAGTATAACAACTGTACATAGTAAAGAAAACTATTGATTCACTATCAGGGATACATATAGTACTAAATAAATGAGTAAAATTAGACTACTTGTAAACCCAGTCAGAGTCAAAAAAAAATAATACTTATTTCGAGGATACGTGTAAGGTCATTCAGAAAAAACACCTATATACGAAAGTAAAGAGAATCCACTTGTTGATCCTCAATTTAATGATCGAGTATTCATCAATATACAAATTGAACTATTCTTCAATGGTTTGACAAAAGGTTTCATCTAAAAGATCAAATGTGAGGTTTTTACATACTTGATAAATGACAAGGTAAAAGAACAGTTATCGATCACAAGAGTCGAAAAGACATGAATAAAATAAAAAGACGGTAAGATTAACCTATTTCATCCTAGAGTAGTAAAATTAAACGTAAAGGGACAACTGGTTACTGCGACTCGTAGAAAAATACACAAGGACCCAGCTTGTCGAAACACTAAACAAGTAAAGTCAACAAACCTAAAAAAAAAAATGTCAAGAAACAGAAAAAATAATCTCTCAATACTCAAGAAATTCATCAGACTCAGGAAATTGTCTCTCTATTTAACACTTATAAGGGAGAGTTAGATACCGAGCGGAAAGTAAAAGAATCACGATTCCTTTTTACTTTCTAAATTTCAAAATATTTCAGAGTAAATAAAAAATAAAACACCGAATCACGAAAAATAGAGGATTCTTTGAGAGTGGATAGGTTGTAACCCTTGTATGAGACAAAGGGAGACCTCGAAATACCGAAGTCAAAATATAACTCCACGTGCTAGGTAGGATTTAACGAAGAAGTGGAAGAGGGGAAGAAGACCATTGTCTAGAAACGTCTCTTGTTCACGAGATATTTGTGACGACTAAGTGAATATTTACGGGGTGTCCAATTCTCTTTACACAAAACTTTCGGACAACCTCCCCGTAAACGAGTCGGAGTCCCTGTGACACCTACCTTTTGGATGACTGTCCTTATTTCAGTACTAACATCGGGTTTCCTCGTTTGACCTTTGTAGACAAGTCTTGGCAACGATACCGGGACAGAATACTATCCGAAAACTGATCCTGTCCCTAGTAGGTGTCAGACATAAAGATGTTTCAATTGGCAAATTGGGTCGTGTCCCGCCCCCTTTTTTTTTCTCTCTTGTGACACGATGTTGTAAAAAAGAAGAACCATGTGTGTAATGTTGTTAATGGTACAGTAAGCACATCTTACTTAAGAGAAATTACTCAATCCGAGGTCTTTTTGTGAGTTACTAAGTGTCGTCAAGATAATTTTGACTGAGGTGTTACTCGTTATTTACAAATTTTTTTTTTTTTTAATGAGAGCCCCCTGTATAAAAGATATCGGATTTTGTAAGAGTAACAAAACATCCTAAATCTACTGAAAAAATTTACAAAATGATTATCAAATGGACCTTTTGGACAGTTGAGTTTTTCATTTCACAAGGACGATAAGTGTATTTCAGATAAACTCTAAAATGATTCTTTTACTTCTTAACTCTTATCGTTTTTATAAGAAAGGGTAAATTGACCTCTAACCCCTTTAATTATTTCATTGATCCTAGTGTCTCGTAAAGTATTCATGAATCATTACGTCAACTAGATCCAACGGCAAAAGGAGGAGGTCCCCTAGAAGGGTTGGGTCCCTGACTTGGGTCCAGAGAGGACAGAGGAAGTAACCGTCCGTCTAAAAAATGGTAATCGCGGTGGACCCTTAGAATTATCGAAGGAATTATTAAGACTTGGTTTTATGTGAGAAACAAATCGTTCCGAGTAAAGAATAATGAGACGAAATCGAATTCAAAGGTGTGATGTTGACTCCTTTACGGTATCCTTTTGATGTAGATTTGTTTTGAATCCGTGAGTAAACATCGAACGTTCAAAAGATAAAAATTACTAACAAGTCGAAGTGTTCGATTGTCGAGAACCTTTATTAGTTGTCATCAATGAATATTAAATCCAACTTTTCTTCTCTTTCACGGTATATTTGGACCACAAGAAAGAAAAATTTCTCTTTTCTTCCCAAACACAGATCTATGAACTTAAACCAATTCAATGTATAAATTTAAGGAAAAGAGTAGTTCGTCAAGTTAATGGTAATAAAGGAATTATCGTGAGGTAATAAAAAATACGGAAGGATTCACATGTTAGGAAAGATATCGGCTTCCAGTTTTTCTTAATTCCATCGTGTGTGTGTCATTCTCTGTAACAGACTTCAGTATATAATTATAAGGGACTTTATGAATTACCAAGGTTATTATCAGTTTGAAAAGTGCATTTCTTACATTCTTTGAGATTATACGTTTTTTATATCAGATCTTACCCGAAGAGACTATCGATCTAGGCGACCTCTTCCCTATCCGATGGGTAAGGTGATAAGAACCCGAAGGGAATACCGAGTCGACCATTTCTTAGACGGACGTTACGTCCTCTGGGCCCAAACTAGGGTCCCAACCCTTCTAGGGGACTTTTTCCCTTTCCGATGGTTGAGGTCACAAGACCGGACCTCTTAAGGTACCTGACATATCAGGTACCCCAGCGTTTCTTAGCCTGTACTGACTCGCTGAAAGTGAAAGTGACAAGTGTCAGATCTTACTCGACGGGTGTAGTAAATTAATCTTGTCAAGAGGACATGAAGTGTCGTAACTGTCTTGAGTGGCAGTCGGTACTTCATTTAGGATCGAAAGGGGTTCACTTTCACTTTCAGCGAGTCAGTCCAGGCTGAGAAACGCTGGGGTACCTGATGTGTCAGATACCTTAAGAGGTATAGGTATTATGACCTCACCCATCGGTAAGGGTAGAGGTCACCTCGAAGGCCTTGGTCCTTAGCTTGATCCCAGAGGACGTAACGTCCGTCTAAGAAATGGTCGGTGCGATGGTCCCTTCGGGTCGAAAGGGGTTTTAGGGATAATTTAGTGTGACTTCCCTGGTGTACTCTCCGATCCAACTAAGTCACTCCTTCCTCAAATATTTTTACTGTCTTGGAATCCCTTGAAGGACCACCAGGTCACCAATCCTGAGACACGAGAGTGACAGACCCAAACTAGAGACCAGACCTTTGAGTCTAGGGTGTTCGACGTTCCGCACCGGTTGACCGGTACTCTTACGGTGAAAGACCGACTCTTCAGTGAAGAAGGAGTGTTTACAGTGTTGATGTCGTTGAAAAACAAGACTAGGTATGGAAAGAGGCATGGCCTATGGGTTGACGAGGACAAATGTATGAAGCAAAAGGGGACACGGTTGGGTGGTTCAGAACTTCGAAAAGAGGATACCGACCTCGAGGAAAGGTGACTAAACAAGTGCAGTGAATGAATAAGTGAGGAAATAAATGAAGCTTCTCAATCTTATGTTTTCTTATAAACTCCTTTTAGTGTACGTTGTGGGGGTAGAGTATCTCGACTCTATTTATACCGTCAGTTTTTACGTGTGTGTGTGTGTGTGTGTGTGTGGGGTGGTGTTTATTCCCTGACTTGATAAATATGTTCACGAAAACACGTTTCTGTCGACATAGGTCTCAGATCCGTTGGACACAAACTACGATTTAAGTAAGTGAGTTGTTGATTGACGAAAGGTAAACCCACCCATGACACTTATACTCGGGTCTTTGAAGAAGACAAACCTTAAAGGTCTATATAAGTTACTATTCGAGTTTATGAAACGTTCAAACAAATGTAAAAATGAAACTACTCAAGTACAAGAGTAACATTACCTCCTAAAATTTTCTGAACCTTTAACTCCCGTACGTCCTTTTAGTTTTCTAAATTGTCTTTAGTCTATTCGGAAGGGGTTTACGTGTCACGGTCCTCGTTGGTCATCGTATTTTGAAGGTACGTTACAACCGCTGCGACGTGGTGTTTGTCTGCGTGAGTCCTCTTTCCTCCTTGACTTTTTTCCGGTTCCTTCCATCGTCGTTTCGGTTCCCGTGGACACCTGTGGCGGGTCGTTTCGGATCCGGTTACCGAGTGCTTGGGGACATTAATTCAAATTCCGTGTCTATAGTTAGTTTGCAGAGGAACCTAGTCTTGATCCGTCTTAGTAGCTCTTGTCCTGTGGGAACGGAAACAGACGGTGGAAGTTAAGAGTCCCTATGTTCTGGGAGGGACAAGGTTCAGGAGAGTAATAAGGGACTTTTCCATTCTCAGCAGAGTTGTAGTCTTCACAAGACTATGACAAAATAAGTACTCCGTGTAGAATGAGTTTGTTTCAGAATATCCCTTGTGAGTATGTGATCTGTCTACTTTTACCTTCCCGAGAATTACTCCAACTTCGTTCTTGAGGTCGAGGGGACTTTACGGGACCTGGGGTCGGGTCTTTGTTTCTTTTTCGAACTTTGGTGACAAGTCTGGAGAGACATCTCTGTCCTTACTAGAACCTACTCGGTCGGTATATGAAGGATGTGGGGGTCTCTTTTCCGTCGGACTTATATGACATTCTGACAGTAGTGATTACGCTCCTCCCCTCCTTCCCGTCCTCCCCTTCGTGAGACGTTCACCCGTAAACTCTTTTACTCTTATTTCTCGGTTTCGGTGAAAGTACTGTGTTCTATATTTGTGTTCTCATTTTAGTTTTTCGGTTCCTGTCGATGGTTTCCACTCTTTAGTTCGGTACCATAAAGACGAAAGACTTTTAAAGAGTCTTTGGTAATGTTCGGATACGAGACTTTTTATTTGACTTTCTGTCAAAAAGACTTGAGAAACTTTCCAATGCACGAGACAAGAAACAACGACAGTAGCTATAAGTCTGATTTCGGATTTTTATGTTATAGTATGTACTTTAAGATATTCGTAGAGCGAAGGAACTAAAGAAGTAATCAAGTTGGTCTTAAATAGCTCATGAAGGTAACACGGTCCACGACCGTTGTCTCGGTAATTATACTGTTTCATGAACTGAAGTCCTCGAGTATCAGGACCCCTTCCTTGGTTGTTTATCTTACCCGACCCCGTCCTGTCCTGGATTACCCCGCACGGGACACCTACTTCGCTGGTCCGTACCAGTGTCACTTGTACCTCCTTGGTGTTGTCCTCTGGACTTGTTTCACTCCTTCTGTGACCCTCCTTCTCGTGGACGTTTCCAAAGTTCCACCCTGACTGTACAACTTCCCCCTCCTGCTCCTCCTCCTCCTCCTCGTCTCCGTCGTTCTTCCGACTACGTCGACGTTGTCTTCCTCAGACTCTCGTGTCCTTTGAGTCATTCACTGGACCCGTTTCTGGACGGTCCAGTCTCCCGGAACGTCGGTGTTCGTTTAGAGTTAGTTTTAGAGAGGGTCACTCACGGTGGTTTCCGCACGGGACTACCCTACACCCGAGAACGTCAACCGGTGTCTTCTCGGACACCCCCAACCTTCCTCTTCCACACTTCATCCTTCCTTCCTCTCCTCGGAAGGCTCGTGACTAGTACTGGTTCTCTTCAAAAATATGTGTGTTTGATTTGGTGTCCTGTTCCTCCTTGTTAAAGTCCGTTTTCCGTAAAGTAACTTATTTTTATTCTTTGGAGAGGTCCGACCGAATACACGTGAAAGATGTTAATGTACGGTCGAGTACTCAAATCCAAACTCAAAGACTCTCTACCCGGTATTCTTCAAAAGTTATTTCCGAGAATCCGTCAAAGGAGAAAGAATAGACTCTCTTAAGTAAGGACGACGGGAGTTAAAAAGTTAAATATCCTGTCCTACAGGTTATTAATAAATCAAAATGTGATTTACTCGTGTTTAAGACGGACTATGGTGTGACTTGTTCATCAAATATTTTGTTACCTTTATTAATGTCGTCACCATAATTCTGGTTAGATTTTTGTGCTGGAATTTTCAAAAGTCTCCTTACAACCTCCTCGTCCCTCATTCTCGTATTCCATAAATATTACTACCTTTTTATACTTTATTAGGTT
Organism: Capra ibex; assembly: GCA_006410555.1. NCBI lineage: Eukaryota > Metazoa > Chordata > Mammalia > Artiodactyla > Bovidae > Capra > Capra ibex. Next base: position 680,637 of record SJYO01035280.1, read on the forward strand.
TATTGGAAATTACCAAGAGAGGAAGTTACCCTACTACACTTTGATAAGTTTTCTCTTTACTTGAAATTCTTGACTGTCCCCCCAGGTCTTGGACCGCCGGGTCACCAATTCTGAAGTGGAAAGTTACGTCCCTCGCACCCAAGATAGGGACCAGTCGCTCGATTCCAGGGTGTACGGAACACGGGTTTTTTGGTTTTGTATTTTGTCTTCGTTACGACATTGTTTTAGTTATTTCTGAAATGTTTACCAGGTGTATCTTTTTTTTTTAGAATTTTTTTTTTGACTGTACCTTTTCGGTACCTCTGTATGACGATTCACCCACCCCTCGTTACCATTCTCTATCGTTGGATAGACGAAAAGGTCCTAAATTGTTGACGTCTCTTCCTTTACCGTTGGGTAAGGTCATAAGAACGGATCTCTTAGGACACCTGTCTCCTCGGACCACCCGACGACAGGTATCCCAACGTGTCTCAACCTGTGCTGACTTCGCTGAATCGTACGTCTCTACGTACGTGTAAATAACTCCCGAGAGGTGAGAAAGTGATAGTGTGACTACGAAGTACTCATTACTAATAATAGAGTGACTTAAGAATGTTGTTAGGATACCCTATGTCTCTCCATCCCCACACCCACCCACACACCCACACACTAGTCACCGATTGAGCTCAAGGAGAAACCCTAGAATACCTGACGTCGTGCGGTCCGAAAAGACAGAAAGTGATAGAGACCTATCACTATAAGTACAGGTAACTCAACCAATACAATAGATTGGTAGAAAAGAGACACAACGGGTAGGAGAAACACGGGTAAAAGGGTAGTAGTCGCAGAAAAGGTTACTGAGTCGAGAAACATAGTCCTCCGGTTTCATAACTTCGAAGTTGTAGTCAGGAAGGTTACTTATAAGTCCCACCTAAAGGAAATCCTAACTGATAAAACTAGAGGAACGTCCGGTTCCGTGAGAGTTCTCAGAAGAGGTCGTGGTGTTTGGTTTTCATAGTTAAGAAGTCGAGAGTCAGAAAAATACCAGGTTGAGAGTGTAGACATGTACTGTTTTGGTATCTACACTGATATACCTGGAAACAGTCGTTTCGCTACAGAAACGAAAAATAATAGATCAAAACGTAGAGTTAAAGGATCGAAGTCAGTAGTAGACGTTACTAAAATCTCGGGGGTTTTTATTTTAGTTAGTGACGAAGGTGAAAAGGGGAAGATAAACGGTACTATTCAATTCATAAAATCGGACTGAGTTTCTCGACGATTCACTCTCTAAACTTAGGTCCTTAAAGTTGGGACGTCGGACTAAAAAATTGGAGATGTAATGAGTAGAGAGTCTCTGTTCAGGAATAAGTGATTCACATAAGTTATTTAAACGAGGACCTAAGAAAGAAAATTTATTGTAAATGTCCTTTTTTACAATCACAAGACCCTTTATTAAAATCCCTTTTAATAAAAATTAAAATTACTCCTTTGTAGGTTTCAAGTACTGTAACATCTTTCAGTCATACTGGGTTTAACCCCAATGGAAGTTCTAGTTCATGTTCCGTTGAAATGTTTATTTACAATAAATTTCCGAATCACTGGATATTATTAAGACAGTTGGGAGTAATATAACCATTAGACACGTGTGATGACAGGTCGACAGACACTTACAAGTCGTGTTCCCTACAGTACCGTGGGTCATATTTTAATTTGTCTGTGAGTGGCAAAATTCTGTTCAACTTTCTATAGTGAGTCGTCTGTAAGAAAGTTGTCAAGGTATACAACTAATGTTTCGTTACTCTCTATAAAGTTCCACTCCGACTACAAGTCGGATTAATGATTTCCCATGTTTCGTATCCTAGACCCATGTGAGGACTCAGTGACTTGGTAGAGACGTGTTTGGACTAGGTGTGTCTTTGTAGGAGCAAGAGTTGCGAGTTGGGGTTGTGTAAGGGGAGATCCCCAGAGGAGAGGAGAGGAGGTGGTGGTGGTGGTAGGTTGCCACTAAGTATTATCACAAAGAATAATAGGATCTTCTGGTCTTCTCCCATGTACAAACTCTGTGTCTTATTTACAGAGTTTAAGAGTTGAGTTTAGAAATGGTCGACACACTGGAGCTCGTTCTACGAATTGGTGAGACTCGAAATGACAGGAACGATATAACCCCATTTTTTTGTTGTGAATGAGTATATAGTCGACAGTCCAAAATTACTCAATGATATTTATCCCATAAATTTGTGTTATCGTAGATCTTACAATATTTTAAAGTTGTTTACAAGTTGTTAATAATGATGATAAAAATAATTTGAGCACGTATTGATCCTTCATATTTCAGTGACTCACTGATAAGGACATGGAAAGTAAAAATGGTAAATGTCTTTTTATTGACCAATGGGTTCCTATGTTAAAGGACAGTAGAAAATTGGGAAAAAAATAAGTAGGTATAAAGATTAGACGGGTACGTAAGGAATCTTTACAAATGTTGAAATGAACAAAATCATTTACGTTAAGTGATTTTTAATTTCGTTTAATTAAAAATTTTCATTCAACAAATTTCATTTCCCTTAAGTAAGTTCAGAGGAGGGTGGGAGGACCGACCCACCCCCGGGTGGTCTTCACGTGTGGTGTAGGTCAGACACCGACTCACTCGCACTCAGCCCTGGTGGGTAGAACTGTAAGTGGTGTCCCGGGTCCAATTGCGGACCTCTTTTAGAGTCCCGTACTTGAGAGGTGTTTTCTTNCGTACTTGAGAGGTTTTTTTTTTTTTTTTTTTTTTTTGGTCGATCCCTGTTTGGTATTTTACTTTGTCAGTGACCATACGTTGAATGAGATTATTAAGGATATCCTAAATAAGACTTTTGATCTCACAAATCAAATATAGTATCCTGACTTAGTCCCGAAGGGGTTTCGGGATGATAATATATTTTATATCTACACGTAAAAAGATCGAAAGACCGAAAGTAGTTTAAGACTCTCCAGAAGTACTGGATTTCGACGATGTGTAACAGCTAAATCATCATTAAGAGTTTGAACTCATTAGTCGATGTGGGTAGTTATGTCACTCCTGAGTGACATAGGGGTCGTCATTCTACTTACGATCCACTGGGGTTTGAAAAGATCTTTTGTAGGACTCGAGGGGTGAAGTCTAATGTCTAGACTTTATAAAGCGTGCATTGGTTTTTTCCACCCCTCAGACCTCTTAAACTGAGGTTTATTGAATCTTAATTTTACGACCTTAATGTCTTCCCTCTTTTATCCTACCTAATCGTCTCTCTGTAGTACTTCCTTAGTCTTAATCTTGTCTCTTATTTGTGTCGTGTTTCTCTTACGTGACCCCTATTTGACATTCGGTCCTGAGAAATTTGAAAACAAACCTTTTCGATGTTCGAGAAAATTCATCGACTACTTTCTTAGGAGGAGTTCTGATCGTGTCTCATAAATATGTGTCATCTACCAGTTATTTACCTGAGTAGTTACGGTTGGGATGTAGTTTCCTCGTAAGTGATGTTTCTCTCTGTTCCATCGTGGACAGACAGAACTCCGAGTAAAATTCCATAATCCATTCTGGACCCGAAAGTTTTCTAAACCTTTGAAACTTTAAAGATAAGACTGAGAGTTGTCACATGGATGATTCCCCGTTTGTATACAGAGTATACGGGTACTGTCTTGGTCAAGGAGGACGTCGGGGTGAGATTGGTATTAATTGTGGTAAAAAACGAGAGTTTCCTCTTCCGTTACCGTTGGGTGAGGTCATGAGAACGGACCATTTAGGGTACCTGTCTCCTCGGACCATCCGACGTCAGGTACCCCAGTGATTCTCAACCTGTGTTCACTCGCTGAAGTGAAAGTGCGTAACCTCTTCCTTTACCGTTGTGTGAGGTCACAAGAACGGACCTCTTAGGGTCCCTGCCCCCTCGGACCACCCGACGGCAGATACCCCAGCGTGTCTCAGTCTGTGTTGACTTCGTTGAAGCGTCGTCAACGAGAGGTTTCACGGGGGCAACCGTATATTTAAGACTCTAGTGAGATAAGTTTGGACAAAACCAATTTGGAAACCATTCACTTTAGAGAAGACTTCATAAAGGACCTCGTTCCTTGGAGTCTAGTTTTTCAAAGAGGAGTTAGAATTTCGACTCGACTTTTTATGTAATGTCAAGTTTTCCTCTATAAGTATCGTACAGTGTCTCTCGTAGTAAGAGTTTCGCTCGATACGTCGGTGACAGGATGTCGTGGCCATTAGTTTACGTTTGTGTGTCTGGAGTTCCGAAGTCCACTTGAAAACAAAAAGAACGGTAAGGTGAGATTTACGAAAAACGTTCCCAACCCCGTCCCCCCAAAATTCAAACTAGTTACTATTATTTATTGTATCATATTTAATTATTTATATATGTAGTCAAGTCAAGTCAGCGAGTCAGTACAGGCTGAGAAACGCTGGGGTACTTAACGTCGTGCGGTCCGGAGGGACAGGTAGTGGTTGAGGGCCTCAAGTGAGTCTGAGTACAGGTAGTTCAGTCACTACGGTAGGTCGGTAGAGTAGGAGACAGCAGGGGAAGAGGAGGACGGGGGTTAGGGAGGGTCGTAGTCTCAGAAAAGGTTACTCAGTTGAGAAGCGTACTCCACCGGTTTNGAAGTCTTACCTGACCAACCTAGAGGAACGTCCGGTTCCCTGAGAGTTCTCAGAAGAGGTTGTGGCGTCAAGTTTTCGTAGTTAAGAAGTCGCGAGTCGGAAGAGGTGTCAGGTTGAGAGTGTAGGTATGTACTGGTGACCCTTTTGGTATCGGAACTGATCTGCCTGGAATCAGTCGTTTCATTACAGAGACGAAAACTTATACGATAGATCCAACCAGTATTGAAAAGAAGGTCCCTCATTCGCAGAAAATTAAAGTACCGTATATGTATCATGAATGGTTTTAATCTCTTTAATAGAATTCGTTTTTTTTTTTTTTTTTTTAATTGAGTGAAATTCTTGTATGTGTACGTGTCCGGTTTATTTTTGCATTTTCCCCTTCCGTGACAGTTAGTTTCTTTTCCGTTTATAAAACCACGGATACAACGATAACTGAGGTACCCCGAGGTATCGGGTACGTGCAGGGGCTTCCCACCGATTGACAGGACCGAGGGACCGGGAGAGACGCCAGATCCGGGTGGAGCCTTTACGGACTTCACGTATACCTATAACGTCGATAGTGTTTTCCCCCTGTACAAGTTTGTATCGTGCTTACACTTCAATGATCTGTCAGGACCAAATTCTGTTCGACAAAGTCAAAATTTGTGAGATCGGGGGTTTCTGTAGACTGGGTCTTTCATGGAGTGTAACAGGGTCCTTCCCGGTTCCTCCAACACCATTTCTCCATTTGGGGATGGAGAACCAGGTCACGTGTTTGAGCCTGGATGACTGGCGTGTGGTTGCGTTAGTCCAAACCATTCCTTCCTCTGGGTCCGAACTTAATTGACCAATAGAGTGACCTCAAAAAACACAGGACTATAATATTGAAGGGTTTCTCTGGTCTAGGTTAATCGTTGGTAGGGAAAAAATGGAGAATAGAGGTAGAGTCGAAGATTTAGAGTTAAGTCACCAGGACGTAATGATTTTATAGATATTTCGGGAGTCGACGTTGAACACCCTATCTGAATAAGATCTTGTTTTCACAAAGTGTCTTACGTGATCTTCCGTGGCAAAAGTTTGACTTAAAGAATCGGTGTCCTCTAGTGTCTGCATCGAACCACCCGTCGCTCATCTCTGACGCATCCGTTCTGTTGAGGAACGACGTAGGGGTAGACGTAGGTTTCTACGTGATAGTGGACAAATTTACCTTGGTGGTCTCAAGGTCGATTCTAAAGTCATCCTTTTGTTACCTAAGATGACGAGATGGGGAGTTTTGTTTTGGACTGTATGTGTGGTATGTGTCTTTGGGGTGAAATCTTGTACGACGGTCTTGGTCTCAGACTTATTTGTAAAATTTTGCTATGATGTTGACGGACTTATTTTCAGACTTTTTAAATTCCTCCTTTCCTAGAATCTATTAGAAAGTGTGTTAAGTGAGTAATTTTGACTCCTTAATTTACTCGGGCATTCGGACATTCATTTTTTGTAGGAATGTTATAGTAGAGGTAGGGGTGAAGGACGGTGCAATCAAGTGTAGAAAGGGGTTTCAAGGTGTTTGGAATGGTGACTGCGCTTCACGACTTTAGGATAGACGTGTTGAAGATTCACTACCACGTAGATATCGTATGTCCGCCTACGAGATTCTTAGTTTTACGATTTGGACAAAGATTCCATGCGGATGACTTCCCGTACCCCCTTCCTTGTCTTATGTTAATAATAGTAGTAGTAGTAGAACTGAACGTCTTTAGTTGTCTTTGTTGTGATTGTAAATAATCAAGATGAACCACGGTGTTTGACGTACGTAAGGTACACGTGATAAAGTGGATTACGCGTGTCGTTGAGTCAGTCCCTCCGTTGTAATAGTCGTGGTAAAGGGTCCACTGCTTCCTGTTACGATCTCTTCTTGTGGGTGGAGGTCTCGTGGTAGTGTGGAAGGGGTGGGACGTCGTCCGTCTCCGTGTCTCGACGGGAGTCCTAAGATTTTCCCGGGTTCGAGTAGTCGAAGACTACGATTTAAATTTCACTTGGGTCCATGTTTCTTTTTTTTTAGGGGTGTAAGGAGCCCCACACAGTGTTTAGACCACTAAGTTGGCACTGAGATTTTCATCGAAGCCATCGCGGTCAAGAGGACGACGGTCCCCATGGAACCTTAAACTGGTTCCAAGGTCAGGGTCTAATGTGAAGTAATTAGTGGAGCCAAAGGAAGGAAGAGGTTCTTCTGTAATTCTTTAGAAATAGACCAAAGATACACCGTGAGTATGACCTTATATGATTTTAAAAGAATACAGTCGTCGTTCTGTTGTTTCATCACTTTAATATAATCTTTATTTTTCACACTCCCAGACCTTATAAACTAATACGGAGACTCGATCGATGATCCATCGAAGGTCTAGAAAGATTAAATAGGTGTTTATTCATCACATACTTGAGCTAAAACACGGAGACTTACTTAGACTTAGTGCTTCCAACCGGGTCTCTATAGAGTCGTGGTATTGCTGGGTGTGTAACCTTCTTATACAAATAACTCAGACGTGAAAGTGATAAAATAAATACTTTTTATCTCGAGGTTCGGTCTTTTTTTAACTTGAATTTCGGTTTTGTATGACTAAGAATGCAACAGAAGTTTTTTTTAAAGATTTTACTCAAGTTTTGTTTTTTTTTTTATCACCCCTTCCTTCGTCATTTATACTTAATGGTAAGTTTACAGTAGTATACATCTCCTTTGGACATTATATTTTTAAACACTCTTGGAATAGATGTGGTTTACCACGTTTCCGTGAATCATCTATCAGACTTGTATCAGGTCTCCTTTTAATATTATTTTATGTCTAGACATTGATGATATAAATTTCACGGTAAAGTTTTAGTACAAAAGAGGTTCGTTAGTAATGGAAACTGTCTATTCTTTACGTAAAGTTCAAAAGAAAGTAAGAGGTAACCCCTTATTATGAATACTGTCCGTTGTAAGTAAGACGAGAAGATACACGAAGTGTCAGTATATTAGGACAACAAGTCAAGGAGTCAGTGCAGGTTGAGAGACACTAGGGCACCTGACGTCGTGTGGTCCGAAGGGACAGGAAGTGATACAGGGTCTCAAACGAGTTTGAGTACAGGTAACTCAACTACTACGGTAGGTTGGTAGAGTTGGAGACAGTGGGGGAAGAGGAGGACGGAAATTAGATAGGGTCGTAGTCCTGGGTAAAAAATTACCCAGCCAAGAAGTGTAGTCCACCGGTTTCATAACCTCGAAGTCAAAGTCGTTTTCAGCAAGGTTACTCATCAGTCCCAACTAAAGGAAATCCTAATTGACAAACTAGAGGAAACGATAGGTTCCCTGAGAACTCTCAGAAGAGGTCGTGGTGTCAAACTTTCATAGTCAAAAAGTCATGAGTCGAAAGAAATACCGGTGCCTGAGACGACTCAATTTATAATGGTGACGAAAACGTCCCTAGTGGGGTTCCTTCCCTGACGACTCTGTGTCTCTCCAATTCATTACACGATTTATCCTAGGTGTCGGTCCTAACGGACTCGGTCAGAGTACTCCCGTTAATGAGACCTCTAGAGGGAGAGTTAGTTAGTCTGTATTATATTACGGAGAATGAAGGAGAGCGGTGTGCAATTCTTTACAGTGTTTACGGATTTTCTATTTATGCGTCTCCATTCTAGGATATTTATAAATCTGATTGATTTTGTGTGGTTGACCGCAAGTCATTTTGTTCCTAATTTTACTTCAACATTTTAATGTCGATGTCTCTTTCTAACATGTAGTCCTACGGACGGTCCGTTCTAGTGAATCTTTGGTAGGGTTTACTGACACTCTTTTAAACTGTCTAACTTTTACAACTGTTAGAGAGTATTAGTAAAGGAAAATTTTTGGTATGGTAGAGAAAATAAAGTCTTCGTCGACGTAGTACCACGACGAAAAAAACGAAACAGAAAACTTTGTTTTCCGAAGGTTGTCCCACTATTATTTGTAGACTTGATGTGTGTTTATCGTGTATGAAGTATGCATCTCAACTATTCACTATAAACCAAACCATTTACCGTTCTCTAATAACTCGTTTGAGTTTGTAACAAAAAGGGGCGTTACCGAGTGAAATTTTTTTTTTTTTTTTTGATTTGTTTTATTATTCGGAGACAGTAAAGGGTGTTTTGTGGTCTTATTTAATTGTTGGTCAGTCGACTTGATTTTTTTATAAATGTTTTATAGGACAAACATGCTCGAAAACGAAAGGAACTGGTTCCCTTTTATTTACAAAGGACGGAAATGATACTAAAGTGAAGTAGAGGATCCGGAAATTATTGTCTTTGAGTAGATCTGTAACAATTTATTACGATAGACGTGTTATTCGAAACCAGAAAGGACGTCCCGTCATCCGGCTACACTAGAGCCCGTTACCTCTCCATGAAAATCTGGTGTGCCAAACAGATGTAATCCTTGTTTGTCATCTTGGTATTGTTGAAGACCTCAACCTATGTCAGTTCTTTCTCCTCCGTGCAAGGTAGGTGTGAGACACCTCTGCCTCACTTTCCTCCCTACCTTGCCCCCCATGCTTTCTCCGACCTACGGTCCGAAGGAGTGGATCCTCAGGTCCCTTCACTTTTGTGACTTCATGAGGTAGTCTACACTGTAGAAATTTCCGAACGCCGGAGGACGTATAACGAGTAAGGGAAAACTTTAATACAAATGTCAAACCTTCGTAAAGAGAGTCTTAATTCATACGGACTCAATATTTTTCTCCGAAGGGTCCACCGAAGTACCATTTCTTAGGTAGACGGTTTCGTTCTCTACGTCCTCTACATCCGAACTAGGGACCCAGTCCTTCTAGGGGACCTCTTCCTTTTCCGTTCGGTGAGGACATAAGAACGGACCCTTTAGATTACCTGTCTCTTCGGTCCACCCCAGGTACCCTGACGTTTCTCAACCTGTACTGACTTGTACGTGTTTGTGTGTGTGTTCAATATTTACTCAAAAGGATATTGCTACCAATGATTCGGTTTCTAGACAAGTTTACACCTAGAAAGGTATTTTTAGTTACAATTAATTTTGAAGTTTCGTATAGGGAAACATGGAGGGTATATGAGTTTCTATTGTGTCGAAGTTCTTTTAATACTCCGCTGTTAATCGGAAACGAGTATAATTATTCTCGGGGATGGTAAGTGACCGATGAATGAAACCGACTCTTGTCGTTAATTCTTTTATGTGTAATAAAGTAAATTTGAAAGTTTGCTGAACTTACTCCATCCACTGTGATCCCCTTTGTCCCTACATCTCTCTACCGTATTGATCGGGTTACAGGGGTCCGACCATTCTCCGTCTCGAATGAAAACATGGGGTTCAACTGAGGTACAATATACCCTAATTGAGATTTCTTTGTGTCTAATTAGAGTAGGACTGGGAAGTACTATTCTCATCTGTCTAAACGACCACAAATACCAAAACAAAAAAGGAGGGAAGTGAAACACGACCTACTTTGAGATCGGTTTCTACCGGTTTCCAAAGTACAGTCCCCGTCTGAGATTGTCAGACAAGTTCTAGGGGATCTCTTCCTGCCTTTCCGAGGTCCTTTTGCGCGACACTACTCAGACGTTTTCCGTGTGCCGTCGTGTTTCCACGACGAATGTTGGGTGTACAAAGACGAGTCGTTGTTAGTTGACGGTACCTGAGAGAAAGGACCTACGAGTAATAACTCTGGGAGTGAAAAAACTTGATACTGTTTTCAAATCCATCTGTAAATTCAGTGTGAGAGCGTGATACTCCCAATAGTTAATCGTACTTAGGAGTTTCATTCTAAAAAAAATATTTGATTACTTTCGGTAGCTCAAGGAGAGTGTAGGGGTAATAAGTCGACAATCGAGAGAAACGTTTAACGAATAAAAATGTCCTTTTCCCAGAGGGTTGTTAGAGTAGTTGAGGTATTAGGGGTCGGACGGATAAATACTGAGTCTACGAAAATGGAAAATTCACTAACAAACATAAAAATTTACTTATTTTATAATTCCCGGAACGAATATTTCATATTATATTCCGAAGACCTCTTTGATGTTTTCCGTTTCCTAGTCTTAGACTAAATCCGAAAACCACCGTCCATTGATCCTTCTTACTTTTTGTGTCAAGACCTTCATAAATATATGGCACTTACCCTGAAAAAGTTCTATCGTTATTAACGTTCGACGGTTTTCGTTTTAAGATTTTGCCTATTCGACCTTGTCGAGAAGTCACTTTATATAGTCTTTTGTTACTAATTGTTCCTACATAGTTGTTGTGTGTAAAAGAGACGGACAACTCCATATTATGACTCTTCATAGATAGGTCATTTTCACCATAATGCATTTGTATGTGGACCTGAAATACACAAAAGAGATTTACGTCGACGACCGTTTTCCTGAAAGTCCGAATAAGTATACGTATACCAATTCTTGACCTGATTTATACCAAACCGAGTTTAACATTATAATTACACTATTGTTCTCGATTGTAAATATCTCGAACAAATGTATAGTATTGATTAAAATTCACCCTTTTACTCGTCGGACCGACGTGTCCCGTCGAACGAACGTAGTCCGCTTTCCCGTGTCAGAGCGGACCACTATCTCTGTCGACCCCTTAATACTAGGGAAAATTACATTCGCTACTCGGAGTCAATATTGTTATGACGGTACCAAAATTAATAAACTTATTTCCGATGACTAAATAGTTTTTTTATATCTGTATTAATAGATCCACTTCTCTTCGTACCTCTTATTTCCTTGACCTAGAAGTAGAAGGTGTAGTTGTCTGTACGTACCTTCTGTTCTTGAGAGTCAATGTTGTACTTGTGTCCCTAACTGTGGGGTTTCGTCATCGATTTTTTCACTAGCTCCCTCGGTGATCCCATGTGTTTTTCCCGTTCTAAAAAAAATATTCAAAATATTGTAACTAATTTCATGTATTTATGTATTGAAGTTGTTTTTTTACAAAATTAACCAAATTAAACTTAATGGTTGTTTTTCTTTAGTTTTAATTTTCCTACAAATATAAAGAATCTGATCCTTTTGTTTCTTCCCTTATGTCATCTCCAGAAGTAAGTAAATGTTAGTACAGGAACAGAGACTTTCTAGAACTGAAGAGTAACTCTACCTCAGAATCCTCTCTCCCACGGGTTCTTAACGTTTGTCCATTCAACGGTTCGGTTCCTTTGGTTGGACCGGTACATCCTACTCTCTCCTGTGTCTTTTTGTAGCACGGGAGGTGGGGTTGTTCGGTCCACTGACGTACTTATGGTCTATGTCCCTCGTAGTCGTTTTTTGAGAGGAGAGGGGTTTTGCTCCTCTACCGGTAATGATAGTCGTTAAGTCATCTTCCAATATATGTGACAGTCCTCACCGGATTAGTTTTGAGTTTAATTCGTGGTATCCCTATTGGTAAGTAAGTGAAAATCCCCCTTCTATTCCTTTTCGAGGCGTCCACCATCTCAGACCGGACACAAAATTCTTTACGTGTTCTCCAGTTGTCCATCTCTACCTTCCTTCCCCGGTTAAGTCGTTTGGACTTGTTTCAGTCACCGCCTTCTTCTCTACTACACAAACCTTTTCCCTGTGTCAGTTTCGGTGTAGAGGACAACGACCCGGAGTCTCGTTGTACTCCCTCTCACACCTCTCCCCACCCACGGAGGACCTTGTCTGTCAATAAAGTTACCAATGACCCTGTCACGTTTTGATGTCTGTGCTAGCTAATTTTATGACATTTTCCCACACACGGAGAATTTAGTAGATCGAATATCCTGTGGGAGGATCAAATTTGACAAGTTAAAGTGTGACCTGTGTGAATTTAGGGTCTGTGATCGTAAATAGAGTAACCAGTCCCTATGACAGTATGGAGGTCCAAAGGGGTTCACGAGTGGAAACGAGAAGGGAATATTAAAGGGTTTTCACATCTTAAGTATTCTGAGTCTCTAAACTCAAAGTCGATGGAGGTCAAGAGGGAAGCCGAATGTTTTGTCTTGGTAATATTTCCATGTTCAAGGAAATTTTTTCCTTAAAGGGGAGAAACCGTAAGAGTACATCGAGAACAATCAAAATTGTGACGTTAGTAATAAATTAGGGTATTTTGACTTGGTCGAAACTACACGTGTCGGGGTTCATGCCCAAAAACAATAATTTTTTTTTTTTTTTATGCGAGAACCGAGTTCCAAAGTAACATTGACTCGATCAAGATCGTCAATGACCTAATGTTTGTTTGTTTGGATAAGGACGTACAGTTTGACTCATAAAATTTGTCAGTCAAATAAAAATATAGTACCCAGAGTTCGGAAGTTTTTATTTTCGCTTGTGTAATTGAAAATGAGACCGGAAATAGCTACAAATCTTCAGAGGAAATACTTTGTATGGTTTGTAACATTCATTTTGAATCCTCCTTTCTTGTCTAAGGGTCTCCTTCCCACCGGTTTGACACAGACTTGGACCCAAGGGTGTCCAGACTCTTTATGAGTCCTCTTAGTTTGACTCTGTTCAAATGAGTTGTCGATACGTCAATGAAATTAATTTTCTAATTTTTGTATTTTAGACATTAAAGTTTCAGTAAGATGAATCTCCTTTCGATTTATAAAAAATAAATTCCGTTACTGTACAGTCACGTTTAGTCTATATTATTTATCTTGTCTACCATGTGTCTGTATTATTTTGAAGTCTGTGACTCATAGTAGAGGTGAAAAGTTTTGTAGTTTTCTTTAAACTTCCGAAAAAAAATTACCTCTTTTCTTTTTTTCACTTTAAGTTTTTATGACAAGTCGTAAACAAAAAGTTCCTCAGTGATGTCTCCCTCGAGGGTCGGGACTCGTCATCCTTACCGTGGGGGTCGAGGTAGGGGTCTTGATGTGAACCGAAGAGTCGTACTTCTACAGTATCGACACTTGACCCAGACCCTCGTAGAGACGAAAATAGAGTTAAGTACACGTAGGTAATCTTTCCAGACGAAGATGAGGTAATCGTTTTGTTGACGAAAACGAAACAACTGATGAGACTTCGGAAACTGACCCACCTGTTGTTGTTTGCCACCCTTTAAGAAGTTCTCTACGTTTTTCTGAGCTCTCAGGGAACCTGACGTTCCTCTAACTCACTTCACTTCAGTGAGTCAGCACAGACTGAGAAACGCTGGGGTACCCTAAAAGGTCCGTTCTTATGACCTTACCCAACGGTAAAGGAAGAGGTCCTCTAGAAGGGTTGGGTCCCTAACTTGGGCCCAGTAACATCCGTCTACGAAATGACAGACTCGGTGGTCCCTTCAGGGTTCCTCTAGTTTGGTCAGTATGTCGTGGTCCAGACTACCTAATTTGTGGTGCTTGAATAGTCACTATGTCTCGGTGTTTTTCCTGTGCCCGTACGAACCTAAAATCTTTCTAGGATGAGTACCTACTGATCTACCGTCGATAACACCCACCCCTTTTCTAACCTCCGTCCCGCATGTCCGGTTTTTACTGGAACTCAAACCACTCTTAGTATCTATTCTTTATAAATCCATAATTTTTTTGTCTAAAACCACTAACCTATCGATACTCTGTCACTTCGTCTTACATTACAAAGTATCGCGAACTCACTAGGTACCTGTTGTCATGGTTTATTTTCCCTGAATTCCAGTTAACCCCGAAAGTCTCCAAAACATAGTAAAACTATTACTATTATATGTATAGACTACTACTCGTACGACAGATTCCTGTTTCCCTTTTCTTTGACCATTTCATTCATTTCGACTACTAGAGCCAGGTTTTGACCGACTCAGCCTTCACTTGTCTCATACCCTCTAGGTCCGAGAAGGAAGTCCCTCTACATAGTACTGACGTAATTTGGTCTCCTGATACATTCTTTTCTTTTCCTAGGGACCGTTGTTAGACAATTTATTCCGTTGTTAGGTATTTAATCGGTGGATCCGAAGAGTCCACCGTGATCACCAATTTTTTTTTTAGACAGACGGTTACGTCCTCTGTGTTCTCTCAACCCAAGTCAAGGATTCAACCCTTCTACCGACCTCCTCCGGTACTGTTGGGTGAGGTCATAAGAACTGACCCCTTAGGGTACCTGTCTCTTCGGAAACACTCAGGACCCTAGTGTTTCTCAGCCTGTGTTGAATTCACTGAATCGTAAGTGACGACGACAACGACGATTCAGCGTAGTCAGCACAGGCTGAGACACGCTGGGGTATCTACCTTCGGGTGGTCTAAGGGGACAGGGACCCTAAGAGGTCCGTTCTTGTGCTCACCTAACGGTAACGGAAGAGGTTACGTACTTTCACTTTTCATTTTCCCTTCAGCGAGTCAGCACAGGCTGAGAAGTGCTGGGGTACCTGACGTCGGATGGTCCGAGGAGGTAGGTACCCTAAAAGGTCCGTGAGTGATCGTGAGTCTTTAATCTCTGTTTATCCCACGAGTGAACTTCTTTTTAATCCTCCGGGTTGTCGTGGTTCAGGTCCAACCCTTACACATTCGGATTATGGACCTCATCTTACCCGTGGTCGTCCGTAGTGCAGGGACGGGGGGTCTTGCCCCACTCCGATCTCTCCTTTTAGGGAGTCCGAGCTTCCTCTGCCGAAACTCCAGGAAAGGTAGAGAGTAAACTATTACTAGAACGGGAAACGACCAGTTCTGTGAGGTCATTTGTGTGTGAATTCTCAGAGGGGTGGGGAAGGGGGACCGTGGCTTTTACTCTTTACAAGACCAGACCAAATGAGAGTTTATAAAAGAGTCAAAAGGTTGTGAAAAGTTCCTCAATCACTCCGGCACACTTAATGTTGAACCTTTATGTAGGGTTATTTATGTCTTCGATAAGAATGTTGTCGGAGTGTCAGTTTCCAGTGTCGGTCCGTACCCTTTCTAGGACGGAGGAGGACGATCGACGTCGAGAGTGAGTCGTCCAGCCAACGTGAGTGAGTGCAAGTGAGAACGAGTGACCGAGAGTGAGAGAGACAGAGACGTAGACAGACAGAGAGAGAGTCATGGGTCAAAGTATGGCCAATGACAAACCATCTCGGACCTAGTAAACAGTGGGATTTGTGTTTAGTCTAACTTGAGTGTGTTCGTGTCGCCTCTCTCGACCCGACGTCTCTCCTGACCTGTAGACACCAGGAACTGTAAGTTCAGGAACCGCTCTACAGTTGTAAAGTATCTCGTGAAATTTACAAAACAAACTCTCGATTACGCCGTAAGGGGTGACCAGTTGTCCTCAGGTCCGCCTTTCGTTTCGTCTAAAAGGAGTTGTAGTCTACAATGTGGGTCACCGACTGGTCAGAACGGAAGTCTTTGGTGTTCTCTGCCTATTTGACCATTCATTTTTTTCAGGTAGGTTCCGTCTCACATAAATTTCTTTTAGACACCATGGTGACATTTTCCCGGGAAAACACGAATAGTACAGGATCTAAGGAAAAACATTGTCTGTCTCACTGTCTAAATGTCCACTCTAAAATGAAAAGGTCCAACTTTCTGATTTGATTCAGGTTAATTAAAAAGAGACATTTACAAGAAAAATTAACGTACTTCGTCCTAAAAGAAAGTACTGGAATACGTGTCCGAAAGCATTTGAGGACAAAATCTTTGAAATAGAATAACGAACATTTTATATTCTGTTACAACACACATACACCTATCACTCAATTTTAGTCAAAACCTTTACCATTTCTCGTGTTTATGTCGACCCAATACTACATTAGGAGTCTCGACTCCCTTAGGTCATTTCTTGATTTTATGACCTCCCCTTTTTTTGTCCAAATCACATTCTCGTGTTTTCCGGTGTTGGAGTGATTTTTGACTTTGGTTTGTACTTTATAAAGTACGTTCGTTCGTAAAATTCAGAGGAGGCTTCGCTTCGCGATTTACGGACCCGATGGACACACATAAATTCCCACTCAGGGTAAACTAAAAGTTTCCTTTCTTTGTCCTTAAAATTCTCGGAGTCAACGACAAAATCGAAAATGATATATAGAGTCTTCAACAAATAAAAAAGAAATTACCTCACAAATAATATTCGAGAGTATATACTTTATAAAAGATGAAACTTTGAGGAGTGTAATTATTATTAAATGTAAGGGGTCCGTCACAATTATCACAATGTGTCTTAGGGAGTTTTATTAAGTTCATAAAATGATGACTGAAGGAAAGATTTTTAAATTTCTTTGACTTAACGTATCTAAGAGAGGAGTGTTGTAGATAAATGAAAAGCCGTACTTAAAGAGTGTGTTTAAAGGAAAAAAGAGAAATTAAGTCATTCCCTACTTTTTTAATAAAAATTACCTCCTATTGATGAAATGTTATAACACAAACAAAGACGATATGTTGTTAAACTTAATCAAGATACATATGTGCATTGGGAGGAAGACTCGGAGGGAGGGTGACGGAGGTAAGGTGGGTAGATTCGAGCTTGTCTCGTGACTCGACTCTAGGGACACAATATGTTGTCGAGGGGTGATCGATAAAGTGTGTACCGTCTCATATATATACAGTTACGATAAGAGAGTTAGACAGGGTGGGAGAGGAAGGGGACGACGCAGGTGTTCAGGTAAAAGATGTACCTGGAGAGATGAAGAAAGGACGTTTTTCCATTAGTCATGGTCAAAGAGATCTAAGGTATATATACTCAATTACATTCTATAAACAAAAGAGAAAGACTGATTGAAGGCTGACGTGCTGTCTGAGATTGATGTAGGTGGAGTGATATTGACTGAGTTAAAGTAAAGAAAAAATACCGATTCATTATAGGGTAACGTACGTACATGGTAAAGAAGAAGTGGGAAAGTAGACAACTAGTTGTAGATCCGAAGAAGGTACAGGACCGATAATATTTTAGATGAAGTCATTTCATCCAAAAGAGTCCCATATACAGATCATCACTCAAACGACAAAGAATACCATCAAAATAAGGGTCAAAAAAATTGATCCTTATGAGAAGTACGGAAAAATTGACCCTTATGAGAATTGATCCTTATGAGTGGTATGAGAAGAGGGATCACCAACGTAGTTAAATGTAAGGGTGGTTGTTAGGTCCCCTCAAGGGAAAAGGTGTGTAGGAGAGATCGTAAATAACAAACATCTGACAAACTGCTACCGGTAAGACTAGTCCCACTCCACTATAGAGTAACATCAAAACTAAAATTAAGGAGATTATCACTCACTACCACTCGAAGGAAAGTGCACGAATAACCGGTGGATATCCAAAAGAAGACTCTTTACAGACAAACCCAGAAGGTGAATAAAAAACTAACCCAACAGACAAAAGACAATAACTCGACGTACTCGACGAACTTGTAAAACCTCTAATTAGGAACCAATCAACGAAGTAAGCGTTAATAAAAGAGGGTAAGACTTCTGGCAGAAAAGTTGAAATATCAAGGGATACGATACGTTTTCGAAAATTCGAATTAATCCAGGGTAAACAAATAAAAAGCAAAATAAAGGTAATGAAATCCTCCATCCAGTTTCTCCGAGAACGACGTTAAATACAAGTCTCACAAGACGGATACAAAAGGAGATCCTCAAAATCTGAAAGACTAGAATGTACATTCAGAAATCAGGTAAAACTCAAAGAAAAACACATACCACAATCCTTTTTACAAGATTAAAGTAACAAAATCTACATCGACAGGTCAAAAGGTTCGTAGTGAATGACTTCTCTGGCAGAAAAGAGGTAACATATAAGAACGGAGGAGACAGTTTCTATTCCACGGGTGTCTACATACACAAATAGAGACCCGAAAGATAAAACGAGGTTAATGGATGTAAAGACAAAAACACGGTCATGGTATGACAGGACTACTGACATCGAAACATCATATCAGACTTCGGTTCTTCTAATTAAGGAGGTCGAGGTAAAACGAAAGAGTTCTAACGAGACCGATCAGTTCCAGAAAAAATAAAGTTCGATTTGACATTTTAAAAAACAAGATCAAGACACTTTTTACGGTGACCATGATATTATCCCTAACGTGACTTATACATCTCACGAAATCCATTATATCAGTAAAAGGGTTATAACTAAAAAGGTTAGGTTCTTATATAGAGAGGTAGACAAACACAGTAGAAACTAAAGAGAGTAGTCGCAGAATGTCAAAAGACGTATGTCTAGAAAGCAGGGGAATGCATCCAAATAAGGATCTATAAAATAAGAAAAACAACGTCACCACTTACCCTAACAAAGGAATTAAAGAGACTGAAAAGTAACAATCAATATTGTTACGTTCCATAAAGACACGTAATTAAAACGTAGTACGTTGAAATAATTTAAACAACTATTCGAGATTATTAAAAGATCACCGTAGAAATCCCAAAAGATACATATCATAGTACAGTAGGAGTTCATCACTAACGAAATGAATAAGAAAAGGTTAGACCTAAGGAATCTAAAAAGAAGAGACCAACGGTACCGATCCTGGAGGTTTTGATACGACTTATTGTCACTACTCTCATCCGTAGGAACAGAACAAAGACTAGAATTCTTCTTTACGAAACAAACTTTTATTATTGGTAACTTTTATTACAAACAACATCCGAACAATATGTACCGGAAATAATATAACTCCATCCAAGAAAGATACGGTGAATGACCTCTGAAAAAATTTATCCACAACTCTTGATAGTTTTCGAAACAGACGTAGATAACTCTAATAGTATACCAAAAATTAGAAAGTTAATCAATTATGTCACATAGTGTACCTAGTTAGACGTATTTGATTTCTTAGGAACGTAGGGTCCTATTTGGGGTGAACTAGTACCACATACTAGGAAAATTATACAACAATCTAAGACAAACGATTATAAAACAACTTCTAAAAACGTAGACACAAGTCACTGTGACCGGACATGAATAGAGAAAGACACTATAGAAACAGACCAAAACGATAGTTCCACTACCACCGGTGTGACTTACTCAACGATTAGACAGGGATAAGGGTGTACGTGAACGGAGGTCACAGGTACCGGCGGTCTCTATCTCGTAAAAGAAAACACCCTTGTGTGACAGGAAAGTATATTAGGTGTCTGTCTCAGATGGATCAACTGGAACACCTAAATTGGACATCGAACACGACCACTACCTTTCCAAAAACTACGAGAAGGAGCCAACAAGACGGGGACCTCGAGTTAACACTAAAATAGGGGTAGAGATGTGCACCCGGTGGGTGTCCTCGGACGAGGACTCAGACGGGGTCACTCATGGATTGTACCTCCACCGTGCCGACGAACCTAGGACTCCCGGGACCTTCGTGGTCCACGTGTCTCTCCGGTCTTCGGCACCCGAGTTCCCTATGTCAAGATAATCCTCGAAAAAGATCGGAGGTCGTCGTCCGTGTGTTCTCCGTTGGCACCCACCAGGAAGAGATAACGACCCGACGGTTGCCATCGGATACCCCTCTCTCCAATGTCACCACCGAGGTGGGGAACGCTCACCGAGTCGTTATCACGGGACGAAGGTTACGGTAGTTCAAAAGGAGGTTTTCGTAAGGGACAACGTCTAAAGGAAGGAGGGTAAGGGAGTCTGGTAGAGGGGTGTTAGTTGACGTCAGGAGTGGGGTCCTAACGAGAGGTTAGGGGTGTGAGGTCGAGTTCGGGGGCACATGTGACCACCTGTACGCAGGTCAGGCCCCATGTATCCGGACACCGTCTGTGAGGTTCACCAAGAGTGAGACACGTCTGATAGTGTCTAGTCGACGAAGTGAGAGGAGACTAAGAAGTTTACGGAGGGAAGACAGGGTTGGTTAAAGGGACCTTAAGTCCTTAGAGAGGGGACGAAATCGAGGGGTTGGGGTCCCACGATCAGACCAGGAGGAACGAGAGGAGGAGGAGGAGTGAAGAAAGTAGGATGGGTCAGTACACGTATAAGCATAGCAGGAAAGACCACTAGTTCCGAGGGTCGTCATAAGTCGGTCACAAGACACTCTTGATAACGTAGAGTTCACAACAGGTCTCCACAGACACCTCTGTCTGCGTGAGGTAAGGTGGACGAGGGGACGGTAGAATCTGGGTTAAGGATTACAGAATATTCAAAAATAAAGGTAGAACTAACCCAGAAGACTAAAGAAGGAGACTCTAAAGTACATTGTGATAATTTATAGTTCGTGACCATGGTAAAATTCGAATTAAGCACCTACCTTTCTTGTTTCATACATTGAACATTTTGAATAAGATAACGAACAAAAAGATCTTTCGACCCATCATTTAAGGTATCTTAGATTTAATTATCTATTAAATTTTTGAATCAAGTAAAAATTGTAGGTAAGGTCAAATAAAGGGTCACGTTTTTTTTTAATTTTTATAGAAAGCGATTCCTCGAGGTAAAAGACTACTCTAACATTCTTATGAAGTTTACTTTATTTCGTCTCCAAATCTCGTATAAAACGGTTACTGTTTGTCAAAGGGGGAGACGGTAGTCTTTGAAGTCTTTAGTGATTTGAATGACGAGATTTCACTGAAGGAGTAAGTATTTAATGAGAAATTTCCTCAGAAGGGATTAAGTCAAAATATGGATAGTGAAGGGACTGTCAAAAAAGGTGAATTTCTTTCGTAAGTGTCCTCTTTTAGATAGGTGAATATATATGTCTGGAAATCTGTATTTCCATCTAGAGTGTGAATTTTTTTCTTTTCTGATCGTAAACGTTGATTAAGGAGAAAGGAGGTAAACCCGGTTGACAGACGTAGTTGAGTAAGGTCCCTTTTTACGAGGTACCGGAAGTCGTGAAGAAGTTGTCTTTTGTAAAGTGACCGATGATCCGTCGTAAGTATTGCACAGTAGTCTATCAAACTCTTTCTTTTAGGTATTATTTTCAAATTAAACATTTTGTATTGGTTCTAGTTCCAAGTGACTGAAAACCAGGATACGGGAAAATACGTTGATATGTCTAAAAGTGATAAGCACGTATTAAAATGATTTCTGATAAAATTTATGTAGACGTAATTGGTATACTTTAACTGCAAAAAACGTGTATTTTATATCAGGTTATAATCGTTAAAATATATTGAATTAGATTATTTTTTCTTTTGTCACAATCTTCCATCGGGGTTGTTAGTTTC
Organism: Capra ibex; assembly: GCA_006410555.1. NCBI lineage: Eukaryota > Metazoa > Chordata > Mammalia > Artiodactyla > Bovidae > Capra > Capra ibex. Next base: position 702,246 of record SJYO01035280.1, read on the forward strand.
CCACTCCCTTTGTAGTGATTATTGTTGGATGTATTAAGTTTTAGTGACACCTAAAACTTACGTCTATTAAAGTACCAATGACGTCGGTACTTTCATTTCCCACGAACGAGGAACCTTCCTTTCGATACTGTTTGGATCTGTTGTATAATGTTTCGTCTCTGTAATAAAACGGTTGTTTCCAGGTATATCAGTTTCGATACCACAAAGGTCATCAAAAAGTACATACCGACACTATCGACCTGGTATTTCTTCCGACTCGTGGTTTATTGGTTACGGAGACTTAAGACCACCACCACTTCTGAGAACTCTCATGGAACCTGACGTTCCTCTAGTTTGGTCAGTTAGGTCTTCTTTAGTAACCTTTCTACTTATAAGAAACCTTCCTGACTACGACTTCTAGGTTATGAAACCGGTGGACTACGTTTGTAAATTGAGTAACCTTTTCTGGGACTACGGCCCTTTCTGACTTCCGTTTTCCTCTTCTCCCGTTGTCTCAAATTCTACCAATCTATCGTGGTGACTGAGTCCTAAACTCGTATGAGGTCCTCTGTCACCACCTGTCTCCTCGGACTGTACGACGTCAAGTGCCCTAGTGTTTCTGAGTCTGTGTTGAAACGTTGACTTATTGTTTGTTGTTGTGTATTAAGGATATGTGATCACTCTAAATCCCTGAAGGGACCACCGAGTCTGCCATTTCACAGACGGATGTTACGTCCTCTAGGCCCAAGTCAGGGACCCAATCCTTCTAGAGGACCTCTTCCTTTACCGTTGGGTGAGGTCATAAGAACGAACCTTTTAGGGTACCTACCTCCTTGGACCATCCGATATCAGGTACCCCAATGTTTCTCAGCCTGTGCTGACTCGTTGAAGTGAAAATCAGTCTAAATCCTGAAGATTAATGGGCATGTTCATGAGGAGACAAAAATTTCGGAGCCGTATCTAAGACAATAGTTTTCACCTATAAAGGTCGTAAGTTTAATGTGACCCTTTCTTGAAGATAGTAACCGAGACAAAATGACTAATCCTTTAACCTCAGGTCTTTCGAAACCACTAAGTTTGTCCTATTGTGTCGATTATTTCAGGTTCCCAACTTGAATTTTCCTTTTTCAGTAGACCGAAGTTTAGTTTACGGGACAGTGGACGGGGTAGGACAGAGACGGGATTCCTCTATTTGTGCAGGTTATACTTAACACTAAATATGTGTTTATTTTCGACCTCTACGTTCTCATGCACCCTGACGAGCAGCGGAATTGATCCATAAATGTGTTATTACCGTTATTAGTGTAACATATTTTCAGTTATAATAACCCTGAGTCCAAAAATCTCTCCTTTAAAAGGTGGCAGCTTTTTCGTCCGTGAAAAGTCTGTTTGTCGACTTAGATTTAGATGACACCCGAACCCGATGTAAAACAAAAAATCGAGGAAACGGAGACACTAGGTGGAGACGAGGTAGTGTTATTTCGATAGTGGGGCTTCTTGATGATTCTGTTATTCTGTCCGGTCAGGGACCATGAAATCCTCGATGAGTTATTTTTCCCTTGAGGAGGGAGAAGGATCGATCATTGAATGATTCAATCTCCCTCAGGACAGTTCTCATTTTAGGGTGTCCTTTAACGAACTTAACTAAGTGTGTCAGTAGCCCGGTTCATTCTTTAGTATTTTATTCCCCTTTACTTATGAAGAGGGTTTAATAGAGGATAGTAAGGTTGTCTTTTGACCCATGATGTAGTCATAAAATCATCATTCATGGATAGTTGCCCAGGTGACCGGTGATTGATTGACATTGGTCAGTCACTGGTGACATTTGTTCATCTGGTCAGGGAGGTCGGGTCTAGTCGTCCAGACTGTCGACACCTCGCACCTTTAGGCCCAGTCCCGGGTACTCGGGGTGTCCACTACCAGAATGTGTCTTTCCCCACCCTCCTTGATTACTCTCCATCCTAAACGAATGAAGTGCAAACTACCTACCTACCTGTTGGTTTGTTTAATTGTTGGTATAGTTTTTTTGAGTTTTATTTTCTTTTTACTTTCTATAGACTACCCGTCCTCAATGTTACTATCCGTCTTCAATATATGTAAAGAGTAAATCAGTGAGAGGTATTTCTAGACCATAGAAAAAAACAAAACCCTAAATGTCTGTTAGGTATATACCCTACCTAATTCTCGACTGTATTATTTTATTCGTTTGATTTGGGTTTTTTCGGAATAATCTTTTATCTCATTTTATATAAAATCGGTTCTTAACAGTTTGAAACTAGAGTTCTCGGAAACTTGTGATGACTCTTTGGGTTTCGAGTAACAATATGGGTCCTTACAAATGATATAATCTTTAAAATTAACACTTTAAGTATTTTACAAATAAAAATTAAAGAAAATTTTTATCGTAATTTACAATTGTACTTTTTGTGTAAAGACACGTTTCATTAATATAAAGGGAATTTCAAAATCACTCCTTTTATCGTACTAAGATGTAAAAACGAGTAGAGAAATAGTAGACAGGATTCTGTCAATTTAAGAGTGTAGGTGTAGACGTAACCTACTCAAAGTTTTGCATCAAAATCAATTTCATATGACTTCTTTTAGATCAAAGTGTATCTATATAAGATTGTCCTGTTCCTTCATAAAAACATTGGAAGACCTAAAAGAAGAAACCACTATCGTCACTACCACCACCACATCAGCGATTCAGCACAGGCTGAGAACGTTGCGGTACCCGACATCGGGCGGTCCGAGGACAGGTACCCCTAAGAGGACCGTCCTTATGACCTCACCCAACGGTAAAGGAAGAGATAGGAGAAACCATGGTGTAGTTTTGAGTTTTTTCGTCGTCAAAGAATTTCCGACAAACGTTTCCTCTTTGATTTAGGCATAGTTACTTGTAAAAACAATGTAATTTTAGGAAATCATATTAAATCAGAAACTTCTTTAGAAAATGGTGACGATCTAAAATATAGTATATTAGCAACCAGTAAACCTCTCCATGTAAGTAAGTGGGTCTTGAAACTCCATATGAAAAGTAATATGTCATAGTTTTTTATCATAAATATCACCGTGACTAGAGTAAGATTCATGACCTTTCGTGACGATAAAAAAAGGAACTGAACTTCCCCGTAAGGTAAGCTAAAACTCTTTTACAGGCGTTTACGGGTTCATACTTGACGACCTCAAACACATAGTAAGAAAGGTCATTTTTACCACAAGGTAGTTCTTTCGTGGATTAAATCGAACATTGAGTGAGAGTTCACAACAAGGAGATCTGTTGATAGTATATATCGTCTTCACGAAACACTTGATAAGAATATTACGGTGTCCTTTATAAATTTATAAACAGTTTACCTGTTATGTATAATGTAGTAGTGTCAATAAGATTTCACTCGAATTGAAAAAGACAAAACATCCCAAAAAAAAAAAATTTATAAACAATAAAATGAAAAACCGACGCGACCCAGAAACAACGACACACGTCCGTAAGAGGTCGACGTCGCTCGTCCCCGATGAGAATCAACACCCCACACCCGAAGAGTAACGTCACCGAAGAGAAAAACGCCTCGTGTCCGAGACCTGTGTGTCCGAAGTCGTCAACACCGGGCTCCCGAGTTATCTACGCCGAGGGTCGAGATCTCGTGTTCGGGTCAACGACACCGTGTGTCCGAATCCACGAGGTTCCGTACATCCTAGAAGGAAGGATCTAGTTCCTTCAAGGAACGTAACGTTCCACCCAAGAATTGGTGATCTGGTGGTTCCTTCGAGGTATACAACAACCGAAAGAAAAAACAAGCAAATGATTCTAAGGTACCGTCATTCAATGTTTTACTGATATCCTGTGTTAACCCATGTACCGGAAGTTCACACGACTCCATAGTCGTCCAAACAAAATGTGTAACGCCGAAAACGTGGCAATCATGTCTACAGTCGTGTGACTTACTTTCTCTATTTGTTGTACAATCATAAGAAAACTTTTACCCAACTGGAGGACTAGGGGAATTTTCATACAGTTGCGGAGGTACAGTTTGGTAATAGAGAAACTACTGAAACTGTATACTTATGAAATAAGACTATGTTTTTCGTAATTAATTTTTTTACTCTTAAACTTATATAATTTTATTCATTGAACGAATAGTTTTACATGAAAGTTTCTACTTTCTTGTTCAATGTTGGACTCTGTACGATAAGTGGTATATATTTTGGTTGTTTCGTCCCTAGTTCTCATAAACTTCCTAAAGATGTTTAGTCATTATCGTGTTGTTGGGTTTTCTTTTTACTCGTTATCTATATTCATCTGTAAAGCAACTTTATTGGTTAATAGTATACTCCTCTACGGGTATTGTAATACTAGTACCTTTACATTTAGTCCTGGTATTACCTCATTATAAAGAGTTCTTTTAAACATTTAGACTCTTATCCTTTACTCCTAACCATAGGTGGCTCCTAAACCTTAGTGAAACCCTTTATCAAACTGCAGTAACATGTATACAAAGGATTTCTAGTGTTAAAGTACGTGTGTGTATTCGTATGTTGTGTGAAAATCCTTATATATGTGTACATTGTTTCGTGTTATTTTGATTTGACTCATTCACTTTTTGTACTCCGATTCCCACGTAGCTCCGGTCTCTCTGCCGTACACCCTTCCTCTTCAGTCAAGGTACATAATTATCGAATAGCAACAGTCAGAACCGAAAACAGAACCAATTGTTCAGACTTCCTTTAATTATTACACTAATTCTTATTGTTCTATATTTAAAAATTTCAGTTAGAACGTACTATTCTTATACGGTATTTGGTTTCTGATGCCAATTAGTCTAAAATACGTGGTTACTAAAATTTTCTATAGATATGTAAAATTGGATAATTTGTGTGTCTTTTATATTTTGAGATTCCAGGACTTGTCTGAGTAGTAAGTTGTCGACTCAGGAAATAAACTGGTTTCAACATGTCTATGTCAGTAAGTATTCTTAAGTCATTTATAGATTATTTGAAGATGATATACGGACCGTGATTAAATTGTCACTTCTTTTCTTCAAGATAAAAGTACTTCCGATGGAAATTCTCCCACCGTGTCATCCTTATCCCTCCACCTCCCTACTACCTCTTTTATTTATCTTTTTATTCATAGTGAAATTTATTACTTCTACCGAGACTTCTTTTATTTTGTACAATCTCCGACCTCACACGACCCATCCACGAGTCAACACGGTCCCCAGCATTTGGCCATTCCGGAGTGACTCTTTCACTACAAAATTGTCTCTGGTTATACTCCGTTGGTGTCATTCTACGATCTCTGTCTGTTGGTGTCCGTCTCCAGTCCCGAGGCTCTTGGAGACGGGGTGATTCCAAGTTATCTTGACTTGAAGTCGCAGTTGCGTATCGGTCACACTTTCGTTTAGGTGGACCTGTAAGGACGAGGAGGATACACCAAGAAGGGGAAGACGGGGAAGTGGGGGTTAAATAGTTCCTTGTTTTCGAAAAGTGTTAAATAAACTCTGTCTCTCTTTTGTACATAGACGAGTCTCGAAAAGGACTGTGACCTACCGTCCGTTCCTTTTCGAGTTCCCTTATCGACCGTCAATTCGAAAACGAAAAGAAAAGTTGAAAACGAGGTGAGTCGGTTTTTTTAATTTCTCACTTTATTAAAAAATTACTGTGTATGACCAAATGAACAGTTTCCGTTGTTTATAGACGTTGGAACGTAAGAGATGTCGGGGTGGGGTATACGTGTTTGACAGACGTGAAACGGTGTTCGTCCCTGTAAGTTCTCTGTCTTTCAAACGACTGTGAAAACGACGACGTCCGACCCGTCCAAGTATAATATCCAGTTTTAAAAATTTTTCGGTGTATCGACTTCTTCCCGAAGACGACAGGTGGTCCTCTCGTTAACACCCGGGACCGATTCCTTAAACCCCATCATTATTAGGTTCAATACGACTGTAATGTGGACGGTCCGTAGGGAGTCGGTAGGTGACCCTACCCTATCCCCTACTTTGGTTCCTTTCTCGTATGTCCATTCTACGATGTCAGTGACTCCCGAACTTTCTGGACCCAAAGTTAACGTCCACGAGACCAATGGTAGAGTCTTGGGCGAGTTCGATGATTCGAAGGAATGTATCGTAAGAAGGATACATTTCATTCCTACAGAAGTCAGTAAGTAGTCTTTAAGTAAGTTGAGGATAATGCTAGGTAAACGACTCGATCTACTTTTATGTTTCGAGAGAGAGGTAAGTCACCTTGTGTGTTCGATTATTTTTGTTCTGAAAAGTTGTTCTTTGTTATGAGGTATCAGCAATGTCGAAATCTTATTGTGAGTCAAGATGTTGTATGAACAAGAATGTGGAACCTATTCAATAAGTTCGAGAGATCTGGAGTCAAAGGAGTTGACATTATACCCTAAAGAGAATAGTCCTCCTAAGTTTCTTCGTGTCGACATCAAGAAAGTAAAAGTGACGATGTGTTTTAAGGTGATCTTAAAATTTGGGTAAGAGGTCAGTTATTGGTCAACGATAAAGATGTGAAACCGGTAATGTTCGTTACAAAGATACTCATAGGAAGGTACACGTAGAAGAACATATAGGAACCTTACGACGATCTTCTCTAAGAAGATCTTGTATATGAATCCTTAATTTTACGAGTCGCTTTCCCACTTACTTGCAAGTAGAAAAGGTTGATAAAGGTTCGGAAAAGTTTCTAAGGTTAAGGAAATCTTTGTTATCGAGATTCGACCCCTATTTTTTTCTTTTTTTTTAAGGACCTTCTGTTCTGTTTGGTACTTGGTACTTATTAAAAAATTACCTTAGATACAAGTATATCTAAATTTGGGTCTACCCTTTATTTTCTATGTTTTAAGTCCTGTCTCAAGAGAGGGTCACCTCCTTCCGTGTCGGGTCCCTCTTACTCCTCCCTTTTCAGCCGTGTATGGGGTATTCCGAGATCGAGAGTTTAGTTACGACATAAGAAAAATACACGAAATCGAAGAAACGTATTTAAAAAAGTTTTATAGTTTATAAGGTAACTGTTCTTATTCTGAGAAATGACAGACTCGGTGTTCCCTTAGGGAACTTTTCTTAATTCATAAAAATTTTCGTCAATTGTAACGGACACAGACTATGTATCGATTTCAAAGGTCATTGACCGTCAATAATAACGTTTTACACTTCTCTCATCTTTGTCTACTGTTCTGACAAAGATCTACTGTGAGGTCATGGCGTCCTTTACCTCCACGAGTCGCCTCTCGACCCACTCCTCCGACGAGTCTATGGTCTTGGTGTTCCTGAGACCCGAGATCCTCCCGTCCTAGGGGGTATGGTTCTTGTGACGGAGTATCTTCCACGGTTTTCGTAATACACTATCTGCTTTCCTTTTCAGACAGAATGTCTACTGTCAGAAAGAATTTGTTATAAGATTCCCCCTCTCACTCTTTTCTATCGGTCCTTGTCTCATTCTTTGTGGATAAAGTCCCGTCCGTCTCTTCGAGGGTTTCCACTGACTCTTCTTTGCCATTCCTTCCGTCTCTCAGGTTCTCGACGAACGAAGGTGGGGTAGGGCAGACAAACGAAAAGTACTATGGTTAAATAAATCTCCAAGACTCGACCGAGAAAATATCTTACTAGTACAAGACTTAGACAGGTTAACAAATAGGTACTAATCGAAAAATTGTTCCATACAACATATGTAGACTCAATATAACCTCCCCCCCCTATAGTTTAATAAGGTAAAAACCATTCAAGTTAGTAAGTCACTGACAGTTTATAGGGATGACTTTTCCATATTAAAAAGGAAACAATAAGATTCACTAGACTCTCACTACGAACATCTGAGTCTTGTAGGACAAGAGGATCTTTGAAAACGACTGAAAAGTGTTTGGAACTTCTAACAACGGACTTAGGCAATAATGTGACTATAACTTTTGACCAAAGAAAGATAGTAAGGAAGATGGAAAAGATCGACTGTAAGAAGACACTTCTGTAAGAGAACAGAAGTAGGAGGGAAAAAATAGATGTAAAAATTATCATGATCGTTGAGAACTTAAAGCAAACGAAAGTTTTCACAAAAGTTAGATAATGACAATAAGAATAACTATAGGTTTAACACCTTAAATCTTCACGGTGGTTCAGTCGAGAGCACAGGAAAAAAGGGGAGGAATTGTAAAGGAACAATCAGACTCATGAGGGAACGAAAAACGGCCGTTCCATAGTTGAGTGAAAAGGGACACGGATTAAACTTTAGTCAGTAAAGGGGTTCCTCCGAACCAGGGAAAATCACCCGTCACTATGAATCTTTGTTCTATTCGAGTAATTATAACCCCGAGTAAGAAACGGTGGATGTCTCCTAAAGATGAAAACAATACACTCCAACGTTTTCCGAACTCGTTCAAATATCGATACTCCCACAGTGTTGAAGTTCTCTTGAAGACGTCCAAATGTGGAACTTTCTTTTATCAGATTTCTGTCTCTGTCTAGAACTTATGTTTTCTCTTTCCTTATTACATACCTATTTCTAATCTTCAGTCCCTTCCGACGGAAATTTTTTTTGTTTGTGTCATACCTCATTTTATTTCGACCAGAAACAGGTTCATCCAGTACTTGTACTTTACGTTAAGCACCATGTCTACCTTTCCTTGTGAAGATTAATAGTCTAAACCATGTCAAGTCTGTTGATGTAGACTCCGTCACTACTTTACCGTTGATTATCGAGGGTATCGCATACCGTTCTACATTCTATCGAGAGAGTTTTGTACATTCTGACTAAGTATAACTTTAGGTATACTTTTCACTTTATTAGTGATTACCTAATAAATTTCTCCTGTAAATGTAAGTTGTTACCTAGGGTGACCCTTCCCGGGTCCTGAGTTTTTCTTTTCCAGAAGGTAAGGTGTACGTGGGACTCGTGGTAGAAATTCGACGAACTTTCACGCAGAAAGTGTAAATTCAGGATAAGTAAAAGTTCACTTAATATCAACGAGGTAACAGTATATAACACAAATTGTTTTATGTTTAAGTAAATTTCTTAAAAGGGTCAAGTATTGTTATATAAAATAACTTGGTTTTAAATGACTAAAGGAGGTTGTCCGTCCTTCATGGACTTAAAATCCGGAACTTTACATACTCTTAGTGAAGAGACATCATAAAGGTAAAGGTGAATCTCAGGACCTATAAATATAAGAAAGGGAAACCTATACATTCGGACTTAGAACTTGTTTGTATTTCCACTAACTATAAGTAGATTCTGTACTTTCGTCAACCAAAGAGTCTTAATTTTTAGACAAGGGGTCGGGGGATCGTTTCCCCGTACACAATTCCGGAATTCGGGGTCCTAGACTTCTAGACTCATGTCGTGCGGACTGACTCTTTGTGGTAGAGTCACTTCGTTTTTCTCCAGTCTCTAAGTAAAGGAACGGACCGGGTGTCCCTTGTCTTTGTATATAAGGTTTTGTTACGACGTCTTCTTGTCCGACGCCCGTCTTCGTGTCCCCACCGTCCCTCTCCCTCTCAGTCCTTAGTACTGTAGAGGTAAATTAAGGTCTCTTCCTTCGTCAGGGGGCTTGAGACCTCTGTCCTCAAAGTATCGAAATGTAGTGAGAGTAGTTTCTGCGTCCTGACGCACCTGACGGTCATCCTCGTACTTTACGAGACCTGAAGTGGGAATGAGGGAGTCTCACTTCCCTTTGGGAGTGAATGAATTCTCACGGTGAAAGGTAATGATCTTGGGTCCCGGGTGTCTTCGTGTCGGAAGGGGGTCGGTGAGGATCCGTTTGTGACGACCCGGTCTGAAGGGTCTCTCCACGCCTCTCGAGCCTTTGCCTAGATTCCACAGAGGACGTCGGGACGGAGTCGCGTCTTGGTGGTGGAGTGTATCTAAACCCCTTCATCCCGTGTACGCCCCGGGTCGGGTCCCCTTCAGGACCGGATGACGCTCAGGGTCTCTGCAGGCTAGGCTAAGACGACAGTCGACTCAGTGAGTGAGAGACTTGGGGGTGACCGGGGAGACTCAGTGTGTGACGGCCCGTGGTCCAGAATGTCCTTATCTTTGGGATACGCCATCGTTGATGATGGAGAGGAAAATCTACATTTGTGTCTTGGGCCCTCCGTGAGACGTTTATCCCGTCTAAGAAATGGTAGACTCGATTGGTCCTCCGGGGTTTATTAGCTGATGGTGTCGATAATTCTTTGCCTGAAAACCTGAGTCTCCCTCTCCCTCTCTCACCCTACTAAACCCTCTTACCCTTAAGATTGTACATATGACAGTACATTCTTAACTTAGCGGTCAGGTACAGACTGCATCCCACGTCGTACGAACCCCGACCACGTACCCCTACTGGGTCTCTCTACAACACCCCTCCCTCCACCCTCCCCCCAAGTACAAACCCTTGCGTACATTCTTAATTTCTAAAATTTTAAATTTTTTATTTTTTTTTTTAATTTTTTATTTTTTTTTATTTTCTTTTTTTTTATTTTCTTCTTTAACTCGGTATAAAAATTGGTTCCAGGTGACGTAGGTAAATTAGTAATACGAGGTGACGGACGGGTAATAAGGTTGTCTTGTCATTTCTTTTGGATGAAGTGTAAGGTTCTGGATTTGTATACTTAGTGCATAACGACGACTCAATGAGTTACGTATTTCGAATCGTAGTTGGTGTCTCAACTAATGTAAGATAAGGACATAGTTTTACCATTCTTTATGTTGATAATAATTCCCCGATAAAGTACAGAATTTGGTACCCTCGACGACCGTGGATCACCTATCTCCGGCTTCTACGTCGGAAGATACTACGTGGTCTGGTGAGTGGGTGTCTCTTGACGTTGAGTTTTTTTACGACTGTCATGGTTCCTACTCTTTAGGACCCGTTGGGGTTCTGACATCCACTTTTTAGGGGGGTTTAGGTAGGACTGTTTGGTCTACGTTAATGACTGTGTCTCCGCCCCCCGCCCACCTTAAAAACACCGGGATCCTCCCGGACACGTCGTGGAGTGGAGAAGGGGGTCGAGGATTAATAGAGGGACGTAGTGGGTTTCTACACTTCTGTCTGGGTCCAAGCTCCTCTACGGTGAGAACGTGTATCGACACTCAAACCGATTTACATTAAATTCCCTTCACCAACCTTAATTTTTGATCCAGACGTACAATAGTCAGATGGACAATAATGTACCTTAGTTTCTTGCCGACAAACACCGTCTTTGAGTGTCTACAAATCAGAAGCACTAAAACTCTCAGACAATTGTCCTCCCGGGTCCTTCCTCCGACTTTCGCATACCTGTCTCGACTCGAATACGAAACCACCTTCTCCTTCAAGACTCCACAGACGTTAAGTCGGATACTTCTTGTACGTCCACAAAGGTTACACTCTTACTTAATCGTGACGAGGAGTTGACTTTCAGGCATTCTGGGACTAGGACCCTTTCTAACTTCCGTCCTGCTCTTCTCCTGTTGTCTCCTACTCTGCCAACCTACCGTGGTGGCTACGTTACCTGTACTCAAACTTATCCGAGGCCTTCGACCACTACCTGTCCCTTCGGACCTCACGACGTCAGGTACCCCAATCTTTCTCAGTCTGTGCTGACTCACTGACTTGACTTGACTGTCAGTTTCGATACCAAAAAGGTCATCAGGGACATGTCTAGACTTTCGCCCTGGTTTCTTAACTACGAAAACTTGACACCACTACCTCTTCTGAGAACTCTGAGGAACCTGTCGTGCCTCCAGTTTTGTCAGTTAAGATTTCCTCTAGTTGGGACTTTTGAGTAACTTTCCTGACTAGCCTTCGAGGTCATGAAACCGGTGGACTACGTTTGCGACTGAGTAACCTTTTCCAGGACTACGACTCTTTCCGACTTCCGTTTTCCTCTTCTTCCGTCGTCTTCTATTCTATCAACCTATCGTAGTGACTAACTAAAGTACCTGTACTTAAACCCGTTTGAGACCCTATATCACTTCCTGTCCCTTCGGACCTCACGACGTCAGGTACCTCAACGTTTCTCAACCTGTGTTGAATCACTGACTTGTTGTTTGTTGAGTCTCCGTTGTTGTAGGCGGGTAAATATTCACTTTCGTGCAAAGAGTGACCGCATGTAAGACTGGCTTCTACTTCAGTTACTCAGTACCACCGGTCCTCAAACTCCTTAGTTCAATCTGTAGTACGGGTATATCTCTTTTGACCGACCTTCCCTCTTTGTCGTTGGTGGTCCCAGGAGGAGTACGGGCCCTAGGGTCGTAGGTTTGGTGTCGTCGTCTGAACCCAAAGGAGGTCGTTGTCCCAGAGGTGGTGGTTGACTAATTACAGTAAACAAAATTAGTGATTATTATATGCACCAGACAAAGATCAGTCTTTCCACAAGTAAAAATTTGTAAAAGTCTTTGACCGTTTAATTTATCTCCAAGACATGCGTCACCGTGGGTCTCCGACTGACCTCTCTGAGTTCCGTAGGTGTGTGGACCGTCTGGAAATTGGTGGTCTAGGGTGAGAGTGTGAGTGTACAGGTGGAGTGGAGTTTTTTTTTTTTTTTTTGGACTATTCACTAAGGATTTTTGTTATAAGGTCTTGTTACGACTTCCCGGACGTGTGAGTGTTTGTGTGTGTTTCGTACGGACGGACTCGATAGTATCCTCATCCCTTCTGGAGTGACCCTCTACTTGTGTGTGCAAAATTATGACAGACTGGTACATAATAGACGGGTTAAGCGGAAACTATTCAATGAATTGGTAAAAGTCGTGGTCGAAGGAGTAAACGTTTTACCACCATTGTCATTGACTAATTGTTCCGAGATAATACAATGAGTTCTCGAACCCGTTCGGTGTTCTGGGGAAGACACGATAGTAGAGTACTCAGGATCACTTACACGGACCATCGAGAGAGACGGACTGTGTAAGAGGAAGGGGAAACTGACCGATTTGGATTGATTAAACAGTTGGGAGTGACAGTGTACTGGGTTCTTCTGCCGAATTATGGTGGTAAGGACTTCGACCTTTCATGACTCACCATCGAGACGAGGACACGGAGGAGGAAGTTACTGTCGGGGAACAACGTGGGTTTTCATGGTGACACGAGAAGGCAGAGGGGATCTAACCCTTGAACAACTCACAAGGGACAACGGTTACATAGAGGTACGGAGGTACGTACGGACGGACGGACGGACGGACGGACGGACGGCGGACACGAGACGAGTCCGTACAGGTTGAGAAACCCTGTGGTACCTGGGGTGGTCCGAGGAGACAGGTACTCTAAAAGGTTCGTTGTTATGATCTCATCCAACGGTAAAGGAGAGGTTTTTTAGAAAGGTTGGTCCCTAGTTTGGGTGTTTAGAGGACGTAACCGTCCGCCTAAGGAATAGTGACTCGGTGGGCCCTTCGGGGTGACATAGAGGTATGACGGATCTTTGTACGAGACAACCTAAATCATTCGTTTACTTCGTTTCCTTCTAGGTGACATATGTCGTCGATTTCCGATGTTACATGGAATACTTGTCTCCTAAAGTTCGCCAGTTATAGTTGTGGTAGTTGATAATGTCCCTTCAGTCCTTTGTCTTACTGTCTCTCTTCCTGTCATTTAAATCTTTACTCCAGGGACCGTCGGAAACTCTTCACACCACTCGTGACCTGTAATTACGAGTCCCCCTACTTCTTTCTATTCCCTCCATGAGTAAGGAAGCCCATGTTTTCTTTCGTTCTAAGGGTGACCGACTCGGATCTGTCTCGCGTCCGGTCTATCCCCTGTGTCCCTCCCGTCTCTCCCCAATCTATCGGTGTCAGCTTCAGACTCGTCGTCGGTTCATCCTGTGCCTCATTCTTTACCAAAAGACTCAGCGTTCCACCAGTCAGTCAATGTCTAATTTTTGTCATTGAAGATACTTCATTTGACTGCTTGGATTTTACTGAAGGAAAACTTGTCCAGATGCTGGATCTTCTTTTTCTGTGACAAATGGGTGAAGAGTCCTCAGTGTCACAGCCCTTTCTCTCCGTTCTGGTTCTCAGTCCTTCTTCTCTAAGAACTTATGAGTTGTCTGGTATCTTATTCTATCCGGTCTTCTGAGTACTGTCTTAATTAATTATGATGAGTTTTCATATTGTATAAAAATTTTATTTTCATACGACAACTTATAAATTATTGTATTTTATAATATTTTACGTTGATATTCTGACTTATTCATCGGGTATGTATTTAGGAGTTAAATCAGTTGGGTAATTAATGTTGACGAGACTTTTGGTAGATCCTATGATGTATGACCGTGCTGTTCCTCTCTTCTCTTTTTCAGTGTGTAATGTCGTTCCCTCTACTTTGGTCGTTACGATTCTTTTGTCGGAATCATTCAAACCTGTACACGTGTTACTAATATGTGTAGATATTCTCAGCCCGTACTGACTCGCTGAAGTGAAAGCGACAAGTGAACGTACGTAACCTCTTCCTTTACCGTTGGGTGAGGTCATAAGAACGGACCTCTTAGGGTCTCTGTCTCCTCGGATCACCCGACGGTAGATACCCCAGTGTGTCTCAGCCTGTACTGACTTCGCTGAATCGTCGTCGTCGTATGAGAAAAAAATGACAATCTTCTTAGTAGATCCTTTGTTCATAAATAACGTATACTTTTCTAGAACCCCGTGGACCTTACTTTCGAAAACTACAAACTTGAGCTCCTCCTTAAAACTCGGACAGTGAACGATTTTTGTCTTGTTTCTTGTCCCTCCTTTTACGAGTAGTATCCACACGACACGGTTCAGCGAGTCAGCACAGGCTGAGAAACGCTAGGGTTTTTCCTCCCTGACATCGGGTCGGTCCGAGGAGACAGGTACCTTAAGAGGTCCGTTCTTATGACCTCATCCAACGGTACGGGAGGAGACTCCCTAGAAGGGTTGGGTCCCTAACTTGGGTCCAGAGGACGTGACGTCTGCCTAATAAATGGTCGACTTGATGGTAACAGTGAACGATTCTTGTCTTGTTTCTTGTCACTCCTTTTACTAGTAGTATCCACCCATCCCTATTTTCTCACTAAACTTTCGTTAAGTAAAAGGTATATGTAAAAAAAGGATTAATACTTGATAAGGTTCATGTGCTTTCATGTCTTTGATTACGACCATTGTGGTCATATGGATTAACGGGTCATAATTAAGTGTCATTACAAATACGTATTAAGTGTCATTACAATCTGTGTCATTACAAATCAACAAAGTCTTAAATTCTCTACTTGCTGGTGTTTATGTCGATTTCAGGTTGGTGGGATCCGGGGTGAAGGAAGAGGTTCTCATTCGTGACAAGACTTCAATCTGTCATAGTAAGGACGGGTCTTGTTCGAGTCATAGTGGGACCTAGTTTGTGTCATAAAGTGGTGTCTCTTGATGTAGACGAACAAAGATTTCTTTTGGAGTACTGGAAAATTCTGATAGGATCCATTTATATTCTACAAGAAATAGTGACCGAGAGTATTTTATAGATAAATATAAAGGTCTGGTCTTCCTATTCTAATAATACTACTTTAGACATTGTTCATTTGAGAGATTCTTTTGAAGATCTAAAGTCCGAGGGAAATTGTATTGAAAATGGATGGACTTCAGGGTTGATGTCGTTTCTTTTCAACAAAAAAATTTGGAAGGAGTAGTTTGTAAATAATTTCAAAGGACACATGTCTCAGTTTTTGAACGATAAGTTTCTTATGAGAAACGGAATGGTTGTAGTTGTAATGTGGGTTGAAGTCTGAATACCATATACTCAGAAGTGCAATCGGTCTCGGAGTCTTTTAGACATGCGTGTAATTTCAGAGTCCTCCTGATCGAATTTCTTAAGTTTTTCCACGGTTGGGTCTGGTTCCGTCTTGACTTGGTTAGTGTAAGACGCTTTGAATAGGAGAGGGATAGTTTGTTATTTCGAAAGTCCACAGTAAAGTCATTCAGGTACATATTGATCTTGTGACCAATAGTTGGTCCCCGTTAGACGGGGGGATCTCCTGTAAAATCAGTGTTGAATCCTGCTATTTTGATAACCGTGGATTATCGATCTTCCGTTCCTACAACTACAAATTGTAGGATGTCACGACTCCTGTTGCGAGTGTTGTTCAGTAGATTGAGGTTTTACAGTTGCCATGTTTCCAAAATTTTTGTTTTTTTGTCCTTTGTTTTCTTTCGGACGACTACTAAAGGACCGAATTTCCCAGTTGACAAATAATTGAAGTCATTAAATATACTAGACAAAACTCGTAGATGTAGGTATTGCCCCTTTTTTTATTATTTGGTCATTGATTTTTGTGAAGAACAAGTTGAGAGTTCATCTCAAATGTTCCAAGAGTGGTCTCAAATGTAGTTTAGATATTACCAGTTATCGCTGTTGGTTGTTCTTCAAACCATTTCGTTGTTTTCGTATACAGCTTTATAAAGTTCAATATGTTCGATATAAATTTCTGATTCACGGGACGATGGTGTGTATGTAAAGTTATTTTGTAGGACCGTAAATAAATTGTATTAATTTAGAAATAAAAACATGATGTTATGTCCTAGTGACCACTTCTTTGTAGTACCGGTGAAGTTCTACTGTTCGCGAGTGACCCGATTTAATGAAGTAACTTTCCTTTGGAGTATAACCAGGTTTAAAAATTTTTCCATTAACTTCTTTATGAAATTACAACAGTTCTCGAAACAATTAAAGTAGTTTTATACTACTACCTTATTATAGAGAAGAAGTCTTTTTCATCTTAATATCGTGTGTTAATTTTGTGACCTTTCACCAGACGAAATTCTCTTCTAACCAAGTCACGTACTTTAATGTGTCTGCTACTCATTAATTAAGTTGTTTGAAAATAATACCATTTACATAAAGACCTCACTCGTAGCGGAACAAACCGGGACCTAGTTGATTTAAGACGGGTTTCTCTCTCGGGATTCCAATGTACTTTATGAGGTGTTGGGTTTTTATAATTACGCCGTGTTAGGTCTCTGGATTGTAAAGTGATCCCTGTTCGCATGAGTGATAGATCCAATTTTCATTTGAAACGGTTTTTTCTTCTTTTCTTTCTTTTTTTAATTTGAAACGGTACCTACAAGATCAACATGTTTTTTTCTACTTTATTTAAGTATCCGAGGATGATGTGTAATTGTCGACAGAAAACCAGGGTATTTTAAGGTAAAATGGAAATATACTGGTTTCTAGGTTTCACTGCCAAATATATCCGGTTTTACAAAGTGTAGTAAAGTAAGAGGAAATGGACCTAGACACCTTACTCCTTCTAAAGGTGGATTGTTATTGCTTACGGAATACAAAAAAATTTAACTTCAGATCAATTAAATACCCGAAGAGACCACCGAGTCGTTATTTCTTAGGTGGACATTTACGTCCTCTACGCCCAAACTAGGGACTCAGTCCTTTTGGGAGACGTCTTTCTTTACCGTTGGATGAGGTCCTAAGACCGGACCCTTTAGGGTACCTGTTTCCTCCCACCACCCGATGTCGAACACCCCAGCGTTTCTCAACCTGTACTGAATCGTTGATTTGTTGTTTCGACTAAATTTACAAGACAATTAATGACGACATGTCGTTTATATTTACCTACACACACACATATGTAAGAAAAAAATATATAAGAAAAGGTAATACCGAATAGAATTTTACGAAGAATCCACTTCAGACTTCTTAAGTCCCTCGAAACAAATACAGGGGACTTCGGAATTCCACTTGTATTACTGGTGAAAGTGATATCTTTAAGTCTCTATTAGAGTCTTCATTGAAGGTACCCGTCCTGACCGATGTGAAGGTGTTTGACCGAGAGGTCTTACGGGACATAAAGTCATCCAGTAGTAGGTCTCCACGAACAGGAAAAAGGAAGAGGGGGAAACGGACAGAGAGTAGAAATTACCCGACCCTGTTCGACGAATCTTTGTCATGTAGTCGACTCTCGGACCCCGTCCCTTCCCTCACAACAACCCGGTGTGGCTCTGGAAGAAAGAAATCCTAAATAAACCAATAAAAAATGTAATATCATATTTTAGTTGTAGGTATACACTCATAAAGGAGGTAGACACTATCCCAAACTTCAAAATCATCCAGAGAAATAGTCCTATGATTTAGTGGAGATATGAATTCTATTCCTCTCCTCTGTCCTGTCTTCAATGTTCCAGTTTCATTGTGAACAGAGATAATAGGAGCACAGGATAAAAAGTAGAGTGTACATAAGGACGGAGAACTAGAGGTACAGATTGACCGGAATGGACGACGTCTATGGGATTCTATCAAGAAAAAGGTGTGTAGAGAACTAGGTAGTGACGTCTCTTCTGACGGTGTGGGACTCTGTGGTTCTGGTTCATACCGTTTAATACATGGCCCTCCAGTGTTGTGGGCCGGTAGTTGTGATCACAAGTTCTTTGTGTCTGAATTTTCGTACTTTTAATGGCGGTTGTGACAGAGCCTAAATCGATATCGAGTAGTACCTTTGACAGGGATTTAAACGGAGACGACATAGCTCCGTCGTCGTGTCCGTCGTCACTATGGGAGAAAGGGGTCAGTTGTGTAGAGTGTACCTTTCTCAGACTGGACGGTAACGAAGCTTTGCCCGGTTTTATCGTTCTTGTACAGTAAACCTCTTTCTCTAGGTTCGTTGCTAACTCATAAATAAAGTCTTCCGTGAGGACGAGATCTTCAAACGGACCCAGTCGATCGGGGAAGGTGGTTGGAGTTTACTGCTTCCCTCCCCCCGCACTTTACGTGACGTTCCGTATAGACAAGTTAAAAACTGTGACTCCCTTGTCTTGTGCATCGAGAGTTGGGACCTCTAGTTCCAACAACAATAACAAGTCAGCAAGTCACCACAGGTTGGGAAACGTTGTGGTACCTGACGTGGGGTGGGTCCGAGGAGACAGGTACCCTAAGAGGTCCGTTCTTATGACCTCACCCAAGAGTAAAGGAAGAGGTCTCCTTAGAAGGTTGGGTCGCTAGTTTGGGTGTAGAGGACGTAACCGTCCGTCTAAAAAATGGCGACTCGATGGTTCTTCTGGACCGTAATCCCATGTGTGTCTGTATGACATAAAGTTTACCTGCATTCAGTGTTCTGAGACACCTTTTACAGAAATATGTGTAAGGATCTTCCTTTCCTTTCTTTGCCACCGAGAACGATTTAGTAAAGACTCTTTAAAAAGTGATAATAAGACATAGTCAAGTCAAGTCAAATCAGTGAGTCAGCACAGGCTGAGAAACACTGGGGTACTTGACGTACCGTCCGGAGGGACTCGAGTGGTTTAGGACTCGAATGGGTTTGAGTACAGGTAGCTTAGCCACTACGGTAGGTTGGTAGAGTAGGAGACAGCAGGGGAAGAGGAGGACGGAAGTTAGAAAGGGTTGTAGTCCCAGAAAAGTTTACTCAGTCGAGAAGAGTAGTGTATTGGTTTCATAACCTCAAAGTCGAAGTCGTAGTCAGGAAGGTAGAGGAAATCTTACCTAACCAACCTAGAGGAACGTCAGGTTCCCTGAGAGATCTCCGAAGAGGTTGTGGTGTCAAGTTTTCGTAGTTAAGAAGCCACGAGTCGAAAGAAATATCAGGTTGAGAGTGTAGGTATACACTGATGGCCTTTTTGGTATCGGAACTGATCTACCTGGAAACAACCGTTTCATTACAGAGACGAAAAATTGTACAACAGATCCAACCAGTATTGAAAGGAAGGTTCCTCATTCGTAGAAAATTAAAGTACCGACGTTAGTGATAGACGACACTAAACCCTTGCGTTTTTTTATTTTTATTTTTTATTACAGTCGGTGACAAAGGGGTAGATAAAAGGTACTTCACTACCCTGGTCTACGGTACTAGAATCTAAAGACTTACAACTCGAAATTCAGTTGAAAAAGTGAGAGGAGAAAGTGAAAGTAGTTCTTCGAGAAATCAAGAAGTGAAAGACGGTATTCCCACCACAACAGACGTATAGACTCCAATAACTATTAAAGAGGGTCGTTAGAACTAAGGTCTAACACGAAGTAGGTCGGGTAGCAAAGAGTACTACATGAGACGTATCTTCAATTTGTTCGTCGCACTGTTATATATCGGAACTGCATGAGGAAAAGGATAAACCTTGGTGAGACAACAAGGTATAGGTCAAGATTGACAACAAAGGACTGGACGTGTGTCCAAAGAGTTCTCCGTCCAGTTCACCAGACCACAAGGGTAGAGAAAGTCTCAAAAGGTGTCAAATAACACTAGGTGTCAGTTTCCGAAACCGTATCAGTTATTTCGTCTTTATCTACAAAAAGACCTTGAGAGAACGAAAAAGGTACTAGGTCGTCTACAACCGTTAAACTAGAGACCAAGGAGACGGAAAGGATTTTGGTCGAACTTGTAGATCTTCAAATGCCAAATGCATAACGACTTCGGACCGAACCTCTTAAAACTCGTAATGAAATGATCGCACACTCTACTCACGTTGACACGTCATCACACTCGTAAGAAACCCTAACGTTACTTGTGACTGGAAAAGGTCGGGACGCCGGTGACGACTCAAAAGGTTTAAACGACCGTATAACTCACGTCGTGAAAGTGTCGTAGTAGAAAGTCCTGAACTTTATCGAGTTGACCTTAAGGTAGTGGAGGTGATCGAAACAAGCATCACTACGAAAGATTCCGGGTGAACTGAAGTGCAAGGTCCTACAGACGGAGATCCACTCACTAGTGTGGTAACACTAATATACCCAGTACTTCTAGAAAAAACTTATCAAGAAGGCACATAAGAACGGTGGTGAAGAATTATAGAAGACGAAGACAATCCAGGTATGGTAAAGACAGGAAATAACTCGGGTAAAAACGTACTTTACAAGGGAACCATAGAGATTAATAGAACTTCTCTAGAGATCAGAAAGGATAAGATAACAAAAGGAGATATATAACCGAAGATATTAATAAGACTTTTCTTTTTCAACCGTGAGTAATTTATTAAAGACCTTTAAGAAGTCGTACATTAATGTGTAATTTATAAATTATAAAGAGAGATGTTACATGATCCCGAAGGGACCATCGAGTCGACCGTTTCTTAGACGAACGTTACATTCTTGGGGTCAAGCTAAGGACCCATCCCTTCTAGGGACCTCTTCCTTGTCCGATGGGTGAAGTCATAAAAACGGAGCTCTTAGGGGTACCTGTCTCCTCAAACCGTCCGACTTCAGGTACCCCAGTCTTTCTCAACCTTTACTGACTGGTTAATTCGTGCTCTAGACGAAAAATATTTAAAAAATATAAAATTTGACGTTACTTAGGTTGTTAATCACTTATGTGTTGTACTGGGGGCGTCGTGTGACTGACTCCCCGTCACAGGGGTCGTGACGCTGGGGACCCCCGTCAGAGAATTCGAGACACTTTGACAAGAATCTGATTCAACGTAGAGTCAAAGTCACCTGTTATGGTTAATAAAGGAACTATGTCTGAGACGGTGTCATTCGTCAAATGTTATCCTTTGTATCTGGGAAGTGAGTGGTAGATTTATGTTTTGTCCGATGTCTTCTGGAAGTTTCTTCGTTCAGTTGATGTTTAGGTAATACTAGTCTAGGTTCACTTGTCCCGTAATCTAAAGGGAGGTTTCCTTCAGGTTCCTGACCGTTTTAGTTTACCGATCTTTATAAAGATCAAAACAGTATACGAGTATCCTTCTTATGTGTCTTCGTTCTATAAGAAAACACTCTTCATCGTGTGTTTCGAACGTTCATACTAAAAATAAACGTTACACTGACTTAAAGTATAAGTGTAAAGGTTTAAAGTAGAAGAGTGTACACGAATTTAAGTGACTGGATTGGGAAGTGAGTGAAACGTTCGTGGTATGTACCGTGGTCTTTTTATTTCTGCTTATTCTGTGTAAGACATAGGAGTTCCTTGGGTCACAGGAGGTATTAGAAAGAAAGGGTACTAGGGACTGACCTACATTTAAAGAATTCTCCCTAAGTACAGAACATAAGGGTCTAACATATAAGTAAATAAAGTGTTTATAAAATTTATAGATTACAGGATTTCATTACGATCCTTATATTACCAATTTTTTTTTGGTTTTTCTGTACTAGGGAAAATGGGACTTTTTCGAATGTTATCATCTCTTTTGTTTTTGGTTTGTGGACTTCTCTGCTCACGACACTATCTTCCGTGCTTTGATACTCGAGTGTATGTTCCCGGGAGTGCGAGCTAGGTGGGGTTGGTTCCGAGTTCCGCCGTTTCACAGGATTTCTTTCAGTGTCGAAAGAAATCCCTTCCTGCTACTTTTCCATCGGTTGGTTCTTCCATCGCCTTCTCAGAAGGTGTGTTTACTTTCAAACACGTTTCTAAGTTCCACTCTCTTTAGTACCTCGGACGTTCCATCCTCCTAAGTCTTGTCGTCCTCGAGTAACGACCTCCATCTTAGTCAACCCTGGTCTGGTTCTTCCCCTGAAGACCATCGAGTCCCAAATTCTCGACTTCTTGAAATGGGACTCCCGTTCTTACTTCGCAATTTGTCCTACAACGGTAATGTTTATTCTACCCGTCGTCTGTAAAAGAAACTATGTAGTTTATTAGAAAGTTTTTTGAGTGAGGAGTAGAAGGAACACGGTATTTAGTAATACAGGTTGTAGACACTTCTGATGTGTTCTAAGGGATTGTTTTCTTCCAAGACCCATTATGGGTCCTGTCACGAGGAGTTATTTTTATACTACTCTCGGTATATACATTAAAATTTAAAAGATCATCGGTATAAGAAATTTTATTCATTTTAATTCACTGTAATTCTAATTATGATATAAAATAACTTACCCTATAAAGATTTTATAGTAGAGTTGTAATTATTCATAATTTTTATGATTCAAACGTTTTAAGTAACACGTAAAATGTAGTGTAAAGTTAGACCTGACCTGGGTAAAGTTCAGGGGATATCGGTACGTACCGATAACAGATGGTATAACCTGTTATGTCTGATCTTACATGAAACCCCTTGTAAAGAGTCTTACAAATTCCATGAAGATAGTAAAAACACAAATGATTAAATATTTTCATAACGTTTAGACGAAGATTTACCCTTTTCTGTGTCTCATAGAGTTAAAACTTTCCATGGGTATTAGGATATGGTTTTTATGGTCAATGTACACCGGCACATACGAACACTCTGTACCAGGACAGATTTTATATGTATCGCACCCGAAACACATTGTTGTCGAGAATTTGGATGATACTTTGTCTACGACAGAAATATCGAAATAATGGAGTCTTCGATGTAAATTTACTCATGAGGGTCTTGAGTCAAAATGTCCTTTGGGATGGTAAAGTCCCTTTACGACCAGAGGTACTAGTGGAGTCACGAGTCCGACCGGACGACGAAGAGATTACAAAGAAAGGACAATGGACAGATGAGCTAAGAAGGGAAAAGATTTCCTTCCTTCTCTTCCACTTTCCCTCCTTCCCTGCCCATGGATTGCTTATGTCGTGTTTGAATCGAAGGTCTTAAACGACCCGAACCAATATAGAACGACCCCAAATAATATAGGATAGGAACGGACCTTTTAGAGTACCTGTCTCCTCGGACCACCCAGTGTCAGGTACCCCAGCGTTTCTCAACCCGTCTGACTCGTTGATTGTGAATGAATGAACCAAAATAAATGACGGGAGACGAAAACAAAGAGTCGTTTACTGAGTCTCCAGCACTGACGGGAAACTCACTGAGAAAGTGTAGTGGAACGTCCGGTGTGGAATCCTTCAATGGTCTGGTACTTACGGTGGTGGTGGGGTGGACGTCTCCCCAGGACGGGGAGCTTGTGGGAGTAGTGGTTCGTCTAGTAGGGGTACGACATGAAGCACCAGAAACACCGGCCGTAGGACGAGTTGCCGTACAGTCCTACCCACAAGAAGATGCACGGATCGAGGTTCTCAAAGTAGCAGATAGAGTTCTTGTAACAGTAACGGCTGAAGGACTACTCGGACTGAAAAGGAAAGTTCTAGGACCCCCTGAACCCGGACCCGGAGACCGTCCATTTTCAGAAACACACGTCCCAGAGCCGGCACGAGAAGATGTAGTTGTACATGCAGTCGTAGCACAAGAAGCCCGAGTAACCGAAACTGTCTATAATATTTTAGCACTTCGGAGAGAACTGAAGAAAGTAGGTCAGGTATTCGATGTCGTTTGAGGACAGTCACGACCACACCTCGAAGTGTGACGAGTAGCGGGAAGGGTTATACTAGGACTGGTTGGCCTCACAGTGTCTCCGGTGTGCGCACTTTACATACCTGGAATTCTCACTGGACCCGGAGTTCACCGTGTTTCGGAGGTCGATGTAGAAACACCCGTAGAAGACCTAACACAAAGAAAGGAATTAGTAGAAGATGTGACGATAGTGTTTCTTCTAGAAATTCAGGGTGGAGTTCAGGTCTTTCTTAAGGTATAGTCAGTTCTTCTTTAGATCGGCATTATATAAGTCGTAATACAAGCACAAAAAATAGACGAAACATGGAATGGTGTAACGGTCTTAGGGGATATGTGTCTCGGTTTGTCTTCGAGTAATGTCGACGGTCAGTTTTGTTTAGGACAAGATACACTTTCTTAAGAGAGACGATGACAGTCGACGTTTGCATACGGACCTGGGGTAATAAATAAAGAAAGATACGGTCGGTAAATCTCTCCAGAACACATTCTTTAACGTATAGGGTAATTTTTGAGTCGTACTGAGTCTTTGAAGGTTTTGGTTTTCCCTTTTATATTATGTTCTTTCGTGTCTATGAAACACTTAAGGGTGGAGGAAAGTTTATTTCAAGTACGTACGTATGACATTAGAAGTTAAGATATTGTTCTGTTTTACTTATATGTACAGGTGTTATCATAGTAGAGATCCGTAATGACAAGTTAAATCACCTTATTATTTCAATTGTCCATTCAAAGGTACGTAGAAAACATTGTAGTTTCTTTTTTATTATATAATCAATTAGAATAGGCTAGTTTTATCTTCCAAATTTTCATATTAGTCATCAGACCAGTCAAGTATGTCTTGAAATTTGTCGTTTATGTATCCTTCGTTATGTCTGTTAAGTGTCCACACAGAAGATTTTTGTTCCTAGTTCAATATGTTAAAGAAAGTTGTTCCAGTAATTTCTAGTTACATTTTCGTCCGTCTCAACTATACCTGAATCTTCGGTCAAGCAACACTTTTTCAGTTCAAAAGAGACTAAACTTCTTGGACCCATTCGTCTGTGACTCTTTTAATGAATTCTTTAGGGGTTGACTAAATAAAGTAGTGTAAAGTTTCCTTTCGTCTATATTTAAGACATATGGCGTCGTTTTTCACATTAAAAAGAGACTATCGTAAAACTCCTATTCCATTGAAAATTTAAGAAATATACTTCTAATCGATTCGGTGAATTACTTTGACCCCAAGACCAGAATCTTATACAAATTCACTTGAGATGTCTCTCTTAGATCCATCACCGTACCCAACGCTCGTTGAAGGACACGAGTTACCATACCTTTCTTTATATATGTCCGACTGACCCCTTTTCCGTATACATGTGTTTGTGGAGGGTCCGACCGTTGTATGTAATAAGAGATCCTCGTCTTTCTTTGTCAAAAGCATCTTTCGTTGACCTGAAGTATTTTTTCTTTTAGATTTTAAATACTCAGTATTTAATGTGTGTTTTACTTTTAAATGTATAGTGTAAAATACTTTTTGTTTAAAGCATACACGTCTGTATCCTATACCGACGACCGAAACACTCAATAGTTTCGATTTAAGAAACGATAATTGAACGGACTTCTATAAATCGGGTTGAAAGTTTACAAGAAGAGTTTGTGAAAACATAGTATATACGTGATTATTTTTTATAAAAAGTATCACAGTTAAAAAGGGAATTATCAGTTCTATAATTTTTTGTCATGGTCTAAAGGAATCAGTTCTGTACCCGCCAAAGAAATCATGTGAGCTAGTGTGTACGATTATTTTCTGTGTCTTTCTTCTGTATCCTTATGGGTCCATTCTCAATATATCTCATGAAAACTTTAGGATAAACGGTGACTGAAAAGTTTTATTCATAAAGATACAAGATCCTGGAGTAGTTTAAAATCTGTTTTCACTCTTCCGTGTAAAATTTGACTCCTTCTAGACCCTTCCAGAAGTGTGAGACATAGGTGGAAGGTGAGAGACGAGAGTTGAGACCCAGTTTATAAGAGAAGGTTTTTCTTGTTTAGTGTTAAGATAGTATTCGTACGGGTCGTTTTGATTCGAACGATATCGTAAACAGACCGATTTATATAAACGTTTTCTTTCATCGAACAAAAATAAGTGAAAGGTAACAAGTCCCGTTTAATAATGTATAAATCCAAATTGTACGGGGATGACGTCGTGGTCCTCTTTGACTTTCATATTTTCTTCTATCCTTGGTGGTTCATTACGGAGACATTGGTGACACCGATTCGTTTAGCCTTTGTACTTTCCGTCATAAAAAGTCCTTTTATACGTTACGTTTATTCCTATCCACTTCGTTCTCAACTTATTGTCGATGACGTATAGTCTTAAACATTTCATTTTCTGGATATGAACCTTTTCGCATTCTGTGGCTTCTTTTGTGTTTGTTTACCTTTCTACATACCATGAGTGTTTGACCTTCTTAATTGTGACGATCGTACTAGTATGATAGATTCCGTTAGATGTCCAAGTTACGTTAGGGATAATTTTATAGTTACCGTAACAAATGTCTTGATCTTGTTTATTAAGATTTCAAATATGCTTTTATCTTTCCGGAGACTTTTCCGTTCTATTCGAACTCTTTCCTATGGTTTCGACCTCCATAGTGTGAGGGACTAAAGTTTGATATGATGTTTCGATATCATTGGTTTTGTCCTACCATGACCGTGTTTGTGTCTATATATCTAGTTACCTGATTTTGTTTCCCGGGTTTTTACTTGGGTATGCATGTGTTAGTTAATTAGATGTTTTTCCTTCGTTCTTATATGTTACCTCTTTTCTGTCGGAGAAGGTAGTTACCACAACTCTTTTGACCCGTCGATATACGTCTTCTTTCTTTGACCTGATAAAAGGTTATGGTATATGTTTTTATTTAAGTTTACCTATTTTGTGACTTTAGATTCTAAACTTCCGTATTTTGGGGATTTTCTTTTGTGTCCGTCATGTGAGAAACCGTTACCAACATCGTTAAAAAGATCTATACAAAGTCCGTTCTCTTTGTTTTCGTTTTCATTTGTTTGACGTAGTTTGATTTTTTGAAAACATGTCGTTTCCTTTATTTGTCTTTTCGTTTTTCCGGTCTTTGGAGGTGCGTGATAGTCACCTTTACATTTACCCATTACGGTGATACCTTTTGTCATACCTTCAAGGAGTTTTTTTAATTTTTATCTTGATAGTCGTTAATATGAAGAGTCATGAAAAGTGATTTTTTTGTTTTTGTGAATAAGATTTTCTATGTACGTAGGGATACAAGTGCAGTTGTAATAAACGTTGCCAGTTCTGTACCTTCGTTGAATTCACGGGTAGTTATCTACTTACGTATTTCTTCTACAGTCTATGTGTGTGTGTATGTGTCTGTATATATGGTTCTTGTTTGACCACCATCAGTCTCCCCTCCTTAATCACTTTGTTCACTCCCGAGTTTCTTCGTTGTTTGAAGGTCAATATGCCATTTATTTAGTACCCTACACTTACATTACATGTTGTCTCTTTAATTAGTTATTATACTTGAAGGGAACACCGAGTCGACCATTTCTTAGTGGACGTTACGTCCTCTGGATCCAAGGTTGGGACCCAGTCCTTCTAGTGAACCTCTTCCTTTACCGTTGGATGAGGTCATGAGAACGGACCTTTTAAGGTACCTGTCTCCTCGGACCATCCGACGTCAGGTACCCCAACGTTTCTCGACCTGTGTTGACGCGTTGAAGTGAAAGTGAAAAGTGACCACTGTCTACCTTTGGTCTGTATAGTTCCACTAGGAGAACAGTACATATTTTCATTAGTGATACAACATGTGGACTTTGGTTATTGCGATATTCTGTTAATAGGAAGTTAAATTTTTGACTTCTTCTTTTGAAGTCTAGTTCTGATGTTTGTTTACAAACCTAAATTGAAAACTTCTAGTAAATTCTGAAATCACTCTCCTTAAAGGCACTCTTTAAATAGTCTCAGTCTTCAGTCTAGTATTCCTCAAATAAGTTTATAACTTTTCAATCCATTTATTTTCGTTACTCGTAAAAAATTCTTTCTTTGAATTTCCAGGTGTCGATGTTATTTTTTTTTTTTTTGTGTTGTTATCTGTTCTCGTTTTCACCTAATTAGGTCTTTGAAGACTCTAATCGTGATCTAAAATTTAATAAAACACATTATACAAGATCAAATATTTGTTCTGAACATTATGTATAAACGACGTCGATTTTTTTATGTTTAAATTAGTGTAAATTAGCATGTTCGTCACGATACTTTACTTCGTAAAACTTTTGACCGAATACCGTTTGTGTTCGATGCAAAACAATTTCACGAAGAAAGTCCTCACTCTCCAATTGTCCGTCCTTCCGGTCCCCAGAAGTTTATCTCCTTTATCCGACGTTCACAGTCTAAAAAAAATTAGAGAGGGAATTAGCGGTCCTCCTTTGTTTGATGTTTACAGTCTAAAAAAAGAGAATTTTAAGACGCAACGGTACTGCTATGGACCAAGGTGGACTTGAATGAAAAAGAGTTTTGAACTCGATTGGTTACGAAAAAAGAATACCTTTACAAAAAGAATTCAGTACAATTCCTTTGATACATAAACGAAACCTTAGATGGAAAGAAGTTTGACCAAGGTGGATTTTAATTGAAAACCGACTATTGTTGAGTTGTTTGGTGATAAGTATAGTTAACAAAATACCGACCCCTGCTGTGTGGACACGGTAGGATAGAGTTTTTACGTATAACACCCTCTCCCCGATCCACTTTGAGTCAGTCGGAACTTCACAAAGAAAATTAACTAACTATCGAAAGATTGGCTGTATTTTGTCGAACGATTTTGATCGTTCTCCCCCGTGAGAGGCAGGGGGAAGACTACAGATACAGTCTTCGAAAGAGACAGAGTAAAATATGAGATTATTTTGAGACGATATGTTTTCGAGAACTGACTAGTTCGGACCAGGGACCAGGGCTTCAATTTAGTAGAAGTCTCCAGTGCTTAGACTATGTCAAGTGGCATTCGATAGTCCTCCTACAGGACGGTATTTCACCACTAGGTATACAGTGGTTTTAGAACGTTCCTTCTCCACCGGTTTTCCTTCGTCGTCGAAAATGACAACTTTTGGTGACTCATAATCTAGAAAGGATGGGGTTGTGTGTTTGGGAGTGTCACGATAATGGGTTTCCTTTAGGGTACAGTAGACCCGTCTACTACTAGACAATACAAATATTAAACATACTGCAGACAACTCCAGTACCTATAAAAGACATGATTATTTCAATTAAAAAAAGGTATCAGTTTTGTGTATCCATTATCGTTGTCCTGTTTCCTGTCTTATCTCTTTATTACCGTGTTTGAATGATAGTTGAGATTCACCTTTTTTTCGAATCAAATTCCCACAAAAGGTCTCAGAGATCTAATTAAAAAATCCACTGCGATTGCACCTTTCCAAAATAATAAACATTCACTGGGGTGATTTTTTGTTTGTAATCCGAACGCGGTATATTCTCTAAACGACCGACTGTCTGAAGTTACAGGTGTCAACACCCATACCCTAGGCAATTACCCGCCCACGTTCCCGACGTCGACTACCTTGGTCCGGACTCAAATATGATAAAGCGGTCAGTGGAAGGTACCACAATCAAAATTGATTATTCTCCCTCAATGGACGAGAAGAAAACACCATCGTTTTACTTTTCCTTATTTTATTTTTCGTTTAATACGATATAGTCTATTACTCCATTGTGATTTGTGTATCATTCAGTTATTTGGTTTGAACAGAAAGATGGACGATTTGGTCTAAGAGAGGAGTCTGAAAGGTAGGGTCTTGATTCTGGTGTCAGACGTAGGGCGGTCCGGGTAAGGAGTCGCTAAAGTGGAGATGTCAGCAAGGGTTGACGGGTAGAGAAGACCCGGTTAAGGTCTAGGAGTAACGGAGAGTGGATTTTTCTGACACTCTGGGGGGTTTGAACTAAAACAGAAGGTGAAGAGAGTTAGGTTGGGTTATATGAGGTCATGGGCGTCTGAGTGGACCATGATGACTTGACTGGAGAGGAGTGTGTTGAAGGGACTCGAGAGGTGACGAATGATTTATTTCGTTGGTTCTACCTGGTCTCCCGAGGCTCTAAACCAGAGTCGGAAAAGGAGTGTGCTTGGGACGTGTGTGTGTGTGTGCGAGACACGTGGGTCTGACTCTCGGGGTTTGTGGGAGGGGTGTGGTGTTGGGTCAACGCACGTAGAAAGGGGGTCGGATGGAGGCGAGGGAGTGAAGAGTCTTTGTCGAGAAGTTGAGGAAACCAGTTTTCTGGTGAAGGACCTAAGGGTGTCCGAGACTGTCGGGTGTCAGGTGGACGTTGGGGAGTTAGGACAGAACAGGAATGGTACGGAAGATAAGACACTGGAAGATTTTCGTTGTTGGTGAAAGCCCTCTTACCTTTGATTCCTCCGTCGGACATCAGTTCTTTATCAATAATCTTAAAAAGAATTGGTGAACTGGTTTTTTGTTTCTAAGTGTATCGTTCCCGTTCCCTCTTAACGAGATTTTTGGAAGAGGACCTTTAATTGTTGTCACAAGTATTTTATATGGGACGGGAAATTTGTGAACAATTAGTTTGACGTGTTCTTTACCTAGTATCGTGTGAGTTCCCCCCCCCCCCCCGCCCCGCCCCTTGAAGTCACTGATTTTTCTGTGTTCTATTGTAAATTTTCAAGAAAAATTCCCTGAAGGGGTCGATAATGAATAAACTATTGGTACCTGGTTTATCGGGTCGGTGTGGAGGGTTGACTTTCTACTCTACTTAGTATATAACTAGCCTATTGTGACACGTCGGTTATTTTTCCGTCTTTTAGTTTTCGTGGTCTGTCCCCTTACTGTTATCTGAGTCGGTGGGGATGTTAGTTTAAGTGTAAAATTCTTCTACGTTTTGTGGAGGTAGGTAGAAGTTTTATCGGGGTTTAAAAATGGGAAGTGAAGTAATTTTTCCCTTTTGACTTCGTCTTATGTTTGTTACGTCTTTCGTTGCCCTTGGACAATCGTCGAGGCGCAGATACAGAGTGAAATTTTGATGAGACAGATTGGTGTAGACAGTGACAGTCTAGACTTCGATGGTTAGACTCTCAATCCTTTCTTACAGAAACTGATTAAGTTCACCCTTTCCCCTAATAGGTGGAAAATTTTTGTGAAAGTTTTACGTTTGGAATTTCGTGTTCCTGAGGTCTCTCTTCCCACTGAACCTCAATGTCTTCGACGACCTCTTTACGAGGTCTATGTCCGTAAACAACTGGTTTCTTGTCGGAGGACGGACTTCTAGTAACTTTTTGAAGTCCTACGTTTGATAAAACTCGACAGTTGTAGAGTTCGACGTTTGAGGCACTCTTTTCACACGGTGTTTCCACGGACAAGGTGACGGGTCACCGTGATTTCAAGTTTGTCAACATTTGTGATTTACACACACACACAAACGTCCACCCTCCTCCCCCTATGCTGACTGGACCATCGGAGAAAGAAACTGGACCGTGATTTCAAGTTTGTCGACATTTGTGATTTACACACACACAAACGTGCACTCTCCTCCCCCTATGCTGACTGGACCGTCGGACCATTGGTGTAAAAGGTAGATTGTGAAAGTAAACTTGATCTTATTAAGTCACGACCCTTGTGACCCCAGATTGACATGTCGAAACTTGTTCCGGAGCTAAAGGGAGTACAGGATCAAAGGGGTAGACATTTCTCTACTTCGAGGAGATAAAATGTCTAAAGAAGTTTCTTTTATTTAAGAGTTTGTACACAAGGACCGACACTGTCACCGATGGATGGGGTTGTTAGAAAAAGAAAGGGGAAGGAATAATTAAGGTTTCCAATGGTACGATACAAACTTTTCGTTTAAATTCTTACAATGTGTAATTTTTACTACGAAGGTAACTTTATGTCAACAAACCATGAACGTAAGTTGTTCTAGTTTTCATAGTAAACACACCTATTTCCTCTCTGATGTTTTTCTAGAAAAAACAGTTAAGTACCCCGTTAAATGAAAGTTAAAAATTTGTATGTTTTATGAGTAATTTCATTTACGAAGCAGTAAAGAATTTATTTTTCATAACGGTGTTGGCTCCATCCCCTTTTTGTTGAAGGGGAGTGAAGAAGGGTGAACCCAAAGACTTTATGACCCAATCACTACTACGCGGTAAAGGATCTTGCGATTCTTTTGTGGGTGACTGTTCGTAAACAGAAATTACTTTGTCTTTCTTCACTAAATACCTTTAAGTTTACCTTGATCACAATTTCTGTTTTTGTTGTCACCTGTCGTCCGATTTTTTCTTACGAAGAATGTGACACTTCTTTGAAGGTGTTTTGAGGTCCGACGGAGTTCGAGTGACAGTCGTTACTCCTTCTTGTACGAGTCAAAGTGATAATTTTCTGACGCACAACACAATCAGTACAGTCAGCACAGACTGAGAAGCACTGGGGTACCTGACATCGGGTGGTCCGAGGAGACAGGTACCCTAAGAGGTCCGTTCTTATGACCTCACCCAACGGTACGGGAAAAGGTCTAATTTTCTGACCAAGGAGTAATAAGGGTTTTCCTTTATCTTGTACCTCTTGATTCCCTGAAGTCGAGAAAATATGAACCGTTGGGTCTGTGTGTGTACACGTATGTGTGTGTTTGTCAAGTTATATAAAGAATTAAGATAGATATGAGGTTTCACTTCTCCTTTCATGAGTATACTGATACAGATTGATTTTTTTTCTTTTTATTTGAAATGGTTTTTGGAAACTGAGGTTACAAAGAAGTGTGGTATAAAACTTTGATCAGTGGTGAGTCGACCCGTCGGTGGACATAGAGTTTAAGAAAGGTAGAGTGGGAGCAGTAGGGGGTCACTCACGTTTGGGACTAGTATTGACGAGTGAATTGAACTGATGATGTTTTATGTTCACATAAAAAGTCACTCAGGATCGGTCATTACTACGTGTATAGTCACAGAATTTTCTCTCTCGTAAAGCATAATACTACTTTCAATTGTGACCAAGGACGACGACGACGATTCAGCGAAGTCAGCACAGACTGAGACATGCTGGGGTATCTGCCGTCGGGTGGTCCGAGGAGGCAGGTACCCTAAAAGGTCCGTTCTCATGACCTCACCCCACGGTAACGGAAGAGGTTTGTGATCAAGGATTGGGTTTAATTTATGTTTCAAACTCTTTCTAACCGCGTAAAAGGGTGATTAAAGATTCAGTTATATACATTTTTAATAAGAAAACGTTTTACTATCATTGATGGACTTAAACTTTCTGGTGGTCACATAGACTTTGGTTACATGTCACAGAAGTATTCTCAGGAATACCTTCTGACAATAAAAGTTTTCAAGGGATCTAGGTGGAATTTAAGGGAGGTCGAACTGGCAAGAGTAAATCAGAAAATCTCTAAAAAGAAACCTTCTCACTTATGGTTTCCTTACGTAAAATCTAGGATCGTTTCGACGAAGACTGATATTAAATCTTTTGATTCTTAATGATCCTCTTTTTCTCTGTTTTGGTTTCATGGATGGTCCAGTTACTTCGTTGTCTTTGTGGTCTGGGGTGGGGTTTACTAGTCCGTTGCTAAACGGGACTGTTTAGTGGAAACCGGGTGTGTTGAATGAAGGAGTTTCCTGTTTCTTTGTAAATAGATTAAATTTACATGTGGTCTCCCAGGGAAAAGTATGTTCAATAATTAACGATTCATGGACAGAGTTAAGTAATACGACAACACCGGTTTAACTGTTTTGATGTAACGTCCAAATGAGAGTATTGAATCTTCTTGTCCAGGTTATGTAAAAACTTATTTTTTTTAATGGTTGATATTTTGTCACACGGGTTGTATCATTGTAAAAATACACCCGTACGACAACAAGTCAGTGATTCACACGGGCTGAGAAACGTCGGGGTACTTGACGTCGTACGGTCCGAAGAGACAGGAAGCGATAGAGGGACTCAGATGAGTTTGACTACAGGTAACTCAGCCACTACGGTAGGGTGGTAAAGTAGGAGACACTCTACTACACTCTAATACACTCGTATGAGGCTTTTTACAATCTTACACATACAGTCTGTAGTGGTGACCATCAGGTCACTAATTCTTAGGCGGACGGTCACGTCCCCTGTACCCAAGATAGGAACCAAATCCTTCAAAAGTGTACGGTGTTCTATTAATTCTTTGGGACACACGGTGTTGATGACTCGGGCGTCCGACGTTGATGACTTCGACCGTGTGGGCTCTCGATCACGAGGTGTTGTCTTTGGTGGGGTTATTCTTCGGGTACTTACCGTTGGTCTTTTATGAGGGGCAAGTGGCGTCGATGTCTTTCGGACGTGTGTCGTTGTTTCTGGCCCGCGTCGATTTTTTTCAAAACTCATTAACTAATTTTATTTATTTATTTTGTTTCGGTCTTTTACATACATCGTTTTTACAATTGGCACTAATAGAGACATGTATTACTCAAAGGAGAATATAAAGGTTTAATAAGATTTTACTTGTTTTTTACTTCTATTTATTTTTTATGTGACATAGTCTGAGAGAATTTAGTGTATAAAAAACATACAATCGTCTACAGAGTGTCGTCATAATTTTAACGTTGTTAAAAATTTTAATAGTAAAACTTTCGACTACTCACAGTCATATATATGATTTCTTTAAGACGAATTTGTGGACCAAAGAAATTGAGTATTGTGGTAAGTTCTGCGTTTTTAACCGTAAGAAATTATAACAATACTACTTTTTGTGTCGAACCCACTAATGTTTTTTTGTATCCATAATGTTGTCTATTTATTTTTAGAAAGGAGATGTTCTTGTTTGTTTAGAATTAACAACTTCTTTGGAACATGTTTTAACTTTTCTTGAAGAACTCCTCCGAAATCATTCCATTTTAAAAAATTTTCTTTTTTTATGTCAATTTGATAGACGTTTGGTGTCAAAGTAGATGCAGTTATACGTTGTAAAATTTTGGTGTGTTTTTCCTTTCCTTTAAAAATCACGTCAGCCGTCAGGACGTCGCCCGGATGATGGCGACTTCGATCGGTTTGTCGAGTACAAAGAGACTTCTGAACCTCGTTTCGGGCGACTTCGTGTCTCTTATGTGGAGGTCCATACAGAAGGATTTATGAATTATATAAGTCACAGAAATGTACCGTCCCTTAGATACTAAAAGTCACGAATTTGGTACACTCGACTTTTACGGTTGTACATTATTCCAACGACACGTTCTTCCGTGGTTAATAATTTGAGGTTTATCTAAGAGTCACACTTGATGTGACATTAAAAGAAGATGGACTTCTGGCGTAGGTAGGGAAAGTCTTTCTGTCGAATTAAGTGTGTTGTGACTTATGATGAAGGACTACCCTTTCGGATTGATCAGTCATTGAGCTAAAATTTTGACCTACCTACTTCCGATACAACATCAAGAAGTGGTGTCCCGTGTTGTCCCGAGATGTTTGTGACACTATTCATTAAAGATCTTTTAAGGTAACACTGAAGACATTTCTTGTTGATTACTCAATAGAGTACTCCCGGATTCGTTACCCGTGAGAGTTTGTTTCCTTTGTGATCTTTAGAGAAGAACTAAAACGATCTTATGTGTACCCGTGGAGTCTACAGGTATCCGATTATTAATGAATTTTTTTATATAAGTAGCTCGTGAATCAAAAGTTTAAGTACTACCTTTTGTGTCTTACGATAATATCATATTAAATTGTTGACAATTTAAAAACTATACTGGTTTTCAAAATTTACTCTTTAAACCCGAAGTGACGTTCGATCGCCCTCCAAGTTCTTTTTGTTGACCCTCCGGGACGTACTGAGAGTTCGTGATACCTCACTTATCAATGTAACATTAATAAAAATTTATTTAATGGGAGTCGACCAGTCAAGGTCTATTGTCATCCGATTGACTAGTTTTGATTAATTAAGAGATTAGGAGAGAAATGGTGTATCAGTAGATATTTTACTCTGAAATGGCATCCTCGTTATCCCTGTGAGTGTCTTTACATAATATACAATACTAGTATTACATTGTAAACTTTATGTTCCCGGATCCGGTTTTAGGATCGTGGAGACATTTCCTTGTTACTCGTTTCCACCCTCCACCGCCAAGTAGATGTGACTGTGATCGAAAACTGGGTCTCTTGTTTTGTTACAAGTCTTGTTTACCAATTATTTATTTACCAATAATCGTTTTCAGTTCAGTATTCCTACAGTCATTTTGGATCTTGTCTGAAGTCTAGACTTCCCGAAGGAAATCCGTAAATCCTATCCGTCCTAACCCCGACCCTTCCTATTTCCGTCTCTCGGATCTTTTAGTAGTTGTTCCACCCTGGGATCAGACGAGGTTGTTCGGTCCCTTGGGACAGGTTGTGGGTCCACGGTCTGGAGTCACAGGAGTTTGGGTCCCTGACCTGGTTTACAATATTTATTCCCAAGGGACGTAGGACCGTCAGGATACTCGGGGTTTAGGATAGTGTTGTTTTTCATGTTTTCTTCCTTCCTTCACGAGGGTCTTGTCGTCCCCAGGGTGGTTAATTTGATGTCTCAACCCTCCTTCTGTCACGTCTACTGTACCTTTCTGATGTTTGTCCTTAAGACTTTTTTTTTCTTCCGAATCCGAATTTTCTATCTTGGCTCTTAAAAAAAATTTATATAGATAGCATTTTACTTTGTAGTTTTGTGTGTCTCGGATTTACAGTAAGTAATCATAAATCCCCTTTTTAGTTCTTACTTACAAGATAAAGACGAGAAAATGTACTTTTAAAAATCTGATATCAAGGACTGTTATCATTCGTGAATCACTTCCGAACTATAACATTATTTTTATTCTATTCATAGTATACTAAGGTGAATATACACCTTAGATTTTTATTACCATGTTTACTTGGATAGGTATTTTGTGTTTCCCAGTGTCTACATCTTTTGTTTGAATACCAATGGTTCCCATTTCACCCCTCCCTATTTGACCCTCTAACCCTAACTGTATTTGTGTGACGACGACGATTCAGTGAAGTCAGCACAGGCTGAGACACGCTGGGGTCTCTGCCGTCGGGTGGTCCGAGGGAGTAGGGACCCTAAGAGGTCCGTTCTTGTGACACTCAACGGTGAAGGAAGAGGTTTCGTACTTTCACTTTTCACTTTCACTTCAGTGAGTCAGCACAGGCTGAGAAGCTCTGGGGTTCATGACATCGGATGGTCCGAGGAGGCAGGTACCCTAAAAGGTCC
Organism: Capra ibex; assembly: GCA_006410555.1. Lineage (NCBI taxonomy): Eukaryota > Metazoa > Chordata > Mammalia > Artiodactyla > Bovidae > Capra > Capra ibex. The sequence goes on from SJYO01035280.1 coordinate 739,573, forward strand.
GTTCTCATGACATATATTTTATCTATTGATTATTCCTGGATGACGTTCGTGTCCCTTGGGATGAGTTATGAGACATTCCTGAATTTGTCCAATTTTTTTTTTTTTTTTAGATTTTTTCTCATCTATATACAAACGACATGTTGATTTTAATCGTGTTGTAACATTTAGTTCATATGTGGTAATAAGGAGTTTTATTGTTATTGGTGATAATAATAATAATAATGACTCTGTGTCAAAGTTTCACCAAAACTTGTACCGTAGATTCTAGTCTGACAGACCGACCCTTAGGACCGAGATGTCAAATGGTCGATATTTTGGCGTTCACGGTGAGTTGGAGTACCACGGAGTCGAAAGAGTAGATATTTTGTCCCTATGTTTACTGGATTAAAACAAGGAAAAATATCGGTCCATTATAAGGTAACATATATACATGGTGTAGAAATGGGTAAGTAGACAGTCACCTGTAAATCCAACGAGGTCCAGGACCGATGACATTTGTCACGACGTCGGTTGTGACCCCACGTACACAGAAAAACTTAGTACCAAAAGAGTCTCATATATGGGTTATATACCCGAGTGACCTAGTATACCATCGCGATAAAAATCAAAATATTCCATGGAGGTATGGGGTTAAATTTTTTCCATTCCCTCTGTTGTAGATGTACTATCTTTATTATTTTTCAATTTAGTCATGTACATTTCATAAACCGTACCATGGTCTATGTTTCTTACACAAACTACTGATAGTGACTCAAATCATGTCTTACTACAATAAGGACCTGAGAGTTCAGGATAGAGTTCATCCCTTTATCCTTTTTGTACATGAGAGAAATTTACAGGGAAATTAAATCTTTCGAAATATATGTAGACGGAATAGGTAGGTGAATGTATAACAAAGTGGGGTTCTACATGGGTTACCTAGTAATTTATTAATCCTCTTAATTACTCAATTTTTTCGAAGATTTCAAAAACACAAAAGTTTTCCTACAAAGTCTCTTCACCGGAAGAATCGGGGATTTCAATGACCAACGATAAAAATTTTCGACGTGTACTTAAAAAAAAGAACGATTTTGTGTTTTTGAAGACTAGTTATTTAGCTTCCTTCCCTTAACAAATTATAAGTACTCCTGCCACAGTGTCGAGATTCCCGTACTCAAATACTTCTGATCAAACAAATTGAATGCGATATGTAGTAGGTTATAAGGTCTAAACCTCCCTTGTACTGTTCTGAAACAGTGATAGTCTCTACTAGTATTACTAAGGTTCCCGTCCTGAATGTGTGAATCGGAACTGACGGAACTTTGGGTGTTACTTTCTTCTTTTTTTTTTTGGGATTTCACGATTTCAATCTATAAAACTATGTGGATAGATATATATATATATTGACTCGAAGAGAAGACTATTGAAACATTGGTTGTTAGTATATGGGAACGGGACGATTCAGTGAAGTCAACACAGGTTGAGACACGCTGGGGTATCTGCCGTCGGGTGGTCCGAGGGGGTAGGGACCCTAAGAGGTCCGTTCTTGTGACCTCACCCAACAGTAAAGGAAGAGGTTACGTACTGTCACCTCTCACTTTCACTTCAGCGAGTCAGCACAGGCTGAGAATCGCTGGGGTACCTGACGTCGGATAGTCCGAGGAGGTAAGTACCCTAAAAGGTCCAGTCTCATGACCTCACCTCACGGTAACTGAAGAGGCTGAGAACGGGATCTTCGGAAATTTTATGTTAGAACCAGTTTGAAGAACGGTTATGACTGGTCCTTTGTAGATACGTTCGTGACAAATTCTCTTTATGTTTCGTTTGGTGTTTCGATAAAATTTTGATAGAACGTCGATGTGAATTTGTTCGTTTTCGTCCTCTTTAATTAAAATTATTATATCAATTGGATTACATAGTTTTTATAGTAAAGTTATATACGAGTTATATTTTTAATGACTGTGTAAAATGATTGACACCGTGATGTACGTATTTTATCGTGTTAAAATGAGGCATTCGAAAACTTTACACTGGTCAAGTTTGACTGAACACGACATTTACGTTTCATGTGTGACCCAAAATTTCTAAATTACATTTTATAACATTCTTATCACGTTTATCATTGATGAGAAATATTATAAAGTATCATTTATAAAAAATTCTGGGTCACATATGAAACGTGAATGTCGTGTTCAGTCAAACCTGACCAGTGAAAAGTTCCCGAATTACCAGTAGACACCAACATCCAAGGGTTGGGTCTGTCCTGTCCAGATGTGGTAGTATTAGGTCTTGTAGTCCGTTTCTGGTCTACGATTAGGATGTTGAAGACAATTTTTTCTTTTTACTTTACTTTAAGACTAACATTTTGACAAGACCATCCAATGTGTTGTTTTCCGGATAATAAATTTATTTTTAGAAAATCTAAAATCATGTTAAAAGACAGGGGAGAGTGGAGGGGAGAGGTGGATCCAAAGAGGTCGTACTTCTCAAGATAGTTGGATACTTTTGTTTTCGGTCCTTCGGAGTGATTCTCGTTAAGTCCGAGTCGGTGTTGGTTTGGAAAACAAAGGAGATAAAGAGTCTTTAAGTCAAGTGAATAAAGGAGATGTTTGATTGAAGGTTGGGTTGACCAATGTTTGTTCGATAGTCCTACGTTTTCACACTTAAGTTTTTATAGGGAAGATCGTCGTTGAATGTGCCCTAAAGGGTTATAGTGTTTTAGTCTGGTACCTTTGGGGTCCGAAGGAAGGAGCATTAGTTTATACAAGGGTGGTTAGGTGTGTAGTTCATTGAAGTGGTTATTTTAAGATTCTTCGTCTCACTAACTCTGGTACCAAAGTCCTTATATTAAGACAAACTTCTTTTGTTAAAGATTAAACTTAATGATTGGAGGGAAGGGAGAGAAAAAAAAAAAAAAAAAAAATTGTCTAAGAAACCTCGAAAAACAGAAACAAGAAAGACCTGTTAGTAGGGATGACAGGAACTTCTACTGGTTGTCAAGATGGAAGACGGGTCAAATGTCTCTGGATCTCGGTAAGTGTATAAAGAAAATAAATCAAAAGGAGTAGCCTTAATAACCTTCAACAAAACGTTGGACCCGAAAGTATGTCTCTTTGTGTTTAGTGTCCACACACTCGTATATGAATTAATTAAACGAATGTCGACTAAAGGACGAATGAGACCGTAATGGTCACTTTTAGTGACAACTGAACCCACAGCGTGGGACCTTCGACTCCTATAAGGTGACGGTTCACTGTCGGACGGAGTAGATGTAGTTATACATGAATAGATATTAGAAGAATCGTAAGCAATCGTAACTAGCGACAGAAGTCAACTGTATGTGGAGGTTCTAAATAGCTTATGTTCTTGGACCCAAACGATTTTACTATAGCCGACAACACACCGATTACCAGGAAGAATATTACCACGGTTTGTACTAGTAAGGGTAGTTTCTGTAGTTCCTTTTCGGGTTACACCCGACGTACCTTAAGTTTTTACTCAAACCTTCTTTGACCGTAAACGACTGTTTAAAGTATTCATATCGTTATAAGAAGTTAAAGAGTCGGTAGTAGAATTATAGATTGACGGAACATTAAGCTGTTGAGATGTCTTTGTTTCTATTACTTTTAATAGGTTTGCACTTCTCTCGAGAGTAGTCATATGAAAACCACTGATGTCCGATGGAGTATACAAAACAAGGAATAGTGTAACAGGCTTAGGGTATGTGGGAGTCGGTCTGTCTCCAGTATAGACTGACAAGGTGGTCCTAAAGTGAAAAGTTCCGTTTTCTCCGGTGTGACGAGGACCGACACAGGTTAGACACAAAGCTAGGTTAGGACATGATAGTAGAGAGTTTTCGAAAGGCTAATTTCTAGTGACTCTGTAAACGAAGGGTATTCCTCAGGTTCCGAGTTTTTCTTTTTAGTTCCAGACTTTTGTTACGTATTTATGTCCTAAAAAAAGTACGATATTGAAGAACGGAGTGGTCTGTTAATTCACATGTTTGAGGACCCTTCCTCCCTCTTTTCTCGGAGGCATTCATTTTTATGTCTGTCTCCCTTTTACGCCGAACCAAATGACTCTTTGACAAAGACTTATGTTCGGGTTGACATGAGAACACCAACAACTACGAGGAATTATGTTTACAAACATGTTTTTTTTGTTTTTTGATTTTTCAGAACAACTTGGTTATATTTGGGACGTTATAGGAATTTTGGATTTACTCAAGATACTGTGTCTCAGACTTTATAAGTAATCCATAAGTAAATTTCCGGACCTCGACTGAAGACTATCTTTATGCGTTTTATGAGAGACACTCAACGGTCTTTCGGGAAATCGTTGTGTGAAATTTCGGGAAATCTAGTGAAAAATTTTTTTCGGCCCCCCCCCCCCCCCCCCC